>QRFJ01000965.1:321345-366029 GCA_006176705.1 Cocos nucifera | reverse complement strand
CTATTCTCTCGTCTCTCTCTTTTCTTCCCTTTTTTTTTTTCTCTCATGTTAACAGGCTTTTTTTTATAGGTAAAGAGTTTTATTCCCTTAAAATCCATCAAAAATTAGGTTTAGGACTCCTAAATTGGCTCAAATTAAGATCTAGATAATTCTGCTCGTTAGATCTTGATCAAACGGTCCAAAAACCACTCAAAAACCCCTTAAAATGACCCAGATCAAGTCGGATTTAATTTCAGCCGTTGGATCATCTATTGGATCGAATCTGGACCGTCCGATCGCGTTGAAATAAGCCTTCAGACCTTTAGTTTTATGTCGGGATGAATCTCGACCGTTGGATCTCGATCGGAAGCTGTGGATGCCGTCCATCAGCGCTTTCTTCTCGTTCGTCCGATCAAGCTTCAGTGAAAACCGCCCATTGGATCAGCCAGAATTCCCAAATTGCCCTCCGTGGACCGTACGCGAGCCCGGTGTTGCATGGACCGCCGCGTTCTTCATCCATTCTATGAAATTCCCGAATTGCCCTTCAGATGGTCCACCGTGCGCCGCGAAAAATGCTGACGTCATCTTGACGTCAGCGTTGCATCGGCGATTTTTTTTTTTTTTTTTTTTGAAATTCGATTCTGGCTGTTTGAAGTCCGTTTTGCCTAAAATTTTTTTCATCTGAATCAGAAAAATGAGATCTTCACATTGGTGGCCTTCTTTCCTACATAAGATTAATAAAAGTATTAATTTCTAATAAAATAGATTAATTAATTTTATAATTTAATACTTTTATTAGTATATTTTTACCACTTATCAGGCATCATCAGAAAAATTCTGAATTTTTACCGTAGAGCAGATTTCTAAGAACTCATTCAGATATTTGTAAGGGTCTTCATTGGCATTCCCATAAAAAGATGGGAGCATCTGGATTGTGGTCGACTTAATCTCATAGTGACTAGCAGGGATATCAGGTATGTAGATGCAAGTCGACGGATTGTAGGTGGAAGGAATAAAGTATTTCTTCATCTGCCTAGGTGGTTCTTCACGATTTCCAGTCATTTTATTATCTGATCTTAAATGAATTAGTCTTTCAATTTCAGGATCTGGTTTAACTAGGTCAGGTAAAAGTGATCTTCTACCATGCATGTACTAGTGCAATTTGATATATGGTTCAATTTTTTTTTTAATTATTTATTTATTTATTTTTTAAGAAAAGAAGAGAGAAAGAAAGAAGAGAAAAAATCCTAAAGAGTCTTAAATCTAGAGAAGATAGGGAGGAGTTAATTTTTATGTTAGATATTATTTGGCAAACAAGTTAGGCAATCAATCCTGACTAAGAGTTATCCTAGATCTAGACTGCTCCTAACTGCCAAGATCACCTTCAAGCCCTCCAAATAGAGGATAACCAATCAACTGGCCAGGTAAGTGTAAAGTCAGTGGGAGTCCCTCCGTTGCTTGCCTTAGACACCAATTATGCTTGGCCAGGTAAGCGAACAGAACCAATTAAGTAACCACCTTCTTTCGATTCCAATCGTCCCTAAACCACTTTCCTAGACACCAGTCAAATTGATTAACCCTAACTTGGTTCAACTCTTAGGTTTTTTATCCTATTGAGCTCGAATATCCTTAAAGGTTAATGTCTAATGATTTTAAGAGTTAAGGTTTGGGTTAATGCAGGATGCTGGTTTGGTTGTTTTGGGCTAAGGAAGGGTGATCAAATCCCCACTTATCTTGTTTAATGGGTTGTGCCCTTAATTTGTTTAATATGAAATATGCAAGAAAAAAAAATTCCAATCAAAGAGTTCTATGCAAATTATCTCTCTCTGTTTGAGAGAAAGAGAGAGGGAGAAAGAGAGAGGAGAGTGATAAAAGAAAAATAATTTGTGAAAACATCAAAAAAGGGTTTTTGATTTTTCTTCGATGATCAAGACATCGATCAAGGAGCCTCTTCTTCTTCACCAAGTTCTCCACATCAAGAGCAGCAGACAATCAATTTCAGCAATCAAACAGTCTAATTTCTTCATGCTTTTTATTTTATTTACTATTTTTAAATTTGTTATCATGAACTAAATTTTATTTTACTAAGGCTAAGGTGTAGCCACTCTTTTGATGCAATATTCAGTATGACTTATTTTTAAATTTTATTCATGAGGATCTTAATGCTTTTAGATTACTGGCCATCTTCTAATTGATCTGATGAACATAGATGTTACGGACCAAGTACATCTATGTTAATGCTTCTTGATTATATACCTTGTATTATGAATCAAATTAGAATTCATATGCATGCGGGAATTTTAGTGCGCTTTGGACGTAGCGTATTTTAATTAGAGGGTTTCACAAAACCTAATGCATTAATATTTATTTAAATTACACCTGGACCAAAGGATAATTAATAAATATTAATAGATTTGCTATGCCTGGACCAAAGGGTAGTGAATAAATTAGGAGACTCCACCGTCACATGAAATAAAATTAATCTAAAAATCTGAATATTGTATTGACTGAGTTGGTGAACCGATTGCCTTAGTAATCCATTGCTCTTGAATTTAAAACCCTAATAATTTACACTCTCTCTATTTAATTAAAAACTTTTAATTATTTTTTTTTATTTTTTTTAATTTCTTATTCTCATAAATCGATCTTCTAAATAAAGCATAGGAAAGAGCTTTTCAGTACTTATTTTCCAATCCTCTAGGGATGATACTCTACTCATTCACTTTATTACTTGATCGACTAGTGCACTTGCCATAGCTATAAATTAGCACGCATCAAGTTTTTGGCGCCGTTGCCAGAGATTGTGTCTAAAATAATATTAAAATTTTGATCCTAGCTTTACTTTAGAAATTTATTTTTAATTTTTATTATTAAAAAAAAAAAAATTTAGTGCATGACACGTACTGGACATAGTAACTTACTACCTCTAGATCCAGAAATTGAAAGAACTATTAGAAGATTACAACAAGAGAGAAACATGGCAGCTGAAGATCCTGACGACATCAACCTAGGAGTGGATATGGCGACTGAAGGACAGCATGAAGCTATTCGATCAGTACATCATCCATTAAATGATTACATCACACCATCTGTAGCCGATGTAGCTTCGAGCATCAGGAGACCGCCTGTACGAGAAAATAACTTCGAAATAAAATCGACGATGATCCAGATGATTCAATCAACTGTCCAATTCAGTGGACACGTGCATGATGATCCGAATGCCCATATTTCTAATTTTTTTGAACTTTGCGATACTTTTAAAATTAATGGGGTGTCGGATGATGCTATTAGATTAAGGTTATTTTCTTTCTCTTTACGGGATAAAGCTAAAAATTGGCTACATTCTCTTCCTGCAGGTTCTATCATAACTTGGGATGTCCTAGCCCAAAAATTCTTAGCTAAGTACTTTCCACCTTCCAAAACTGCTAAGATGCGCAATGATATCACTTCTTTTATGCAGATGGATATGGAGACACTATATGAGGCTTGGGAGCATTTCAAGGAACTGCTGAGAAGATGTCCACATCATCAACTACCTATATGGCTTCAGATACAAACTTTCTATAATGATTTATCTCCTACTAATCGATCTATGATTGATGCAGCAGCAGGAGAAACCATTAATCGAAAAATGGAGGAAGAAGCCTTCGATCTGATCGATGAGATGGCATCAAATAGCTATCAATGGTAGACAGAGCGCATGATGCCAAAAAGACTAGCAGCTGTGCAGGGAGTAGATTGCGTGCCAACTTTACTAGCTGAAATCAACAACTTAAAGGGAACAGCTATGCATGTTCAGAGCATTACTTGTGATCTGTGTGGAGGAGGACATGATATGAACAATTGCCAGACAGATAATCCTTTTGCTAAAACAACTGATACAGCTAATTATATTGGTAATTTTTTCAGGCCGCAACAAAACAATCCCTACTCCAACACATACAATCAAGGGTGGAGGCAGCACCCAAATTTCTCATGGAGCAATCAAAATGCAGCACAACAGCCACCCTCGGGATTCCAAGTACTTGAAAAGAAGTCCAACATGGAAGAGCTAATGGTCAAATTCATGCAAAATCAAGAAACAACTATAAAAAATTTAGAAACCAAACTTAGGCAGGACCAAACAGCAGCAATTCAAAACTTGGAGATGCAAATAGGTCAAATGGCTAAGATAATCTCTGAGAGACCTCAAGGATCCTTGCCAAGCAATACGGAGACAAATCCAAGGGAGGAAGTCAATGCTATAATCCTAAGAAGTGGTACAAAGCTGGAGGAGCTACATCAGAAGAAAGAGACTGAAGAGCCAACTACAAATAAGGAACCATCAACTCAAACTCGTCAGTCACCAAAACAACCAGCAGATGGATGGTCTCTAGGTATACGGTTTGCTGATCTAAATGTGAAGCCCTACGTGCCGCCACTGCCATTCCCAGAGAGACAAATACAGCATCCAGATAAGAAATTTTTTAACTTTTTCAAAATTTTAAAGAATTTACATATTAATATTTCTTTTGTAGATGCTATTACTCAAATGCCCAGGTATGCCAAGTTTCTCAAAGAAATCTTAACAAATAAGAAAAAGCTAAAGAAACATGAGAGAATAAATTTGAATGAAGAATGCTCAGCAATACTTCAAAATAAATTACCACAGAAGCTAAAAGATCCAGGGAGTTTTACTATCCCCTGCATTATTGGTGATTGTAGTTTTGATAAAGTTTTATGTGATTTAGGAGCAAGCATTAATCTCATGCCTTTTTCTATTTTTAGGAAACTGGGTCTAGGAGAACCAAAGCCTACCACTATTACTCTTCAATTAGCCGACAGATCTATTAAATATCCAAGAGGTATAGTGGAGGATGTCTTGGTAAAGGTAAACAAGTTTATTTTCCCTGTTGATTTTATTGTTCTTGATATGGAAGAAGATTATGATGTACCCCTTATTTTAGGAAGATCCTTTTTAGCTACTGGAGGAGCTTTAATAGATGTTCAACAAGAAAAATTAATTCTTAGAGTCCAAGACGAACAAGTTACTTTTAATGTTTTCAAAGATACTAAACATCCTGATGATAATCAAACTTGTTTTCTAATTGATATTATTGACAATCCATTATATAAAAATTCTGTAGAAAATAGGTTTGAGACTATAAAAGCAAGCAATGTCAAATTGAAAGAGGATTCGATCAAACATGAAAGTATTCCAATTGAAGTGGCACCGGATTGATCCACTTTAGAACTTAAAGAAAGTCAAGCTGAAGACTATAAATCAGAACTACTAGATAGATTGTTTCTTTTCTTTTTAGTTTTTATCATTTTTCTTTTCTTTTATTTTTCAGTAATTTGTTGTTGCTCTTTTACTGCTCTGGTGTGTATTTTCAATTTTGCAGAAAAATCAATGAGAACTCAAGCAAAATTTCAAAGCTCCAAAGAACCAGACTGAACAAAATCAGGTGTATTCCTTCCTGTCCTTTATTACATCCTTTATTTTTCTTTTTCCTTTAAGACAACATAGAACAAGTTAAAGTTAAAAAAAAAAAAAAAAAAAAAAAAAAAAAAAAAAATCATGTGTCAAGAAGAAAATCTTGAGCAAGATAAACTGGATAAGTGATAAAAGATAGAATTATTTGCTAATGAATGTAATGAGTTAAAGAAGTAGATTAGTTGGTCAACTTTTAGCAAGCCTACTTAGGTCATTAAAAGATTATTAGCACTTTTTATTGCACATGCACACTAACAAGGCAAAGTAGGTATTGATTATAAGGTCAACTGAGGATTCAATTATCACTGAAAATTGGTAATTAATATACATTCTAATCAAAGAAACTTGAATTTAAGGAAAGAGCTACCTGCCTATAAATAAAGTGCAAAAGACAGAGTATATGTGGATTGCCCAAAGCCTAGTAACTGGATCTCTGCACCTAGGTCAAGTGTGAAAATTCATGTAAAATGGTGAAGGGAAGGCCAGGATGCTCAGCATAGTAAAAAAAAAAAAGAAAAAAAAAAAAAAAAGGCAGTGTGAAAGCTACCTTAATTCATGAGTATAAAATTGAGAATGTATAGAAAATTGACCAAAATAGGTGATAAGAGAGGATACTTTTGTTCTTTTAATTTAATACTGAAATGCTAAAGTTAGTCATCACGAATATAAGTGCTATAGATCTTTGATGTACTCTAAGAAAGTTTTTAATTGTATTGACTGAAAAATTTGCTTCTGAAGCTCAATGCTTAGTTAGCAGTATTTTCTAAACTTTTTGACCTTTAATCCTAGATTTTATCTTTATGATGGATAATCTTATTGAAATATGGTATTAAATAAAACATTGCTAAGGGACTAGCAATGACTAAGTTGGGGGGTGTGATAAGTGATAAAAATATACTAATAAAAGTATTAAATTATAAAATAAATTAATCTATTTTATTAGAAATTGATATTTTTATTAATCTTATGTAGGAAAGAAGACCACCAATGTGAAGATCTCATTTTTCTGATTCAGATGAAAAAAATTTTAGGCAAAACGGACTTCAAACGAGCCTAGAATTGAATTTCAAAAAAAAAAAAAAAAAAATCGTCGACACAATGCTGACGTCAGGATGATGTCAGCATTTTTCACGGCGCACGGTGGACCATCTAAAGGGTAATTCGAGAATTTCATAGAATAAAGCGCGCGTTGATTGGATGAAGAACGGGGCGGTCCACGCAACATCGGACTCGCTCACGGTCCACGGAGGGCAATTTGGGAATTCTGGCTGATCCAACGGGCGGTTTTCACTGAAGCTTGATCGGACGGACGAGAAGAAGGCGCTGATGGATGGCATCCGCAGCTCTCGATCGAGATCCAATGGCCGAGATTCATTCCGACATAAAACTAAAGGTCTGAAGGCTTATTTCAACGCGATCGGACGGTCCAGATTCGATCCAATAGATGATCCAACGGCTGAAATTAAATCCAACTTGATCTGGGTCATTTTAAGGGGTTTTTGAGTGGTTTTTGTACCGTTTGATCAAGATCTAATGGGCAAAATTATCTAGATCTTAATTTGAGTCGATTTAGGCATCCTAAACCTAATTTTTGAAGGATTTTAAGGAGAATAAAACTCTTTACCTATAAAAAAAGGCCTGTTGCCGTGAGAGAGAAAAAAAAAAAGGGAGAAAAAGAGAGAGACGGAGAGAAAGAGAGAGGGAGAAAGAGAGAGAGAAAGAGAGAGGAGAGAGATAAAAGAAAAATAATTTGTGAAAACATCAAAAAAGAATTTTTGATTTTTCTTCGACGATCAAGACATCGATCAAGGAGCCTCTTCTTCTTCGCCAAGTTCTCCGCATCAAGAGCAGCAGACAATCAATTTCAGCAATCAAACAGTCTAATTTCTCCATACTTTTTATTTTATTTGCTGTTTTTGAATTTGTTATTATGAACTAAATTTTATTTTACTAAGACTAAGGTGTAGCCACTCTTTTGATGCAATATTTAGTATGACTTATTTTTAAATTTTATTCATGAGGAGTATATAAATCTGATCTTAATGCTTTTAGATTACTGGCCATCTTCTAATTGATCTGATGAACATAGATGTTATGGACCAAGTACATCTATGTTAATGCTTCTTGATTATATACCTTGTATTATGAATCAAATTAGAATTCATATGCATGCGGAAATTTTAGTGCGCTTTGGACGTAGCATATTTTAATTAGAGGGTTTCACAAAACCTAATGCTTACAAACATCTGGATGAGTTCTTAGAAATCTGCTCTACGGTAAAAATTCAGAATTTTTCTGATGATGCCCTTAGACTGACCTTGTTCCCTTTCTCATTAAAAGATAAAGCCAAGTACTGGCTTGGCACATTAGGAAGAACAATTCAAACATGGGCAGAGATGCAACATGAATTTCTTAAGAAATTTTATCCCATAGGACGAACCAATACCATGAGGCGAGCCATCACGGGATTTGCTCAGCTTCCAGGGGAACAAATTCATGAATCATGGGAAAGACTTAAGGAACTCCTTAGAAAATGCCCACACCATGGTCTATCTAAGTGGCAAATTGTACAAGCTTTCTATGAAGGTTTAGGAGATCAATATAAGCAGATGGTTGATGCATCCTGTGGAGGTGCATTCATGAGCAAAAGTGAGGATGAAGCTTATACCTTGTTTGAAACTTTAAGTGAAAACTCTATTAACCATGCTTCATTATCTTCTTATGAAAGATCAATTTCTCAACAAAAACGGGCAGGAATTTATGAGATCAAAACTTCAGAACTCAATTCTAAGGCAGATTTGAACATAATAGCACAAAAATTAGATAAAGTCGACCTTATTGCACAGAAATTAGATCAATTCCTAAACTTAGGTCAACAATCCCCTGCACAATACACACCAGCTTCTAATTATCAAGTGATTTGCTCTATTTGTGCTAGCCCAACACATCATGTAAGTGAATGTCCCACGGTTGCACAATTACCACCTCTTATCCAAGAACAAGTCCAAGCTGCTCAAGGTTACTCAAAACCACTTAATGACCCATATTCAAATTCATATAATCCTGGTTGGAGAAACCATCCTAATTTCTCTTGGAAACCACAACAAACTCAGGCTCAGACCCAAATCCCACCAGTTCAGAATTATCAAAATAGGCCCCAATACCAGAACTATGCCTATAATAAGGGTCAGCCTAGTCAGTCTTCTCAACCACTACATTATAATCAACCCTCATACCCACCTCCTCAACAGACCAATCTAGCCGACGATAAATTCAATCAACTTCAACAATTAATTCTAAGCCAACAACAATCAATCGCCAGACTAGAAGCTCAAATAGGACAAATAGCTGAGTCTAGCATGAGGAGAGAACCGGGTCAATTACCAAGCCAACCAATTGCAAATCCTAAAAATAATCCATCCAATGTCTATCAACCACCTGGATTTACTCATCCATCTAACATTCCACCTAAGAACCCCCAATTAGAAAATGCCAAAGCAATATCTGAACTTAGAAGTGGTAGGATTCTTAAGGACCCATATCAAGACCAGGTGATAGAGGCCAATACTGATGTTAGCCAAGATGAGAAATTTGAAGAAGAGGATAATCATATAGAAGAACTTGAGCTTAATGACTGGTACTGACACTGATAAGATGGATAAAGAAAAGAAGAGAACAGATGAATTAGCTGAGACATATAAACCCAAAGCCCCGTTCCCTTCGGCCTTAGAAGCAGGCTCTTCTCGCAAAAAGCAAGAAACACGCAACAAGGAGCTAATGGAACTATTTAAACAAGTTCATATTAATTTACCCCTCCTCGATGCAATTCAGCATGTTCCAGCCTATGCTAAATTTCTTAAAGAACTCTGTACCCAAAAGCGTGAGCCACGAACCACCAAAAGAGTTATGCTATCCGAGGATGTAAGTGCGGTCCTGTTAAATCCAATACCTCAAAAGATGAAAGATCCTGGTGCACCCTTAATTTCATGTGTTATTGGAGGTATAACCTTTGACCGAGCATTACTAGACTTAGGAGCTAGTGTAAACCTCCTTCCAACCTCGGTTTATGAAAAATTTGGGATTGGAGAATTAAAACCCACGTCAGTCATTTTGCAATTAGCTGATAGATCTATAAAAACACCGCGTGGTTTAATTGAGGATGTTCTAGTTAGAGTAGATAAATGTTATTTTCCTGTAGACTTTCTCATACTTGACATGGAACCATCCCAAGAGCTGAACCAAAATCCCATAATTTTAGGACGTCCATTCTTAGCAACCGCGAATGCCAATATCAACTGTAAAACGGGAGCTATGGATATTTCTTTTGGGAATCAAAAAGTAAGAATTAATGTTTTTAATACCCCAAAGTACACCCAAGAGGAGGAAGACTGCTTTGTAATCAATCAGATAGATGAAATAGTTGAATCTAATTCCTCCTTAGATTTACTACAAGATGATGAACCCACTGAAGATACTCAAACCCAGGAAGTAAATACCCTGCTTAATTTACCTCAACCATCACATTCATTACCTTGGTCAGTGAAAATTGAGCCCTTACCTGAGCGAAAAATTGAACCACTACGTCCTTCAATTCAGGCCCCACCACAACTTGAACTAAAACCTTTACCTGAATCACTTAAGTATGTATTTTTAGGATCAAAGAAAACCCTACCAGTAATAATTGCTTCCAACTTAACTACTGAACAGGAAAACCAATTGGTAAATATTCTAAAAACATATAAAGAGGCCATAGGGTGGACCGTTGCCGATTTAAAAGGAATTAGTCCGTCAATATGCATGCACCATATTTATACAGAAGATAATGCCAAACCAACTCGAGAGATGCAAAGAAGGCTTAATCCTAACATGCAAGAAGTAGTCAAGAAAGAAGTAATTAAATGGTTAGATGCTGGAATTATTTATCCTATCTCTGACAGCCACTGGGTGAGTCCTACACAAGTTGTTCCAAAAAAATCTGGACTTACGGTTGTCCGCACTGAACATGGAAACTTAGTACCAACACGACTTTCCACTGGGTGGCGTGTCTGCATAGATTATAGAAAACTCAATACAACCACCCGAAAAGATCACTTTCCCTTACCCTTTATCGATCAAATCCTAGAAAGACTAGCAGGCCAACAATACTTTTGCTTTTTAGATGGATACTCGGGATACAATCAGGTAGCAATCTACCCAGGAGATCAAGAAAAGACCACCTTTACATGTCCTTATGGAACCTTTGCTTTCCGTAGAATGCCATTCGGATTATGTAATGCACCTGCAACTTTTCAACGGTGCATGATGTCAATATTTTCAGACATGATAGGAGATTTCTTAGAAATATTCATGGATGACTTTTCAGTCTTTGGAGAATCTTTTGAGAGTTGTCTCAACAATTTGAAGAAAATATTAAAACGATGTATTGAGGCTAATCTAGTGTTAAGCTGGGAAAAGAGCCACTTCATGGTTCAAGAAGGGATCGTTTTAGGACATATAGTATCCAAGAAAGGGATTGAGGTAGATAAAGCTAAAGTTGAACTAATTTCTAAACTTCCTCCTCCCACTTCTGTCAAACAAATTCGATCTTTTCTTGGTCATGTAGGATTCTATCGTCGCTTCATCAAAGAGTTCTCTAAAATTTCTCGTCCTTTGTGTAATCTCCTTGCTAAGGATGTTTCTTTTAACTTTGATGAAAATTGTCTTAAAGCTTATGAAATTCTTAAAAGAAGCTGTGACCAAAGCTCCAATCATACAACCTCCTAATTGGTCACTACCTTTTGAAATTATGTGCGATGCCTCAGATTTTGCCATAGGAGCTGTCCTAGGCCAAAGGGTAAACAAATGTCCTGTAGTGATCTATTATGCTAGTAGAACTCTGAATGAAGCACAAATGAATTATACCACCACTGAAAAAGAGTTGCTAGCCATTGTGTTTGCCCTAGAAAAGTTTAGATCATATTTATTAGGATCAAAAATCATAATTTACTCGGATCATTCAGCCTTGAGATACCTGCTCTCAAAGAAAGATGCTAAACCATGATTAATTAGATGGATTTTACTGTTACAAGAATTTGACATTGAAATTCGAGATAAGAAGGGATCTAAAAATGTTGTAGCAGACCATCTGTCTAGGATCCTAGTGAAAGATAATGAACCTGTATCAATCAGAGAATCTTTTTCCAGATGAACAATTGTTAACAGTTTCACATACAAAGACTCCTTGGTTTGCAAATATTGTCAATTACTTAGTCATAGGACAAATTCCTGATGGCTGGTCTAAGAATGAAAAGGATCGATTCTTTGCTCAAATCAAATATTATTTTTGGGAAGATCCTGAGCTTTTTAGAATTTGTGCTGATCAAATCATTCGTAGATGTGTTCCTGAATCTGAACAATGGAGTATCTTACAATTTTGTCATACTCTTGCTTGTGGAGGACACTTTTCTGGACGAAAAACTGCGGCCAAAGTGTTACAAAGTGGTTTTTATTGGCCAACATTATTTAAGGATGCCCATACTTTTAGTCAGGAGTGTTTTAAGTGTCAAGCCTTAGGGAATATTTCAAAGAAAGACATGATGCCTTTGAACCCCATTTTAGTGGTTGAAATTTTTGATGTATGGGGAATTGATTTTATGGGACCTTTTCCACCTTCCAATGGATTTGAATACATTTTGGTAGCTGTCGATTATGTTTCTAAATGGATTGAAGCAATAGCAACTCGAACCAATGATCATAAAGTAGTCCTAAAATTTATTCAGAAGAATATCTTTTCCTAGGTTCGGATTTCCACGTGCTATCATTAGTGACGGGGGTACCCATTTTACAAATCATCAATTTCGAACTTTATTACGAAAATATGGGGTGACACATAAGATAGCTACACCATACCATCCGCAAACAAGTGGTCAGGTAGAAGTCTCTAATAGGGAAATCAAGAATATCTTACAAAAGACTATTAGGCCTGATCGAAAAGATTGGTCAGATCGATTGGATGATGCATTATGGGCCTATAGGACAGCTTATAAAACCCCCATTGGAATGTCTCCCTATAGATTAATCTATGGAAAAGCATGTCACCTTCCGGTAGAACTTGAACATAAAGCATATTGGGCAATAAAATAATTAAATTTTAATTTAAACAAAGCTGGTTCCAATCGGATGTTACAATTAAGTGAATTAGAAGAATTAAGGCAAGAAGCTTATGAAAATTCAAAAATTTATAAGGAAAAAATGAAAGCCTTCCATGATAAACATATTTCAAGAAAAACCTTTGAGCCAAATCAACAAGTCTGGTTATTTAACTCAAGGCTTCGATTATTTCCTGGAAAACTAAAATCCAGATGGGATGGACCTTATATAGTTAATCATGTATTCCCACATGGTGCAATTAAACTCTATGATCCCAGGACTAAAAATTTTTTTAAGGTAAATGGCCAAAGGCTTAAACCATATATCGAAGGGATATCATTAAATCGAAATATTGATCAAGTGCAATTAATAGAACCACAATGAATTAAACTGCATTTTGTCTGGCTGAAGACAATAAACTTAGCGCTTATTGGGAGGCAACCCAATACTTCTTGAATCTAATTTATTTTCTCTTTTAGGCTAAGTTGGAGAACCAAAAAGCGGGAGAAGGATCATAAGCTTCAAGACCCATGCTAAATAAATAAACATAATTTACACTCTTTTATTGAGGACAATGTCAATTCAGTTGGGGTAAAAAGTAAAAAAATAAAAAAATAAAAAAAAATAAAAAATAAAAATAAAAATATATATATATATAAATAAATAAATCAATAAAAATAAAAATTAATAATAATAATAATAATAAAATAAATAAAATATTAAAAAATTAAAAAAAATAAATAAATAAATAAAATAAAAATAATAAATAAATAATATATATAATAATAATAAAACTATTATTTAAAAAAAAAAAATTTTGAACAAACCATATTTTGGGAAAGAGAATCTTAAGCAAAATAAACTAGGATAAGTAATAAAGTTAGAAAGTATTAACTAATAATGGTAGCGAGTCAAGAAGCAGATTATTTGGTCAGACCATTAGCAACCTACTTAGGTCATTTAAAGGCTAACAGCACTTCTACTTGCACATGCACACTAATGAAGCACAGCAGGTGTTTGATTATAAGGCTAAATTGAGGATTCAATTATCACTAAAAATTGATGGTTTATATATACTTCAATTAAAGAAACTTGAATTTAAGGAAAGAGCTACCTGCTTTCTAAAAAAAAAAAAAAAAAAAAAAAGTGCAAAAAATAGAGTATATGTGGATTGCCCTAAACTAGAACTTTGCACCTTAAATGTAGAAGTTCACATCAAATGGTGAAGGGAAGGCCAGGATGCTCAGCACAATTTAAAAAAAAAAAAAAAAAAAAAAAAAAAAAGCAGTGTGAAAGCTACCTTAATTCATGCACTTAACTTGGGAGTATATAAAACTAACCAAAATAGGTGATAAAAAGAAGATTCATTTGCCCTTTGAATCAACACCCAAATGCTAAGTTAGTATTCACGACACAAAGTGCTGAAAATCTTTAGATGAACTCTAAGAAAGTTTCTGATTAATCTGCCATGAAATTTACTTCTGAAACTCAATACTTAGTTAGTGATACTGTCTAAACTTTTGATCTTAAATCCTAGATTTATTTTTGTGAAGGAGGATCTCAACAAAATATGGTAATTGATCTAAACTAAATTCTTTCTTTACTCGAGGACGAGCAAAGCTTAAGTTGGGGGGTGTGATAAGCATCGTAAATTCACCAATAAAAGTATTAATTTATTAATTAATTTATATTAATTTTTAAGAATTATCAATCAATTTATATATAATTTTTGAAAAAATTCATATTTTTATTAATTAAAAAATTAATTAAAAAATAATAAAAAATAATAAAAATTAAAAAATAAAATTTTATTATCAATAGAAAGAGCTCATTTTTTTGATCACAACGAAATAAATTTCAAGTAAAACGGAGCTAAAATGGAAAAGATATGAATTTTTAAAAATATAAAATAAATAAAAATTAAATAAAAAAAGAAAACGGCTCAACCGGCTCCGCAAGCCGAGCCACCAAGCCAAGCCGAGCCACCAAGCCAAGCCAAGCCATCAAAGCCGACTCAGTCATTGAAGCCATCAGCCGGTCTACGATCCAGGCGTGGACCGCCAGCTCAGCAAAGTCCGGCGAATCAGAGCCTGCCACGTGGTGGACCTAGACCCTTAAAGGGTCTACAAAAATTTATCGCGGCTCACAGGGCAATCTGGTCATTTCACTCGGTGACAGAAGCGTTGATTGGTTGCGGTGTGCGGTGCGGCCGGTCTACGCGGTCCATGGGAACAGTGATTGCGCGATCGGACGGCTGCGGTTGATTGCGGTTAAGATCGGACGGTCAGCATTTTTTTTCGGTTGCCAATTTCACTCGGATCACCATCAAATGGCAGCGCCTGATTCCAGCTTCGATCCGACGGTCCAGAATGCTCCCGACGGTGATCAGGACTCCCGAAGCGCGATTTGCGGCCAGATTTCCTCGATCAAGCGCGATCGGACGGCCAGAATTTAATTCGAGCTGATCTGGGCTGATAGGCATCCGATTTTGATGATTTTTGAACCGTTCGATTCCTATCGGATAGCCAGATTTTACCAGATTTACCAGAGTCATAACAGAGTTGTTTTTATTCAAATTTTATTCAGATTTTTATGATTACAAAGGAAATTAGTCCCATATTGCTTTTAGAAATAAATATCTACCTCTTCTAGCTCTATAAAAAGGATCCTAAGCCTCTAAGAAAGGGAGGAGGGTTGGAAGGGAAGCTAAGGTATAGGGTGGAAGTCAAGCTCTGGATTAAAGGTTGCTTCAAAGCTGCGGTGCTGAGAAGAAGAGCCGGTCTTCTACGCCATCTTCATGCCTACGCTGATCTGCGATCTCCATCTAGTCTTTTTCCTTTAATTTCTTGTATTAAAATTCTGAATTTTCTTTAATTTCTTGTATTTAAATTCTGCATCTTAGTTTTAAATTTAATAAAGAAAGTTTCATTATTCTTTTCAATTCTAGCTCTTTAAATTATTTGTTCTTTATTGCTTTTTAATTTTACTATAAGTAGTTGCTAAGATCTAAATAGTAGATCTTAGTATCAAATTTATTTTTGCATAATTTAAATTCTATTTTTATTTATAGATCTATTTTTTGACTTTAATTTTTAAAAAAAAATCCTTTGCTTTCTTTTCTTAAAAAAAAAAAGAATCAAAGATTTTAGAAATAAATCATTACCTCTCTGTGGATTCGACCCGACTCACCACTTTCTTCATAATTTTTAGTTAATTTAAAAAGTAAAGAGTCGGATTTAAATTGATAAACACGGTGTCTTAACGACAGCATCAATTCATCAGACATCTGGCCACTTATCCTGGACGAGCTGGTAAGCTGGGAGGATCCTGATCCAATACATGAGTTAACTTCTCGAAACCCATAATGATTTTGAAGTTTCGAAGCCAATCCTTGTAATTTGGTTCAGTCAGTCTATAAGTGTCCAAGATTCATGCTAGTAGGTTGGATGCAGACATCTTCCTATAGAGAGTCAAAGTTTCTAGTTAGATATTGTAATTAAGATTTAACCAATTTATTTAAAAATTTTATTTTTAAATAAATTAGCTTCCACTATTTTCTCGGATCCCTACACTCCCTCTGTAGAGATGTGAAAATCTTCATGATTACTAATTTCTAGTGGGTGGTGCGGTCCCATCGACTTATCACCTCACCTAACAGTTATTGGTGATGGGTTAGCCAATGGGTGAACAACTCTTGTTCAATGATTCTCTAATCATGGTGCACCCAAACTTGATCTCTAATTCATGAATCTCACCGTATCCAAAATATTGATCCACTCCTTAGTTAAGTCAGACCCACCATTTGCATAGATTGGATTTCTAATTGAGTCTCTCACCGTATCCGAAATATTTAGCCTAATTCATCCTCCAGCCCGTAGCATCCAATGCCTAATAGACATGGTTGCATCTTCCCAGTGCAACTGAGCCACTATAACCAGCCGAAAATAATCAACCCCAGAAAGAGTCCGCACATCTATAATGGTGGAAGACCTTAGACTTAATCTTTTCTTAGGAAGATTTGATTTAGGTCTCATTAAACTAGACTTGATATAGTCATAACCATTATGACTAACCTAGTGGCATGGGTTAGCTCGGATTATTGACCACCTCAGATCAGAACTGAGTCAACAAACATGGCCAGGTAAGTAAGATCGATGGAAGGGATATGCCATTACCTCGACAAGAACACATTCGAGTCAAGTAGCTCTCAATTAAAAATCAATCGATCATATCTGTCAAACTTACCTTAGACACCAAATTATTGAGACAGAACCAATCGGGTTAGCCTACAATCCAAACTCTAACCACTAAGCCTAATTAGGTCTTAGCTTGATCGATCACATTTGTGACTCAATCTTGACCTAGACTTAATCCTATTAGATTGGTCAATTTAAGCATTGTTGATCCCATCTAACCAACTCTTGATTCGGTTTGATCAACCGCTAGACCTAATTGAGCTACCCAAGCCCGAACCCAGATTTATGAATATGTCTTAGATCTGAAATTCTCAATTTTAGACCTAATTAATATTTCATAAACTTAATTCTTAATTAAGTTAGGGTTCTTAAACAAAACATGTAAATAAGATCCTAGGGTTTCAGGATCTAGGATTTTGCAGAAAGTAAGTTTTCAATTTTTGATTAAGGACGAACGCGCAGCACCCCTACACATCATAAGAACACCCAATCGAATGGGAGGAGAGGATCTTTAAGCCCTACTTTGTTCTCATGATCGGACGGCCAAGGGGAACACCTTAATCAGAAATATAACTAATCTATAAAAATAAATTAGATCTAAGCATATATCTCATATAAAAAATAGATCTAATTAAAACATATTTTGTATATACCACATATATCATGCATGCATATTTTTCAGATCTAAATTATCTCATAATCATCTAAAAAATTAAATTTAAATTTGATCATATCAAATAAAATTTAATCTAGATCTATTTGCAGAACTATTCTACAACTAGTCTAAACATGCAACTATCATATCTCATATGAATAATTAATTTTATTTTATTTTTTATTTTTAGATCTGATTATAATATTTATAATATCAAAAAATAAAAAATAAATAAATCTAAAAATTATTTTTAATTAAACAAAAATTATGATCAAACTAGACTACACATAGAATAATTCTATTCCTAGTCTAGTTATGTATCTCATATATATTAGATCTAAATTAATTTATTTTAATTTTTAATTTTTTGATTTTAGATCTAATCACATCTAATGTGATATTTAAACTCACTAATTAATCAGATTAAATCAAATCTAGATAAATTTAATAACAACCTGGCTCTGATACCAGTTGAAGGGGAAATCCTGATTTCTCGGATCAGGTTCGTTCAGATCTGATTGGATCGAGAGGCATATTTCAAAAATTTTCTCTCAGATCTAGATCAGATCTAACACTTTTTTAGGTCTAATTTATAATTTAATAATTAAGAAAATAAAATTAAATTAATTCTAAATTAATTTTTACCTTGATCTTGGGCAATCTGATTACCCTTTGATGATCCTACGGAAGCTCTGAGGTTCTGGATCTAGCCATGCAAGCGTCTGGCATCTACTGATATCCACTTAGGCTGGATCAGGAGATCTTCTCCTTCTCTTTCTTTTCTCCAAAAATTAAATCTGGATCTGATTTGAAGGATCTTCAAAATACCTTCTGAAGATCACCCGTCGTCTTTGCAGCAGTGCTGCCTTCTTTCTTTTTCGTCAGCCTTTCCTTGCCTGACTCGCACTAATCACAAGGCCCAACTTCCTTGGGCATGGAGAGGATGGAGAGGGCCAGAGGGTGGCATGGAGAAGGGTGAGGGGCAGCCTTGGGGCATAGCTTAGAAGAGGAGTTCTTAAAAGTGGGCGCAGATAGGGTCTTTTTATAGACTCTGCTGCGCCATGCAGTGCTACATCACCCCAGCCAATCATGTTGCTTCGTTCAATCAGATCTAAATCTAATTGATGGGATGACATCACCTAATCCAATCAGATGAGAGATCCACAGGTTCATTCTTATATGGCACTTAAGATTGGTCAAAGTAGATACCCAAGGGTCACCTAAGTAGAAACCAAGAAGCAACCTAGAGTTCCATCCGTATGGGACTCCAGCATCCCTATCCATGGGCGCATGCCAACCTAGGCATGCACCCCCTTCTTTCTAATTTCTAGAGAGGGGACAAGCCTCTATCTGCTCTGCAATAAGTGTATGACAAATGGGCAGATGTCCATGAAGAGAAATCCTGATTTCCCGATCCAGGTTCGTCCAAATCTGATCAGATCAAGAGATATATTTCAAAAATTTTTCTCTTGATTCCAATCAGATCTTGATATATTTCAGATTTGATTCTTATTATTTTAATAAATAAAATAAAATAAGATAAATTAAATCAAATTTAATTTACCTGATTTGGGTAATCCTATTACCCTGTAGATGATCCTGATTGCAGCGGAAGGTTCTGGATCTAGCCACGCAAGCGCCTGGCCTCTACCGATATCCACTCGGGTTGGATCTGGAGATCCTCTTCTTCTCTATCATGCCTCCAAAAATCAGATCTGGATCTGATCTGGAGGATCTTCAAAACTCTTTTGAAGATCTGCAGTCGTCCTTTTGCAGCAGCGCAGCCTTCTTGCTTTTGATCGCCTTTCCTTGATCTGAATCGCACCAACCTAAGTCCAAAACTCTTTTGGACGTGGAGAGCAAGGGGAGAAGAGACTATGGCATGGAGAAGGAGGGGAGAGGCAGCCTTGGGGCGTGGGGTTTCTCAATTGAATTGCATTAGAATTAGGGTTGGGCGCAGGGTCTTATTTATAGACCTCTTGTGATCCAACTCCTCTTCCTCTCAACCAATCACAACCCTTTGTGAAATCAGATCTAAATCTGATTGGTTGGAATAGAGACCCCTGGATTCCTCCTTAGAGGGTGCCTAAGACCAGTCAAACTGGATTCTTAGTAGAACTCTGATTGGAATCCAAAAGGGAGGTGGAGTCCTTGTCCAACAAGGACTCCAAGGCGCCTCCAACTTGGGCTCACGCCACCCTTGGCGTGCGCCCTTCTCCTTGCCAGGTTCTGGCAGGGGGACAGGCCCCCACCAGCTCTCCAATAGGTGCATGACATGTGGTCAAAAGTCAAAGTGTCAATGGTCAACGTTTGACCAGTCAAAGGTAGACTTTTGACCAAAGTCAAAGAACAAGAAATGGCAGGTGACCAAAAATGGCAGGTAATGTCTTATAAAATAAGACAACCTTCTCTAACTTGGACAACCTCCAGTTAGACCATATGAAGGCCTCTGATTGAGCACAAACTCCTTTGGCTCAGTCAGGACAACTTATTTATGATAGTAAAAGAAGAACGTTAGGTTCAATCGAGTGCTAGCACGATTTCCTTGAACCTAATTGAATCTCATTCAGATCAATTGAACTAGATCAGTTCAATTGATGATCACCAGATTCAAACCCTTGTTTGTGTGACCCAGTTAGGTTCAGTTCTGTATGGTAATGGGATATGTCATGATCTCTATCATAGACATCATCGAAACTCCTTTCGATGGATCAGAACTCTTCTGATTCGAACAGCTAGAATGATCGATCATCTAAATCATTCTAATTGCTCCCAAAATCCACCAGTGACACCTAGCAGTATATGGTGGCAACCCATCAGAGCTGAATGCGAACCTCTTGGTGCAGCTACCTGTGTGATTAAGTTCTTCTATCTTGAGCTCCGATCAGATTAGGGTTAAGGTAAACTCGTCAAACCCTAGTCTCTGTCATATGATGTAATCATTCGATTCGAAGTCCAATGTGAAAATCTAAATAGAAACTCTTTCTATTATTTCACTCTGCCATGGCCATGGGCTTCTAGGACTTGATTCTCATGATTATCATAGGGCTGCTCCTCTACCACCGAGGTAGATAGATTCCATCTTGATGCAATCCAGTTCCTACAATGAACATGTCATAGCCAACATACACCTCAGGGTTCCATATGGCTAGGAGACCGAGTAATGGTGTAGTCAAACTATAACACCCTCAAGGTGAACTGCCGATGCATCTCAGGTCAAAGAATCAGACACACTACTGCAGCATCGAGTCAGTCATTGATGAGAAGGTAGACTCCCTAATGACTACTCGAGGTGGTCACGCTCAGTGCCCTCGTTCTCTAACGAGTACCTGTACTCTCGCTCCGGTGTCTCCACACCGTAGACTCAAGACTCATCTACTAAAGAGAAGCGATCGTACACCAACCTTCCAAATCAATCACCATCCTCGTGATGATCCTATGGTCGGAAGCTGTTTATGAGTTAATAATGATTATTCATGTCTTAAATTTTCAACTCTTGAAAATATGAATTATCATTACCATTAACTCAAAGAATGTATCACAGACACTAAATACACATGTGTGATAGAAAATAACCCATTCTTTAATTATAGTCAAAATTACAATTTTGCCCCTAGTAGTGTATTACAAGTGTCAGCCAATTCTGGCTTCTAGGGCACATATATCTAACAGTCCAAGGGTCAAAGGTCAATATTTGACCAAATCAAAGTACCAGAATTAGCAGGTGATGA
This sequence comes from Cocos nucifera, assembly GCA_006176705.1. NCBI lineage: Eukaryota > Viridiplantae > Streptophyta > Magnoliopsida > Arecales > Arecaceae > Cocos > Cocos nucifera. Next base: position 344,864 of record QRFJ01000965.1, on the reverse strand, counting down.
AAAATGGCAGGTATTGTCTTAAATTTATCTCATAAATTAAGACAATCCTTTTCTAACTTGGACAAGCTCAAGTCAGACTAGGTAAAGGTACTTGAGTGAGCACAAACTCATTTGGCTCAGTCAAGACAACTTTTAAGATAGAAAAAGGAGAATGTTAGGCTCAATCGTGTGCTAGCACGATTTTCTTGAACCTAATTGAATCTTATTCAAATCAATTGAACTGGGTTAGTCCAATTGATGATATCTCGATCTAAATCCTTATTTGTGTGATCCAGTTAGGTTCAGTTCTGTATGGTAATGGGATATATCATGATCTCCATCATTGACATCATCGAAATTTCTTTCGATGGATCAGAACTCTTTTGATTCAAATAACTTAGAATGATCGATCATCTAAATCAAAACTCTTTCTATTATTTCACACTCTCTGCCATGGCCATGGGCTTATGGACTTGATTCTCATGATCATCATAGGGCTGCTCCTCATCTATCGAGGTAGATAGATTCCATCTTGGTGCAATCCAATTCCTACAATGAACATGCTATAGCCAACATACACCTCAGTATTTCGAATGGCTAGGAGACCGAGTCATGGTGTAGTCAAACTATAACACCCTCAAGGTGAACTACCGATGCACCTCAGGTCAAAGAATCAGACACACCACTACAGCATCGAGTCAGTCATCGATGAGAAGGTAGACTTCTTTATGACTACTCGAGGTGGTCACGCTCAGTGCCCTCATTCTCTAACGAATACCTGTACTCTCTCTCCCGTGTCTCTACACTGTAGACTTAAGACTCATCTACTACAAAGAAGCGATTGTACATTAACCTTCTGGATCAATCACCATCCTCATGATGATCCTACGATCAGGAGTATTTTATGAGTTAATAAATGAAAATTCATGTCTTAAATTTTCAACTCTTGAAAATATGAATTATCATTATCATTAACTCAAGGGATGTATCACAAACACTAAATACACTTATGTGATAGAAAATAACCAACTTTATTATTTATAGTCAAAATTATAATTTTGCCTTTAGAAGTGTATTACAAGTGTCAGCCAATTCTGACTTCTAGGGCACTCATATCTAACAAGACTTAGTCCAAGAGGTGCCTTAAAATAGGACTCTTCGGACTAATTCTACGTAGTTTTTCTATGAAGAGTCACGATGCTTCATCTTTAGCACCACCCTTTTCATCCATTAGATCATGAAACAAAGCCATCCAATGGCTCTAAAAAGGGATGCCCAATCAGCAAGAAGGTGTGGAGATAAACTTTGAATAGTCAAAGTCCCAAGAGACTTTGACTTAGTCCAAGAGACATCAAGGAGGAGTAGGCGGCATGGAGTCTTGGGCGGCAAGGGGTCTTCGGCGACAAAACATCCTAGGCAAAAAATTTAAAAGGAAAAAGAAGTATTTCATCTGTAGGAGGACTCTTCTGTGCCCCATATCAGATGTCCACACCAATTAAAAAATATTTATGCGACATAACATATTGGAAAAGTCAAAGAAGGTAGGCGCCATCTTATTCCATGCGCCAATGAGTCCTTGCATGAAAGACTTCTCACGCATAAGAGAGAGACTCTCTGGTGCATGGGATGCAGGTATGTGGCATCCAATGTTAAGCTCAATCAATCTAGGTTAATCCAACTCAAGGCCAAATTTTATTTGGCTTAAATTGGATCTTAATTAGCCCAAATCGGAAGTCGATTCAAATCCAATTCGAATGTAGGTGCTAGGGTTTGCTATATGTGCTAGCATATTCATCTTGCAAACATGGTCTAATCTAATTAGACCCTTAATCAATTCTCTTTGTGTATGACCCATTGGGTTCCACATCTAACTAGCAGTGAGTCAGGGTGTGATTTGACCTAATCTGGTAAGAACTCAACCAAACCAATTTAGGTCAAAACTAGCCAACCCAATTTGACTTAATTTAGAATACTTTCTAATTTAATGATTAAATTAAAATTTTAATTTAATCAAACCTATAAGAAATAATTGACATCTAGCAACGTATCATGACTATCCGAAAGATGTGAAATTTTGATGAAGATATCAAAAATATCCTTCAGTGAAAATTACCATGCAACTAGATCCTTCGATCTTCCTACATCCTGAATATGACTCTGGGTATGGAATTATGTCAATCCCAATATCATATTCATTTCTCTTTCAATCTTATGATAATGATTCATTTAATGAAACATTAGAAATCATTTCTTATTTTCATCATGCTTTGATCAAAGTCTTCCTGAATCATTATTTGTTTGAAGCAGGTAGAATGCTATTTTCTCTTACCAGGAGTGATCGATTCTTTATTAACCTACTCACAATCTTCATATATATAATCTACCATATCCAGATCATCCCGTACATAACTAAGTCATGAATGAGTATGAACCAAAACATGGATTTATATATATAAGATTCTATAGTAGTTTCAGATCAAAGGATTACATGCACAATTCCACTATGAGAACCATCTATTGACATGTAGATAAGACTTCATTAGATATCTCAATTTAGATCAATTCAGTGAACTCATTTTTTAATGAGCACCCACATTTTTGTATTAGTATCATACACAAGTTATTGTGAGATCAATCACCCTCTTAATCGAGCATACAAAGAATGTGCTAGTCTTACCAAAAAATATTGATCCCTAACTCAATGTCCCATCGACTAGGAATATTTAAATTAGGGTTTTAAGATTTTAGATCTCACTAGTATGATCTCATCATAATCCTAAAATCATAGTCCTAATTTATAGAGTTCATCATAATCTTAAATAAATAATAAGACACTGCATATGATGAAATAAATGCTTTTATTTATTAAAAATGTCATTACATGAGTCTGAAAGATAAAGAACATCCCAAAAATAAATTGGCTTGAGGGCATATTCCTTTCAGACTGTTTCGATTACTTAGAGTTTGTTACGTAGAGTAGACTATCATTTGTCATAACTCATCGACAATTGAAGATTACTAGCTAGAGTTAGTGTTAGAAAAAGTATCTTAATGCCAATCATCTAAGTTGTAGATGATTGAAATTTATATATGAATTATCAAATAATAATAGTTATTTGGCTTATTCATCATAAAAATTCTATCTTTTTTAAATGAACTCCTAAGTTATGATGAAGTCCTTAGAACTATACTCAATCAATAAAGAAGGATGATAAGAGTGCGATGTTGTCATTAAGACATCGTGTTTATCAGTTTAATATCGATTTTTAAAAATAATTAAAAACATGTAGATAGTAGCGAGTCGAGATGAATCCATAAGAAAGGCAATGCTTTTGACTTGAAATCTTTGAATTTTATGGAAAGAAAAAAAATTGAAAAAAAAAAATAAAGTTAGAAAATAGAATTGTAAATAAAAAATAAAAATTAAATGATGCAGAAAAATAAACTTAGTACTAAAATCTACTATTTAGATCTTAGCATCTACTTATAATAAAATTAAAATGCATGAATTTAAATTTATAGTAAAAATAAAAAGCATAAATTTAAAGAGCAGAAAAATAAATTTTATATTAATTTAAAGTTCAATTCAAAATTTAAATACATGAAATTAAAAAGATAGAAAAAAAATAAAAAACTAGAAGTAGGCTTATCTTGATCTTGGATCAACATTGGCATTGAGATGGTATAGAAGATCGGCTCTTTCTCTCAGCACCATCTGCCTCAAAGCAATCATGAATCCAAAGCTGGCTTTACCCTATACCATCACCTTTTTTTGATCGAAGATAGTTAATTTTGGAGCTTGGTACCCTTTTTATAGAGCGGAGAGAGTACTTATGTGAAGAATCTAAGAAAATATTGATTTAAAACTCTTGAAATCAAGTCAAATTAGGGTCAGTCTGTTGCCTAAAACTTGTTGAAATTTGTTAGCCATCAAATGGAGATTGTATGGCTCAAAAAATCACTTAAAAACCCATCTAATAAGCCCGATCAAGGTAGAATAGATTATGGCCATCGGATCGAGCTTGATGGAAAAGATCTAGCCATTGGATTGCATTTTGGATGATTGAATCAGCATCAAGGTTTTCGTCAGTCGTTCGATCGGGTTTTAGAAGAGATTTGGCTGTTGGATCGTTGCCTGGAGCATTTGGGACTATCGGATGGTGCACTATGGAGCTAGTGGATTTCGAGTCAAATCAGGAAACAACCCTGACCATTAGATCTGGATTGAGAATGATCGTAACTATTGGATCATCCCTTAATTGTGCCTATAGATCCTGTAGATCGATTTCTCTATGAACCTGGACCAATCACTGCATGCCATGCTAGATGAAATTACGATTCTACCTCATGTGCTACATTTTTTTCCAGTAGACCTATAAAGGGTCCATGATGGATCGAACACTATAGTGGTCCACCATTGATCGCATGATTTTTGATGTCATTCTGACATCTGTGCTAGGAGGGAATTGGGCTGGCTTTAGCGTACGGGCTGGGCTGGTTTTACTGGCGGGAGCCTTGGGCCGCACTCAACCAGTCAAATCGGGCTGGTTTTGGACGAGCCAGCTGGTTTGAACTTGTTTTTTTTATGTTTTATTTTTTTTTCTTTTTCTTCTTTGAATCTTCATATTGAATCCATTTTAAATCAGATTTGCTCCAAATTTATTTCATTATATCTAGAAAAATGAGCTCCTTTTATTTATGATAATATTTTCTAAAAATAATAAATAAAATTATTAATTTTTAAAAATAAAAATAAACTAATTCATAAATTAATGCTTTTATTGGTGTTTTTATGGTACTTATCACACCCTCCAACTTATGCTTTGCTTGTCCTTGAGTAAAGAAAAAATTTAGTTTTAGATATCTTTTAAGCTTTAGAGTTTCAAATTTTATCGAGCAATTTTCAAAATGGCCATTGATGTTCAGTAGAGCTTAAGTAAGATATGTTATCAAAGTATTAGTATTTACCAATATAAAATTTAAGTGAAGAACATACAACTTTTCTAAATTTTTTTAAAATTATTCCTATCTTTATCTCTAAATCATCTAAACTTTCGTATATACAAGTATATAATTACTTCCATCCTTCATTTATTAAAAATTTTTATTCATATTGTTCATTTTTTTATGCGAATACCATTGCTTACTTAGGCAATAAGATCCAATTACTTGATAAAAATTAATTTATTTTATTTGATATTATACCACTATTTAGTATCTTAATCTCTTAAGCTTTTTATTTGATCCATGTAATGAGTCTTGGGCTAATGACTCTCAAACTAGTTGGCTTTAGTGCACTAGGTATAAAATATCCATCATGCTTACTAGCTCAAATCAAATAGGCTATGAGTTAAGACTAACTTTACAATAAGCTTCTTCGTTCTTTCCGTCTTTTGATATGAAACTTAATGCTTGCTTAGGCAAAGAGGCCCAGTTACTTAGCAAGAAGTGCTTGAAAACTATTTTATTTTATAATTTTTTTAATGAAGCCTATAAAAAGCCTACACAAGCCTATAAAAAGTAAACTCTTCTTTGATGCTGGTAAGAGAAATTAAAATTATTTAAAAAAAATTTATGTTCTAGACTTAATTTTTTATTGGATTTTTTTAATACTTGATTTCTCAATATGTCACAAATTCTCTGATCTATGCATCAATTTTTTTAAAAAAAAATGCTTAGTTCAAATCGATTCTTAATCATAATCGAATATCTAAATATTAAATATTAACTTCTTCGAGGAATTTAAAATTTTAAAAATTTTTATTATTCTTTCTTCTAACTTAATCGATATTGTCCTTAATGGAGAAGAAAAAATAAAGGGTGTAATAAAGAATAGAAAAGAATACACCTGACTCAATGTATTTTTCGATCCAACATGGATCTTTGAAAATTTGGCTCTTCCTCCAACTTATTTCAACATAGGCCTAAAAAGAGAATAAACTAAAAAGATAAATTAGATACAAGAAAACTAAATATTAGGTTGCCTCCCAACAAGCGTTAGTTTACTGTCTTCAGCTATATACAATATAGTTTACCTATCCCGTGTCAAATACTGGATTGATGAATTTCAATGGTTTTGGATTGCCAATCTCAGAAAGATAGTTTGTGATCCCTTTATTGATATATTCATTGTTAGTTTCGGGAAGTTAATTTATGATCCCTATCTCAGATCATTGTTTGTCAAAAATTTTTCCTATTTATTCTTCTAAAATACTTATAAATTAAGTTTTTTAGTTAGGAGATAAGTTTGATGCAATGGATACTAGAAGGGTATCTAAAGGTAGCTTTAGTTGTAGAGATAAACTAATATGATCTTGCTTAAACAACTTCATTGGCACTTCGTTGCATACTGCTTGCTTTTTATGAGAACTAGCTTCTAGAGCTGAAGAAAATAGGACTTTAGGTTTATTAGTCTCGGATAAATCATCTGTTCTCTTCTTTCCTTTATCTATCTCATTTAAATTGGAACTAGCATCAGTACTAGTTCCAAGCTCAAGTTCTTCTATGTGGTTAGTTTCAGTACTCCTCTTCTTCAAATTTTTTATCTTGGCTAACATCAGTATTGGCCTCTATCACCTGGTCTTGATATGGGTCCTTAAGAATCCTACCACTTCTAAGTTCAGATATTGCTTTGGCATTTTCTAATTGGGGGTTCTTAGGTGGAATGTTAGATGGATGAGTAAATCCAGGTGGTTGATAGACATTGGATGAGATTATTTTTAGGATTTGCAATTGGTTGGCTTGGTAATTGACCCGGTTCTCTCCTCATGCTAGACTCAGCTATTTGTCCTATTTGAGCTTCTAGTCTGGCGATTGATTGTTGTTGGCTTAGAGAATTAATTGTTGAAGTTGATTGAATTTATCGTCGGCTAGATTGGTCTGTTGAGGAGGTGGGTATGAGGGTTGATTATAATGTAGTGGTTGAGAAGACTGACTAGGCTGACCCTTATTATAGGCATAGTTCTGGTATTGGGGCCTATTTTGATAATTCTGAACTGGTGGGATTTGGGTCTGAGCCTGAGTTTGTTGTGGTTTCCAAGAGAAATTAGGATGGTTTCTCCAACCAGGATTATATGAATTTGAATATGGGTCATTAAGTGGTTTTGAGTAACCTTGAGCAGCTTGGACTTGTTCTTGGATAAGAGGTGGTAATTGTGCAACCGTGGGACATTCACTTACATGATGTGTTGGGCTAGCACAAATAGAGCAAATCACTTGATAATTAGAAGCTGGTGTGTATTGTGCAGGGGATTGTTGACCTAAGTTTAGGAATTGATCTAATTTCTGTGCAATAAGGTCGACTTTATCTAATTTTTGTGCTATTATGTTCAAATCTGCCTTAGAATTGAGTTCCGAGTTTTTGATCTCATAAATTCCTGCCCGTTTTTGTTGAGAAATTGATCTTTCATAAGAAGATAATGAAGCATGGTTAATAGAGTTTTCACTTAAAGTTTCAAACAAGGTATAAGCTTCATCCTCACTTTTGCTCATGAATGCACCTCCACAGGATGCATCAACCATCTGCTTATATTGATCTCCTAAACCTTCATAGAAAGCTTGTACAATTTGCCACTTAGATAGACCATGGTGTGGGCATTTTCTAAGGAGTTCCTTAAGTCTTTCCCATGATTCATGAATTTGTTCCCCTGGAAGCTGAGCAAATCCCGTGATGGCTCGCCTCATGGTATTGGTTCGTCCTATGGGATAAAATTTCTTAAGAAATTCATGTTGCATCTCTGCCCATGTTTGAATTGTTCTTCCTAATGTGCCAAGCCAGTACTTGGCTTTATCTTTTAATGAGAAAGGGAACAAGGTCAGTCTAAGGGCATCATCAGAAAAATTCTGAATTTTTACCGTAGAGCAGATTTCTAAGAACTCATCCAGATGTTTGTAAGGGTCTTCATTGGCATTCCCATAAAAAGATGGGAGCATCTGGATTGTGGTCGACTTAATCTCATAGTGGCTAGCAGGGATATCAGGTATGTGGATGCAAGTCGATGGGTTGTAGGTGGAAGGAATAAAGTATTCCTTCATCTGCCTAGGTGGTTCTTCACGATTTCCAGCCATTTGATTATCTGGGTCTTAAATGAATTAGTCTTTCAATTTCAGGATCTGGTTTAACTAGGTCAGGTAAAAGTGATCTTCTACCGTGCATGTACTAGTGCAATTTTGATATATGGTTTAAAATTTTTTTAATTTTTTATTAGTTTTTTTTTTTTTTAATTTTTTTAAATTTATTTATTTTTTTATTATTTTTATTTATTTATTTATTTATTTTTTTTAAGAAAAGAAGAGAGAAAGAAAGAAGAGAAAAATCCTAAAGAGTCTTAAATCTGGAGAAGATAGGGAGGAGTTAATTTTGGTTTATGTTAGATATTATTTGGCAAACAAGTTAGGCAATCAATCCTGACTAAGAGTTATCCTAGATCTAGACAGCTCCTAACTGCCAAGATCACCTTCAAGCCCTCCAAATAGAGGATTAAGCCAATCAACTGGCCAGGTAAGTGTAAAAGTCGGTGGGAGTCCCTCCGTTGCTTGCCTTAGACACCAATTGTGCTTGGCCAGGTAAGCGAACAGAACCAATTAAGTAACCACCTTCTTTCGGGCCCAAGTCGTCCCTGAACCACTTTCCTAGACACCAGTCAAATTGATTAACCCTAACTTGGTTCAACTCTTAGGATTTCTTGTCCTATTGAGCTCGAATATCCTTAAAGGTTAATGTCTAATTGATTTTAAGAGTTAAGGTTTGGGTTAATGCAGGATGCTGGTTGGTTGTTTGTGGGCTAAGGAAGGGTGATCAAATCCCCACCTTATCTTGTTTAATGGGTTGTGCCCTTAATTTGGTTTAATATGAAATATGCAAAAAAAAAATTCCAATCAAAGAGTTCTATGCAATTTAAACTAATTAATTAAATTAAATTAATAAAAAGGCTTACCTTGACTCCAGCAATCACCAAAAAAAATAAGAATAAAAACTAATATGATGGATGCTCTAAATAATTAGGGTTTCTAATCTTGTGATGAGAGATTTTTAATTAGGTTTATGTAGGTAATAATATTTTTAATTAATTTAAAATAAAGCAAATATTAAAAATAAAGAAAGAGATTTAGGGTTTAGGAATGATCTCACCGAATAGGATTGAGAGTTTTGTTCGTGCCCTAATCTCTTCCTTGTTCCTTTTTTTTTTTTCTGCAAAATAAATAAAAAATAATTGAGTAGGCAAAAAAAAAAAAAATAATAAAAAAAAAATCAAAGAAATAAAGAAATTTTAATTTTTATGCCTCCCCGGCAACGGCGCCAAAAACTTGATAGGACACGATGCTGTCGTTAAGACACCGTGTTTATCAATTTAAATCCGACTCTTTACTTTTTAAATTAACTAAAAATATATGAAGAAAGTGGTGAGTCGGGTCGAATCCACAGAGAGGCAATGATTTATTTCTAAAATCTTTGATTTTTTTTTTTAAGAAAAGAAAGAAAGGATTTTAAAAAAATTAAAGTCAAAAAATAGATCTATAAATAAAAATAGAATTTAAATTATGCAAAAATAAATTTGATACTAAGATCTACTATTTAGATCTTAGCAACTACTTATAGTAAAATTAAAAAGCAATAAAAAGAACAAATAATTTAAAGAGCTAGAATTGAAAAGAATAATGAAACTTTCTTTATTAAATTTAAAACTAAGATGCAGAATTTAAATACAAGAAATTAAAGAAAATTCAGAATTTTAATACAAGAAATTAAAGGAAAAAAGACTAGATGGAGATCGCAGATCAGCGTAGGCATGAAGATGGCGTAGAAGACCGGCTCTTCTTCTCAGCACCGCAGCTTTGAAGCAACCTTTAATCCAGAGCTTGACTTCCACCCTATACCTTAGCTTCCCTTCCAACCCTCCTCCCTTTCTTAGAGGCTTAGGATCCTTTTTATAGAGCTAGAAGAGGTAGATAAGATTTCTAAAAGCAATATCAACTTAAAATCTTGAAATCAATTAAAAACTTGGAATCTGGAATTTGTTAATCGATCGAATCATTAAAATCATTAAAAATTTATCAAAGATCGGAATAATTATGGGTCGGATCGAGCTTAATGGAGAAGATCTGACTGTTAGATCACATTCTGGATGATTGAATCAGTATCGAGGCTTCCATCAGCCATTCGATCGGGTTTTAGAAGAGATCTAGCCATTAGATCATTGCTCGAAGCATTTGGGACCATTGGATGGCGCACTATGGAGCTGGTGGATTTTGAATCAAATTAGGAAATGACCATGATCGTTAGATTTGGAACAAGAATGACCATAACCATTGGATCGCGCCTTAACTATGCCTATAGATCCTGTAGATTGATTTCTCTATGAACCTGGATCAATCACCGCATGCCATGATAGCTGAAATTATGATTCTGCCCCGCACTGCATTTTTTCACGGTAGACTTGTAAAGGGCCCACGATGGACCAAATACTATAGCAGTTCATCGTGGACCGCATGAGTTTTGATGTCATTCTGATGTTAGTGCTGGGAGGGAGTTGGGCCGGTTTTATGGGCGGGGGCCTTGGGCCGCACTCAACTGGTCGGACTAGGTCAGTTTTGGATGAGTTGGCCGGTTTGAATCGATTTTTTTAATTTTTTTAATTTTTTTCTTTTTCTTCTTTGAATCTTTGTATTGAATCCATTTTAAATTAGATTTGCCCAAATTTATTTCATTATAACCAAAAAAATGAGCTCCTTTTATTTATGATCATGTTTCCTAAAAATAATAAATAAAAGTATGAATTTCTAAAAAATAAAGATAAATTAATTTATAAATTAATGTTTTATTGATGTTTTTATGATACTTATCAAAGGACTTATCGGATGATTTTTAAATAGTTTATGACCAAATGATAAGTTATTAATAAGAACGATAACTTATCGAGTATAGATCGCTGTAATATACGTTGGTTGTTCTCATAACCAAATGGTGTGGAGACACTGGTATGACATGCAGATGAGATGTAGAATTATATCTACACTGAACATGATTAATGTAGCACTCTACTATCAAGAGTAGCTAGTAAAGGCCAATAGATATAAGTGTCCCTTCGACCTGAGATCACCATAGTAACTTGCAAGCAACTTACTGTAGTTTGGTACCAACCTACCAATATTTTTAATATAGGATTAGATGATTTTTGGGTACAGTCAAGTATTTATAAAGTCGATGTGTGAGTCAAGATGGGATTGACCATTTTTGATTAACTTCAGGAAGTAAATGTCTCACTATGTTTTAATTTAGCAAAACCTAGGTCTGGATAATCCTCGTGAGAAGTCATAAGATTTGCAAAATTTTAAGACATAACATGGATGACTTGTGTGAGTGTTGATAGCTAACTCAAAGTCATCTTGAGCATTATTAGTCAAAGGAATGAATTATATGATAATCATAGGCTAGGGTTCTAAGAATATTGCTTTGCATACATTCGATCTATCAGGACATCGGGTACCATTGCTAGATGGTTATTTTGATTAGTATAAGAATTGGTTCTTATACTACCAACTTAGATTCGAACCTATAGGATCACACACATAAGAGGTTGTTACCTGATCAAATGGTTGATCAACGATTGAAAATTATTCAGTGATTGAATTGTCAATGCGATTGATGATCGATCAAGTGCAAGTGTTGCAGGACCAATTAGCAATTAGATTGCTAATTAGCTCAATCTGATTAAGCAATTGGATTGATATCAAGTCTAATTAAATTATATTTAATTAAAATTAGTTTGGACTTAATTAGGTTAAGTCCAATTGCTTTATGAGATAAGCTAATTACAAGAAAAAACTATTCCTTGTTAGACTAGGACTTGAGTGCACCTAATTTCTAATTAATTTAGGATTTATACCATATTTAAATTTGATTAAATATGATTTAATTGAGCTTCTAGTTGGACTAGAATCATCCTTAATTAGATTATATTTAATATTATTTAAAAAAGATTTAAATTAAATTCAAAAAAGCTTTGACCTAGTCAAATAGGAGGAGTCCCAGTTGGACCGGACTCCCACTCTTCCTTTATGCCTAAGGAGAACATTTTTCCATGCCACCTTTTTTGAATATTGGTGTGATATTTCTTACACCAATATGACATTCCCCATGCCCCTAATGTCTGGTATTTTTCGTATAAAAATTTGACTTGTTCAAATTTTCAAATTGGTTTTGATACGAACTCTATTTGATAGAGTCCTAGTTCTCCAAAACTCCTCTCTCTTTTGAAATAATTTTCCATGCCTCCTTATTTTTTGGGCACCTCTTTTCTGATATTATGTTGTGCCTCCCTCCTTCCTTGTGTGGGAAATTGGTTACATATTTTGTCTTGGAGGCATCCAAGAGTTGGATGCCAACCAAGAGTCCCCAGTTTCTTGGTTTTGACCTAGTCCATGATATAAAAGGAGGGCGCCAATTTTTGAGGAGAAGTTCATGAATTTTTTCCTTAGATTTTTCATGCATTTAAAAGAGAAAGAGAGGGTGAGGGGCGTGGGAGGTTGGCATCCAAACTTGTTGGGCGTGGAAGCTCTTTTTGAATATTAAGTGTTGATGTAATAGTGAGAGAAAAAGAAGAGAAGAACGTCTTCTCTTAGATTTTCTTTCAAGGGTCTTTTCTTCTCAAATTTTTATGAGATTTTTATGAGATAAATCTGAGAGAAAGAGGGCCATAGAGCATGGAAAAAATTTAGAGGAGAAGGGTCTCCTCTTGTTTAGGCATGAAGATCGATTTAGGACATCAATGGTTGATGTCCTAAAGAGAAGATAAGTCTTCTCTTAAGGATCTTTTTTTAAGCCTTTTCTTTTCTATTTGTTAGGAGATCCAAGAGTTGGACTTCTCTCTCAATCTTCTCCTTATTCTTCATCTCTTGAAGGGTTCAAGAGATCTAAAAAAATCTTTACAGATCGACCATTAGGAGGGATCCACGAGAAGCTAGCACTTCAAGCAGATCTTCGTTCGACGAACCTTCGATATGCATAGCGACTTCGTGTGGACAACCTATAGAGGTTGGACATGTTGTAAGGCTCCAAGCAACAAGTATAATAATGAAAATCAACTACGGTATTCTCGATCCATGCAAAGAGATCTGATTTCTTTTCTGACCTAGATGAGATCTAAGATTTCTAGAAGTATTCTAGATCTAAGGTATTGATGTGATCAATATCAATCTATATTTTTATTTTTTGATTTATATATGCATCATAGTGTGTCATAGGTCCTAGATGTAGGGTTTAGTGATTAGATTACATGCATAAATAGATTAAATAGTTTAATCTATGTCTTCCACTATAATCTATTTTGAAAAAGTTTTGAAATATATGCAAGAAACCCTGCATGGTTTTCCAATAGTTTGGACACAAGGTCTCAGATACTTTGGAGCTTGACTATGAGTCGCTTGGCTCAAAATAGTGCTGTTAGGACTCGAGGTCAGATGAGTTGAGCTTGAGGGCTGGTTCCTAGACTAGAGATATCGAACTTGTAGGCTAAATGTTTTGATCTGAAGATGTACTATGGAAGCTACGGTCGGCAGGCGATAACTGCGAAATCGGCTATATGAGTTGGGCATGTGATTAAGATGTCAAGGTTGGTTGGAGCTGGGGGACTAGAAAAATATGGGTTCCTTAGCTGTTGCTTCTATTACTTTAGTGAAGTTTGGCCAACATCCATGGTCGGCCACTAGGTGAGGTCAGACGATGCTGAAGTTCAATATTTGCGGGGCGGCTATCGCTTATTTCAGGCTGGAGATTGGAGGTTGGAATCAATCGAATGGCACATTCCTTTTACTGCTTAAATTTGTTCGGCTGAAGTTCATAGTGTAATCTCGGTGGAATCTGCAGCTATCAAGATGAGACTAGAAGGCCGAAGTAAAGGAGTTTGGCCACTATACAAAATTGGACATTAACGGGAGCAGTTGCGGTCTCTAGGGTGAATCATTCTTGATCGAAGCTTTGAACTTAATCACATAAGGAGGCCGATCTTTAGGAACTTGTTTGGACCAGGGGGTCGACTAGGGTGAAGCTTGGATCTGATCATCGCGACTTCTGATGGCACTGTACTAAGGTTGGACTTTTGATTGGATTTCAATAGAAGCTATTTCACCCCCAACATAATTTGTAATCCCCACCCCTTTAAGGCATAATATTGGACTGGGATTGGTCCATTTGACCAGCCTAGAAGATTTGGATTAGCTTGATTTCGCCTAAGACAAGCCTAGAAATTGGGATCAACCCAAATACCTACTTGTCTCACAATCTATTTGGCCCAAATTAGAATGTTGAAAAAATAAATTGGTCGCCCACATGCTTTTTACATGTGGGGGTTGGGGCTTGTTAGCGTAGCGCACATGTGCTACATGTGTAGAAGAGAAGACAAACACCTAATGGGAGTCATCTTCTCCCTCGACTCCAATAGGAGTTTGATGTCAAGAAGGGATCTAATGGCAGATTAGCTCTATTTAAGACCATCCTAGCTTCCCATTATCTCCTCATCATAGATCTTAGGTCTCCTCACTAGAGTATTCTTTTTTCTACTAGACTTGAGGAGCATCATCTGCTACACCAATTCTTTATGGCACCCTAAGTTCTCGTCGAAACCAATGTAAGGGTCTCTAATCTTCAAATTGACCTTTATTTCATCCTCTCTATCTATTAGATTTTGGTTTCTGGCTAACTAATCATTGGATTTTGGTCAATACATCTAGAACAAGGTTATATTACGTACGCCACAAGTATTCTAATAAATTCAAATGATTCCAGACATTTCCTCTCTTCAAAATCCACTATTATAAATCTTATCATTGTATCTCTTACATAGATTCAACTCCAATAATTAGATGATATTAATAGAAAATTAGGACAATGATGAAAAAGTATGAGAAAAAGTTGGAAGAGGAATATGCTAGCTAGGCGATGGTGCCTAGTGGCCCAAATTAATCCGATCTTGTTAATCCAAATGGTTAAGTCACAGAACAAGAGTCATGATAGATATAGATAGACCAAAATAGATCGATGGTGGTAGAGTCCGATGGTAAGAGGCTAGCATCTAGGTGTAGGCTGACACACTACACAACCATTAGAGACTTAAGACACCTATATTGGGGTTGGCCCAAATTGCCATGGTGGACCTGCTAGAGTCCACCTAACATCATAAAGAGGGAGAAGAAAAAGAGAATAAGAGAGGAATAGAGAGAACGAGAATGTAATACCCATGCCCCTAAGGCCTGATGTTGAAGTAGGCCTAGTTTAGTTGATCAGCCTAGTAATTTCAGCGCAACCTAAAGTGAAGCAACAAAAATGAATTTTGATTGCATGTGAGGGGGTGGGGGGCGGTGGTGGGGGGGGGGGCGGGGGCTAGTAGTGTAGAGAATGTGAAGGGAAGACGAACTCCTGATGGGAGTCATTTTGTCCTTATATCTGATGGAGTTCGATTGCTAGAGGGATTTGGACACTCAAAGGGGCCTTGACTCGATCTCTTTTTAACCATTCCCAGCCTCCCTTGGATCTTTACCATGGTTCTTACCCTCCAAGTTAGAAAATTGTGGCTGGTTCTCCATTGTTTTCCTCCCAAATGCTAGCTGGCACCATCACTATGGCTATGGCATAATGTTGCCAAAATCAAGGTTTGTCAATTCATCCTCTTCCCCATCTCCTCTAGCCCTAGAATCATGGTTTCTATAGGATTAGCTGGAAGATTTAGCTAACAAAGGGGATCCTTGTACTATTTGTTAATCCTCTATTTCATTTATTCATCAAAGATTTTGAGCTTAGATTTAGCTCTAATCACTGATCCACAATCAAATTAAGCTCCTTTTCTTCTATGTCGAAGAGAGACCAAAGCCATGATACTGATAAAGGGCTTTATAGCTATCCTATGGTCTTTGCACCTCATAGTTTGGATTTGATTTTCTCCCTACTCAAGCACTACCTTGCCAGTTGTTGTTTCTATTAGAAGTGTGCCCTAGAAGCCAATTATTGGTGAACATATATGTAATTCCAGGACTTATATTTGTACTTGTAATTCTTTTATTATCAATAAAGGCATTCATATTTTCAATCATGTTTATGTGTCCATGATTGATCATAGAAATTAACAAAGATGATTTTGTATATTCTTAAGATGTTGAGAATTTAAGACATACATTATTAGTGGTTAGTTTTTAAAAGCTTCCAATTGTAGGATCATCATGGAGGACAGTGATTAATCTCATCAAGATTGGTGCACGAATCACCTCCTTTCTGGACAGATGGGTCTTGAGTCTACAGTGTGGGTACACTAGGATGAGTGTGCGGGTGCTTGTTAGAGAATAATTTGCACTGAGCATGACCATCACAAGCAACCACTTAGATATCTACTCGCTTATCAATGGTTCTTCTCGATGCTGTAGTAGTATGACTGATCCTTTGACCTATGATGTGTTGGCTATTTGTAGTGAGGCTACTGGATTTAACCACATGTTCCTTTGGTCCCTAGCTATCTAGGTCCTTGCTATGTATATTAGCTTCAGTGGGTTCAGGTTTGTTGTTTAGAGTAGGATACATTTAAATGGAATCTATTAACCTTAGTAGAAAAGGAGAAGTCCTATGCGATTAGCAAAACTGAGTTTAGAAAGTCTTTAGCCAAAGTAAATATGAATACTAGAGAAAAATTTCTACAAGATTCATGAATAAACTCGAGTCGAGCCAATTTGGCATATGATCGATGATGGGGCTTGATGAGCTCTCCATAACCTCCGTCAAGTCGGGACTCATGATAGAAGGATTGAATCATACATTAACTACACCTAGGGGTTCATATTTTTTTGTTCTGCTAGGCTGCCACTAAATGCTACTAGGCATCACTGGTAGATTGTGAGAACTCACTAGGATTATTTTCAGATCAACGATCCTTGTTGAGTTGAGCCAAAATTATTCTAGTCCATCGAAATGAGTTTCGGTGATATAGTGATAGAGATCACGATATGTCTTACTACCAGATAGAATAAAATTTGAGGGATCACACATAAAAGATGTTCAACTCAATCAATAATTTGGATCATGTTTGAATTATCAATCGGATTGATGGTTCAAATTTAAGAAACTACTAAATTGTAAATGTTATAGAATTGGCGGCTGCTAATTGTTAGCATGATGATTTTATTACATGTGCTGTAATTTAACTAGGGTCTGATTAAATTATAAATTAAGTTCTAATTAATTTAAATTATATTTATTTTAATTTAATATAATTTAATCTAATGATTAATTGGGTTTAATTATCCAAATCAGATCTTGATTTTAGATCTGAAAAATTCATGTTTGACAGCCTTTCGAATTCGATTCAATTTAGACTCAATTTGGACTTGATTTGCACCAAATTTGAATCCAATTGATCCTAACCACTAGAGCCTAGGTCCTCTAGGCTTCTCTCTATTCTTGGTAGACTAGAAAGTGGTTTACACGATGATTATTCATGCATATCTTACTTGGCATGCATGTGGAGGTGTTTTAGGGTTTAGGTGAGATGCCACCTCACTTCATTGATTAGTTAGGACTTCTATTTTGATAGGGATAAAACCTAACTGATTTAAAATAATTATAATCTCATTAGAATTTGTTTTTGAGCAAGGAACAACCTTTGATGGATGTGTGGCATATTATGATTCTCTTCCTAATTGCCGCAAGATTCCTTGCAACCTCCCCTTCTCTTCCTTATTCCCTCCCTTCCATGCCCGTATCACCTTCTTCTAGATCAGATATGAGAGAGGAGAGAGCCTTTGAGAGAAGAAAAGAATAAAGAAAGAGTTTTTTTTATCCTTTTCTTGGTGGTTCGATTAATCCCCTGAAAGCTGCAGCAGTCTGTTCTAAGAAACATATCTAGATCTAAGCCAAAGAATGAATCTTACAAGAGAGCTAGCACCTTAGTAGATTTAGAGTTCTAATCGAGAAGATCTCTGTGTGGATACCAGTAGACGCCGGGTGCATAAGCGGCTACGACAAGAGCCCTAGAGATCCGATTGATCCAGTTAAAGAAAGGAGGAAAAAGCATCAGGTATACTTTCTGCCTTTCTATTTTTAATTTTAAATCTAAATAAAAAATTAGTTATGCATATTAGATGATCCTTAGATAGTCTTAATTTAGATCAGCATGCTTAAGTAGTTTTTAAAATTATTTTTAAATCTCTTTCCTCTGTGGTTTAATGTAAATAGTAAAAATCAACATGCATACTACCTAATTTCCAATAGTGGTATCGAAGCCACGTCATTCTAAAATATTTTAAATAAATTTTAGATATGAAATTAAGTTACTTAGTATCTGATTTATTATTTATATATCTAACATATAAAAGAAAATCATATTTGAAATAATTAGAATACATGCATTATTATGAAGATCCTAGGTATATGTATGCGATACATGTTTTCGATCTAGATTTTGTTTTTCAAATTTTTAATTAATTTTAGATCATAAAAATTATATATTTGATGTATAGATTTTACACACATAATCTGAAATTTAATTTCTACAAAACTCTAAATCTGAAGCCCTAGGATCTATTGCATGAAATCTTGAATTATGGCTCGTGAGTCTCCCGAGTCGACTCGGATTTATTTCAAGTTGACTCAAATTCTAAATGATTTGGTTTGTCTTTTTGGAGTCAAATCAAGTCTCTAGTGGGTCGAGTCATTTGCATATGACTCGACTCAATCTGAGCAAGTCCAAGCCCATAATTATGATCATCATAGATGAGCCCACCCGAGTTCCAAGGCAAGTCGACTCGAGTCTGCTGACATTACCAATAACTATTCGATGAGGTATGCATAGATTAGTGGAAGTATGGTACCCACTAAAAACTACTCATATGTAGGTTTTCATTTCTCCACCTGAGGAGTGTGGGAGATCCATAGAAATAGTGGGAGCCTTGTTTGTTTATTAAAGTCCTTATAACAAGTATTATTATAAGTACAAACTTCTAATTAGAAATTGCTTCTCTCTATAGTTAACCATGTCGAGTTCAAACCTCTTAGCTTGAATCCTGACACCAACAAGTTGACCAGCCCTAATTATAAAGACTGGCTTAGAAACTTAAGAATTGTTCTTAGTTCTTAGAAATTAACCAATGTCCTAAACTAGAAAATGCTTGTGTTACTGGCTCGTCCGTCTCCTAAGTAATGTGCTGCACTTGAGAAGTAGATAGACGATGATAATAAAGTTAGGTGCTACATTCTTACGTCCATATCCAACAATCTTCAGCATTAGCATGAAGATATCAGGACTACTAGGGAGATTCTGAAGAAAAATCCTGATTTTTCGGACTAGGTTCGTTCAGATCTGATCAGATCAAGAGATATATTTTAAAATTTTTTCTCTATGATCTAGATCAGATATGAGATATTTTAGATCTAATTCTTATTATTTTAATAATTAAAATAAAATTAGATAAATTAAATCAAATTTAATTTACCTTGAAGTGGGTAATCCTATTATCCGTTGATGATCCTGTGAGCAACGGAAGGTTCTAGATCTTAGCCATGCAAGTGCCTGGCCTCTACTGGTATCCACTTAGGCTGGATCTAGAGATCCTCTTCTTATCTATCACATCTCCAAAAATCAGATCTGGATCTGATCTGGAGGATCTTCAAAAACTCTTTTGAAGATCTGCAGTCGTCCTTTTGCAGCAGCGCAGCCTTCTTGCTTTTGATCGCCTTTCTCTTGATCTGAATCGCACCAACCAAAGTCCAAAACACTCTTTTGGACGTGGAGAGCAGAGGGGAGAAGAGACTATGGCATGGAGAAGGAGGGGAGAGGCAGCCTTGGGGCGTGGGAATTGTGAATTGCTCTTTGAGTTGGGCGCAGGGTCTTATTTATAGACCTAAGCTTGTGATCCAACTCCTCTTCCTTTCCAACCAATCACAACCCTTTGTGAAATCAGATCTAAATCTGATTGGTGGAATAGAGACCCCTGGATTCCTCCTTAGAGGGCATGCCTAAGACCAGTCAAAGTTGGATTCTTAGTAGAACTCTAATTGGAATCCAAAAGGGAGGATGGAGTCCTTGTCCAACAAGGACTCCTAGGCGCCTCCAACTTGGGCTCACGCCAAGGGTGGCGTGCGCCCTTCTCCTTGCCAGGTTCTGGCAGGGGGACAGGCCCCCACCAGCTCTCCAATAGGTGCATGACATGTGGTCAAAAGTCAAAGGTGTCAATGGTCAACATTTGACCAGTCAAAGGTAGACTTTTGACCAAAGTCAAAGAACAAGAAATGGCAGGTGACCAAAAATGGCAGGTAATGTCTTACAAAATAAGACAACCTTTTCTGACTTGGACAACCTCCAGTCAGACCATATGAAGGCCTCTGATTGAGCACAAACTCCTTTGGCTCAGTCAGGACAACTTATTTATGATAGTAAAAGAAGAACGTTAGGTTCAATCGAGTGCTAGCACGATTTCCTTGAACCTAATTGAATCTCATTCAGATCAATTGAACTAGATCAGTTCAATTGATGATCACCAGATTCAAACCCTTGTTTGTGTGACCCAGTTAGGTTCAGTTCTGTATGGTAATGGGATATGTCATGATCTCTATCATCGACATCATCGAAACTCCTTTCGATGGATCAGAACTCTTCTGATTCGAACAGCTAGAATGATCGATCATCTAAATCATTCTAATTGCTCCCAAAATCCACCAGTGACACCTAGCAGTATATGGTGGCAACCCATCAGAGCTGAATGTGAACCTCTTGGTGCAGCTACCTGTGTGATTAAGTTCTTCTATCTTGAGCCCCGATCAGATTAGGGTTAAGGTGAACTCGTCAAACCCTAGTCTCTGTCATATGATGTAATCATTCGATTCGAGTCCAATGTGAAAATCTAAATAGAAACTCTTTCTATTATTTCACTCTGCCATGGCCATGGGCTTCTGGACTTGATTCTCATGATCATCATAGGGCTGCTCCTCTACCACCGAGGTAGATAGATTCCATCTTGATGCAATCCAGTTCCTACAATGAACATGCTATAGCCAACATACACCTCAGGGTTCCATATGGCTAGGAGACCGAGTAATGGTGTAGTCAAACTATAACACCCTCAAGGTGAACTGCCGATGCATCTCAGGTCAAAGAACCAGACACACTACTGCAGCATCGAGTCAGTCATTGACGAGAAGGTAGACTTCCCTAATGACTACTCGAGGTGGTCACGCTCAGTGCCCTCGTTCTCTAACGAGTACCTGTACTCTCGCTCCGGTGTCTCCACACCGTAGACTCAAGACTCATCTACTAAAGAGAAGCGATTGTACACCAACCTTTCGGATCAATCACCATCCTCGTGATGATCCTATGGTCGGGAGCATTTTATGAGTTAATAATGATTATTCATGTCTTAAATTTTCAACTCTTGAAAATATGAATTATCATTACCATTAACTCAAAGGATGTATCACAGACACTAAATACACATATGTGATAGAAAATAAACCCATTTTATTGATTATAGTCAAAATTATAATTTTGCCCCTAGAAGTGTATTACAAGTGTCAGCCAATTCTGGCTTCTAGGGCACATATATCTAACAATCTCCCACTTGTCCTAAAGCCAATTGGCTACAAGTCTAAGTCCCATCTTCTCAAGGTGGGCTTCGATCTTCTGCTGGCCCAACGGCTTTGTAAGTGGGTCTGCCACATTATCTGTGGAGTTGACTCTCTTGACCTCGACGTAACCCTTCTCGAGGTAATCGCGGATGAGGTGGTATCGCCGCTCAATGTGCTTGGATTTCTGGTGAGACCTCGGCTCCTTAGCAAGGGCTATGGCGCCATTGTTGTCGCAGTATAGAGGAATGGCATCTGATGGCATTACTCCAATTTCTGCAGCAAACTTCTTGTACCAGAATGCTTCCTTCGCAGCCTCTGATGCAGCGATATATTCTGCTTCCATGGTGGAATCTGCTATCACCGTTTGCTTGGAACTCTTCCAGCTGACAGCTCCACCATTGCACATAAACAGACTTCCAGATGTCGACTTTCGATCATCTATATCGGACATGAAATCCGAGTCTGTGTATCCCTGGACTTGGAGTTCTCCATTACCAAAGACCAACATCATATCCTTAGTTCTTCTCAAGTACTTAAGGATACATTTCACAGAAGTCCAGTGTTCTTCACCTGGATTTGACTGATATCTGCTTGTGACACTCACAGCATGGGCTATATCAGGTCGTGTACATAGCATGGCATACATGAGGCTCCCTATTGCAGAAGCATAAGGGATCTTGCTCATGCGTTCTATTTCCTCAGGTGTGCTGGGGCACATCTTCTTGGAAAGATGAATACCATGTCTGAAGGGTATTAATCCCCTCTTAGAGTTTTCCATACTAAACCTCTTTAGTACTTCCTCTATGTACATCTTCTGTGAAAGTCCTAGCATCCTATTCGGTCTATCCCTATAGACCTTAATTCCTAGAATAAAGGATGCTTCACCTAGGTCTTTCATGGAGAATTCCTTAGACAACCACATCTTGACTGATGTCAACATGGGAATATCATTCCCAATAAGGAGGATGTCATCCACGTACAATACGAGGAAGACAACAGCGCTCCCACTGACCCTTTTGAAAACACATGGTTCCTCTTCATTTTTGATGAAACCAAACTTTTTGATCACATCATTGAAACGAGTGTTCCAGCTCCGAGATGCTTGCTTAAGTCCATATATGGACCTTTGCAGCTTGCAAACCTTGTGATCAGTATCACTGGATGTGAAACCTAGCGGCTGTTCCATATAGATATCTTCCTCAAGATATCCATTTAAGAATGCCGTTTTCACGTCCATTTGCCATATTTCATAATCGAAATAGGCTGCAACAGCAAGCAATGTGCGGATGGATTTTAGCATAGCTACTGGGAAAAGGTATCCTGATAGTCAATGCCTTCGCGTTGACTATAACCTTTTGCCACCAAGTCTAGCCTTGAATGTCTCCACATTCCCATCTGCACCAATCTTTCTCTTGAAGATCCATTTACACCCAATAGGTACTATACCTTCTGGTGGATCTACCAAGGTCCAGACTTGGTTTGAGTGCATCGAGTCAATTTCTGACTTCATTGCCTCAAGCCATTTCTCGGAGTCGATATCTGATATCGCCTCGTTGTAGGTTTTGGGATCATCACCATGAGCACCATTACCTATGAGGAACATTTCCTCTACATCCTCTGAAATAATACCTAAGTATCTTTCAGGGGGATGGGAAAACTCTTTCCGATCTACGAGGTGGAGGAGGTAGTGTTCTTATTGGCTCAACCTGATTTGGTTCCACTTGGTCCTTAGCTCGTTCTGCTTGTGAGACTTTCTCATCAAGCTTAATCTGCTTTCCAATGCCGCTATCTTGAATAAACTATTTTTCAAGAAAGATGGCATGTCGACTCACAATCACATTGTGGTCTTCTGGAATGTAGAAATAGTATCCTAATGACTCTTTAGGATATCCTATGAATCGAGCTCTAAAGGACCTAAACTCTAACTTGTCCGCTTGTTGTCTTT
>QRFJ01000965.1:171431-320345 GCA_006176705.1 Cocos nucifera | reverse complement strand
CCAGACTCTAACCTCTGAGCCTAATTAGGTCTTGCTTGATCGTGACTCGATCTTGACCCAGACTTAATCCTATTAGGCTGGTCAATTTAAGCATTGTTGATCCCATCTAACCAACTCTTGATTCGGTTTGATCAACCGCTTAGATCTAATTGAGCTACCCAAGCCCGAACCCAGTATTATGAATATGTCTTAGATCTAAAATTCTTAATTTTAGATCTAATTAATATTCCATAATCTTAATTCTTAATTAAGTAGGGTTCATAAACAAAATATGCACAATAAATCCTAGGGTTTCAGGATCTAGGGTTTTGCAGAAAGTAAGTTTTGGGTTTCTGATTAAGGATGAACGTGCAGCACCCCTACACATCATAAGAACACCCCATCAGATGGGAGAGGGCCTTTAAACTCTTCTTCATTCTTATGACCGGACGGCCAAGAGGAATGCCTTAATCAGGAACATGCAATACTACAAAATAGTTTTAGATCTATATCATATATCTCATATGCAAATTAGATCTAATCATGGCATATTTTGCATACATCTCATGTATCGAATCATGCATATTTTTAGATCTAAATTATCTCATAATAATCTAAAAAATTAGATTTAAATTGATCTAATCAAAATAAATTCTAATCTAGATAATTATGTAGAACTATTCTATAACTAGTCTAGACATGCATCAATCATATCTCATATGATATTTAAAATTAAATAATTTTTATTTTCTATTTTTTAGATATTATTATAACCATTATAATATCAAAAAATAGTAAATAAATTAATCTAAAATATGATTTAATCAAATTAAATTAAAAAAATGCAAGACTATTCTATAGAACTATTCTATTTTAGAACTAGTCATGCATATTTTCTAATCTTAGATCCAAATTATTTAATTTTAATTTTTTCTAATTTTAGATCTGATCACATCTCATGTGACATCTAAAATCACTTATTTTTTAATTAAAATAAATTTAAAAATAGATCTAAACACTTTTAGAACTTGGCTCTAATACCAGTTGAAGGAAAATCCTGATTTCTCAGATCAGGTTCGTTCAGATCAGATCAGATCAAGAGATATATTTTTAAATTTTTTTTTTTTGATCTAGATCAAATCTAGGATGTTTTATATCTAATTTTTATTATTTTTATAATTAAAATAAAATTAAATAAATTAAATCAAATTTAATTTATCTTGAAGTGGGTAATCCTATTACCCGATGATGATCCTGTAAGCAGCGAAAGGTTCTAGATCTTAGCCATGCAAGTGCCTAGCCTCTACTGGTATCCACTCAAGTTGGATCTAGAGCCCCTCTTCTTATCTATCACATCTCCAAAAATCAGATCTGGAGGATCTTCAAAATACCTTTCGAAGATCAGCAGTCGTCCTTTGCAGCAGCGCAGCCTTCTAGCTTTCGTCACCTTTCTCTCATCTAGATTGCACCAACCAAGAATCCAAACCTCTTTGGACATGGAGAGGAGAGGGAGAAGGTGCCTTGGCATGGAGGAGGAGAGGAGAAGCAGCCTTGGGGCATGGAGAATTATGATGCTCTTTGAGTTGCGCGCATGGTTTTATTTATAGACTAAGCATGATCCAACTCCTCTTCTTCCCAACCAATCACAACCCTTTATGAAATCAGATCTAAATCTGATTGGTGGGAATAGAGTCCCATGGATTTCTCCTTAGAGGATGCCTAAGACTAGTTAAAGTTGGTTCTTAGGAGAACTCTAATCAGAATTCAAAAAGGAGATGGAGTCCTTGTCCAATAGGGACTCCTGGGCGCCTCCAGCTTGGGCACACGCCAAGGGTGGCGTGCGCCCTCCTCTTTGCCAGGTTCTAGCAGGGGGACAAGCCTTCACCAGCCCTCCAATAGGTGCATGACACGTGGACAAAAGTCAAAGTGTCAATGGTCAACGTTTGACTAGTCAAAGGTCAACTTTTGACCAAAGTCAAAGGACGAGAAATGGTAGGTGACCAAAAATGGTAGGTAATATCTTACAAAATAAGATAACCTTTTCTGACTTGAACAAGCTCCAGTCAGACAAAGTGAAGGCTTCTAAATGAGCACAAACTCCTTTGGCTCAGTCAGGACAACTATTTATGATAGTAAAAGAAGAACGTTAGGTTCAATCGAGTGCTAGCACGATTTCCTTGAACCTAATTGAATCTCATTCAGATCAATTGAACTGGATCAGTTCAATTGATGATCACTAGATTCAAACCCTTATTTGTGTGATTCAGTTAGGTTCAGTTCTATATGGTAATGAGATATGTCATGATCTCTATCATCGACATCATCGAAACTCCTTTCGATGGATCAGAACTCTTCTGATTCGAACAGCTAGAATGATCGATCATCTAAATCATTCTAATTGCTCCCAAAATCTACCAGTGACACCTAGCAGTATATGGTGGCAACCCATCAGAGCTAAATGTGAACCTCTTGGTGCAGCTACCTGTGTGATTAAGTTCTTCTATCTTGAGCCCCGATCAGATTAGGGTTAAGGTGAACTCGTCAAACCCTAGTCTCTGTCATATGATGTAATCATTCGATTCAAGTCCAATGTGAAAACCTAAATAGAAACTCTTTCTATTATTTCACTCTACCATGGCCATGGACTTCTGGACTTGATTCTCATGATCATCATAGGGCTGCTCCTCTACCACCGAGGTAGATAGATTCCATCTTGATGCTATCCAGTTCCTACAATGAACATGCTATAGCCAACATACACCTCAGGGTTTTGAATGGCTAAGAGATCGAGTAATGGTGTAGTCAAACTATAACACCCTCAAGGTGAACTGTCGATGCATCTCAGATCAAAGAACCAGACACACTACTGCAGCATCGAGTCAGTCATTGACGAGAAGGTAGACTCCCTAATGACTACTCGAGATGGTCACGCTCAGTGCCCTCGTTCTCTAATGAGTATCTATACTCTCGCTTCGGTATCTCCACACCGTAGACTCAAGACTCATCTACTAAAGAGAAGCGATTGTATACCAACCTTCTAGATCAATCACCATCCTCGTGATTATCCTATGATCGAAAGCATTTTATGAGTTCATAATGATTATTCATGTCTTAAATTTTCAACTCTTGAAAATATGAATTATCATTACTATTAACTCAAAGGATGTATCACAGACACTAAATACACATATGTGATAGAAAATAATCCATTTTATTGATATTAATCAAAATTATAATTTTGCCCTTAGAAGTGTATTACAAGTGTCAGCCAATTCTGGCTTCTAGGGCACATATATCTAACAGATTCTAACTGACCTATGAGAGTGGTATGGTGAGCAGAGTCGCATAGCTCACTTTGAGGTCTTCTAGAGACTTTTTAGAGTGAAGATGCATTACACGCGGTCTACTTATGATCATTGTTAGACAATGATCAAGGACATAAAACAGCTTCATAAGCTTAGTGGAAATATGGATAAGAAACTATAGGTGGATTTGATCCTACAATCTCTTTTTGATTCATATGGATGGTTCATTATGAATTACTATATGAATAAGATTGATAGCACCTTGCCTAAGCTATTGAATATGATGGTGATAGCAGAGGTCACCTTGAAAAGTTCAAGGGGTTTGTCTAATTTACCTGTAATTAAAACTAATCTAACAGTTTTCTTTTCTTCTACTTGGGTTCTAAATTCTGATTCGAGTGCTCACTTGTACACTTCTATGTAGGATCTTGAAGAGGTTAGAGGCTGAGAGAAGATGAGATCACTCTTCAAGTGGGCAATGGGGCAAGAGTTGCTGCTATTGCCATCGGGATTTACACTTTGAAGTTACCATTATGAATTAGTTTAATTTTAAAAGATTGTTATTATGTACCTATAGCTAGTAGAAATTTAATTTCCATATATGTGCTGGCACAGGATAATTACAATTTTCATTTAAAATAAAGATATGTGTTCAATTTATTTTAGAAATAAAATTATTACATATGCATTTTTGATTGATGGACCTTATCATTTTCATGTGGATGCGAGTGTAAATATTAACGAGCAAAATGTGAATATAGTAGGGTCAAAAAGACTTAGAGATAAGATTAGCCAAAAGTATCTATGACACCTTAGGGTAGGCCATATTGGAGAGAATAGACTTAATAAATTGGAAAAAGATGGTCTACTCAGGCCATTGACTTTCAACTCTTATCCAGTTTGTGATTCCTATTTTCAAGAAAAAATGGCTAAGCTACCTTTTGTAGGACAAGGGAAAAGGGCCACTGACATATTAGTCATGGTGCACACTGACGTGTGTGGTCCATTCGATGCATAGACCAAGGATCGCTATATCTACTTTATAATCTTTACTGATAATTATTCATGATATGGGTTCATGTATTTGATGCACCATAAGTCTGATGCTTTTAAAAAGTTTAAAGAATTCAGATATAAAGTAGAAAAATAAACTAGAAAATCCATAAAGATTCTTCGATCTAATCGAGGAGGTGAAAATCTTAGTAAAAAATTCTAGATCTGTCTTAAGAAAAATGGTATAGTCTCATAGTGGACACCTCTAGGGATGCTTTAGCTCAACAGGATATCCGAATGGAGGAATAGAACTCTATTGGATATGGTCCGATCCATGATGAGCTCACAGATCTTTCAACTTTTCTCTAGGAACATGCATTACTTTCTACCATTCACCTTTTAATCAGGTTTCCTCTAAATCCATTCCTACCACACCATACGAATTATGGCATGTTAAGAAATTGAGTCGGGTTATCTTAAGATTTGGGGATGTCTAGCCAATGTCAAGAGACAGCAGACAAACAAGTTGAAGGTTTTTAGTGCTGGGTTTCTAGCCTTATTTTTAAAACTTTTTTCAAAAATTTATTAAATACAATGAATAATATAATTAATCTAATTAATTATAAGCTACTGATCAGATTAGAAAATTCTACACATAGGATCTAAATATGATATACATGCTTTGAATTTGAAAACTAAAACAACAACAGTAACTATTTACTACTATAGCTACGTATTCAGAATATAATACCTTGTATGGATAGTCGATCACTACTATTCGATCATCATCAAAGAGGTACACTCATCACAATGTAGCTATATAGTGTGTTTGGCCTCCGTGGATCATCCACATGAGGCTCCTGATCTTGATCGGCTCATCCAGAGTACTAGCTCGATGTCCGAAAGCTTTGATAGCTGATTTCGATCGAACTCTTTTGATCTTCATCTACGGACTCTTTGGATGCTCTGGATCATTAGTAGACATTGCAGGGAGGTAGAGGAGGCTCTTCTGGAATTTTGGTGGACTCATGACACTCGTAGCTCTCCAACTCTCTTCCCAAACCCTAGGATGAAACCCTAGGGTATGCACTTAGAAAACCCTGCACCCACTTCTCTCTCTATATATATTTTCCATGATATTTTTTTAAATTTTTCCACACAGAAGGGTCAGCTCATGCACTTCTTTTTCTCACTCAATAAGAAGTTTGCATGCCTAGGGAGAAATCAAATTTAAAGTATTCTTTTCAGCATTCATAATGCGTGGAATGATGAGATCAAGTTGGTTTTTGATTCAAATACAAACTTGATTTGAATTTAAACCAAAAAAACTTGATCTTATCAATTTTGGGCATGAGAAACAGAGGTGTGTGCCCTCCCAAGTGCATGGAAAGACTTCATGAGAAACTTTTCTTGTGGAGTAAATTTGGTGCAAGAATGAGAAGGGATAAAGCCAAGTGGTTATACATTTGAATTCAAACTCTCTTTGAATTCAAATAAAACCAACTTGGTTTTATCCACAAGGGTGAGATAATGCAGGGCATGGGCTCCCTTTGTGCATGAAAGAAGCCATGAGAAACATCTTTCTCATAAGTAAAAGTGGGCGCAGAATAGGATGGCGCATGGGAACAGAAGACTAGTCAAACTAGTCTTGAATTTAAACTCATCTAATTGAACCAACCCAATCTAAATTGGCCAAGCCCAATTAAATTCAACTAATTTAGACTTAATTAGGCTCAATTAAATTTTAATAAAATAAAAAATTGATCAAGCCCAACCCCTGATCAAATCAGAGATCAAACCTCCTTGATGATTAGGTCATCTCATGACCTAATCAGATGAAACCCAATTGAATCGAATTCAATTGGACTTGATTCAAAAATTAATACTCAACCAAATTAAGTTGATTAGCAATCAAATCACTAATTAAACCTCTCATAAATATTGAGTCCAAATTCGATGGGTGTTTGGGCAACAAAGTTCATCGATATGAAATCCTGATCGAAGAGACCCAAACCAGTGGGACTCTTGACTTTGGTATCTCAAAATGAGTGAAACTTATGATCACAGAGTTTAGACACTCGATCACAAAGTCCTAGATAAGTAGAACTCAGAGTTCCAATCTAGTAGGACTTTTAGTCAAAGAGTCCCATATCAGTGGGACTCTTGACCAGAGAGTCGGATAGAAACCTCTAGTTTGTATGACTCCATAGGTTCGAACCTAAGCCAGAGCATAGAAACCACTTTTGTATCAATCAAAGTGATCATTTGCAATAGTACCCGATGTCTGGATAGGTCGAAAAGTCATAATCGCAACATTCAGAACCTACGCGAATATGGTTATCGTATAATTCATCCCTTTGACATCTATGTATAGGATGACTCAAAGTTAAACTGTCAACTTTGATAAATACATCCAAATCATATCTCAAAGCAATTAATCCCATGACTCCTCACTAGAACTATCTTGGCCAAGATTTTTGCTAAATTGAAACATAATTAAACACAGCTTCTAAATCGGAGTGGTCAATTCCATCTTGACTCACCCACTGACTCCTCAAGTAGTTGATTGTGCTCAGAAATCTTTCATCATTGAATTAAAAATTTAGATAGTCCGGCACTAAAGTATAGTGAGTTGTTTGAAAGTCACCATGGTGATCTCAGATCGAAGGGACACTTATACCCATATTCCATCGAAGCAAATCTTGACAGCAGAAAAGCTCCAGAGTTGGTCACGTTCAGTGCAGATGTACCCATACATCTCACTTGCATGTCATACTAGTGTCTACACACTCTTTGGTTAAGAGGACAGCCAACCTATATGGCATACAACAATCTATACTCGATAAATATTATCATCCTAGGTAACAACATATCATTTGGTTGCAAACAGGTTTAAGGACTAAACGATAAATCTTTCTTTGTCGATTCTAAATAATCCTAAGAACTTCACCACAACACAGGAGTTCATTTGAAGATGAAAGAATTTATGATGAAAAAATACCAAAATAATTTTTATTTATTTATAATTCATATATAAATTCAAGAACCAGCATAACTGTCAACAAGCTGACGATTGGCTTTGAGACACCATTCCAAATAATCTCCCACTTGAACTAAAACCAATCGGTGCAGTATCTAATACCCATCTTTGACTTGAAGTCGTCAAACTCCTTCACTGCAATAGCTTTAGTGAATGGATCGATCAGGTTCTCCTTTCCATCGATCTTCTGAAGGTCGATGTCATATTGATCCACGATCTTTCGAACAAGATGGTAGCGATGTAGAATATGCTTATCTACTGGTGTGCCTTCGGTTCCTTCACTTGAGCAATGGCTTCAGAGCTATCATAATAGAGCAGGACTAGACTATCAAGGAAGGATACTACTCTAAGCTCGATAATGAACTTCCTTAGCCACATCGCTTCTTTGGCAGTATCTGATGCAGCAACATATTCCGTCTTGCATATTGAGTCAGCCATGGTGTGCTTCTTGAAACTCTTCTAATAGATAGCTCCACCATTAAGGGTAAACACATACCCCAATAACTTTTGCTGTCATCATGATCAAACTAAAAATTGAAGTCTGTAAATTCCATAAGTTTCAAGTCTGACTCACCATAAACAAACCACTGGTCCTTTGTATTTCTTAAATACTTCAAGATGATTTTGACAACCTTTCAGTAATTTTCTCTTGGATCAGATTGGTATCTACTCACTATCCCTAGTGAGTATGCCACATCTGATCACATACATGTCATGGCGTACATGATAGAACCTACTATTGAAGTATATGAAATTCTACTCATACGCTCTCTCTCTTGAGGTGTTGTCAGACAATCCCTCTTCGAAAGAAAAATTTCATATCCTATCGGTAGATAGCCTTTCTTGAAATTCTCCATACTGACCCTTTTCAGCATAATATCAATGTACGTGGACTAGGATAATCCAAACAACCTTTTAGATCTATCTTTATAGATCTTCATCCGTAGGATGTAGGAAGCTTCTCCTAGATCCTTCATGGAGAATTATGACAACAGTCACATCTTTATTCCATATAATGCAAAGACATCATTTTCAATTAAGAGAATATCATCCACATACAATACAAGAAATACTACCACTGGACCATTAGCCCACATATATATGTAGGGATTTTCTTCATTCTTAACGAAGTCATACATCTTGATCGTTCTATCAAAATGTATGTTCCAACTCCGAGATGCCTGCTTCAGTCCATAAATGGACCTTTGAAGCTTACATACCTTAGACTCATCTATGGATGTAAATCCTTCAGGTTATATCATATACAACTCTTCATCCAGCTCTTCATTCAAGAAAGCTATTTTCACATCCATCTACCAGATTCATAATCCAGATGGACAGCTATCGCAAGCATGATCCAAATGGACTTGAGCATTGCTACAGAAAAAAATGCTTCGTCATAGTCTATACCATAACATTGACGATATCTCTTAGCAACCAGATGGGCTTTATAGGTTTCTACCTTCCCGTCTGTGCCTTTTATCCTCTTGAAGACCCACTTACACCTTATGAGTTTTACCCCTTTGGGTGGGTCAACAACATCCATACATCATTGACTTTCATAAGCTCCATTTCGAATTTTATGGCCTCAAGCCATTTCTCAGAGTTAGATCTCTACATTGCATTCATATAGGTGATCGGATCCTCATCGTTTTCATCAAGTTTGATAGGATCACCATCCCAGACCAAGAAATCGTAGTATCTGTCCAGTTGACATGGTGCTCCACCAGATCACCTTAAGGATGCAGGTTCAATAGGCTTCGAATCTGATCTTATCAAATGTGGTTTAGGTTCAACAATTTGTGTCGATGATTTCCACCTACCGAACTTCCTCAAGTTCGACCTTAGTGGCATTAGTCTCTTCACCAAGAAACTCCTTATCCAAAAAGATTGCCTTAAGACTAACAAACACCTTTTGCTCATCAGCAAGATAGAAGTAATACCCTTTGATTTCTTTTGGGTATCCTATAAAATAACACTTATTAGACCTAGGGCCAAGCTTATCCATTACTAAATATTTGACATAAGTCGAACACCCCCAAATCCTAAGATATGAGAGTACTGGCTTACATCTTGTCCATATCTCTTATAGCTTTTTGGCTACAGACTTACTTGAAATCCTATTTAGAATGTAACAAGCTGACTCGAGCGCATATCCCTATAAGAAGATTGATAGACTGGTAAACCCCATCATCGATCGGATCATGTCCAATAAGATCTAATTCCTTCTCTCAGATACATTATTATGTTGAGGTGTTCCAGGAGGAATCCACTAGAAGAGAATTTCATTCTCTCCAAGATATGTTAGAAACTCACTGAAAAGGTACTCACCCCCTTGATTAGACCAAAGAGTTTTAATACTCTTTTCAGTTTGCTTTTCTATCTCATTACAAAATAGTTTGAATATTTCAAATGACTCCAACTTATGCTTCATTAAATAGACATATCCATACCTTGATAGATCATTCATGAAGGTTATGAAGTAGAAATATCCATCTCTAGTACTTGAGCTCATGGGTCCACATATATCTGAATGTACTAGACTCAAGAGTTCACTGGCTCGCTCATCTTTTTCAGTAAAAGGTGACTTTGTCATTTTACCAAGAAAACAAGACTCATAAGTTAGAAATGATTCACAATCATCGACTTCAAAAATTTCTTCTTGAGCCAACCTATTTATTATGTTCTTGTTGATATAACTTAGTCTACAGTGCCAAAGGTAGACTTCAGACACATCACTAGTTCTAGGGCATTTACCAAAAAACTGAACCACATTAACAAGCTATGATAGTAAGTAAATTTCATTATTCAATTGTTCAACAAACATCATAACACCATTCAAATGACATTACAAATATTTTTTTTATTGAAAATTCATAACTATACATGGCCAAAAGGTCTACAAAAATAACATTCAACAAAAAGATTAGACAATAATGACATTCATGAAGAATTATATTATGAGAATTGATTACAAGGTTCATGATTCCTAAAGCTAGAACTGAAACTTATCTTCCATCTTCAACATTCAGGAATCTCTCACCTTCATCAAATCTTCTACTGACCTGCAAATCCTGCATCGAATTACAGATATGAAAAGGGCCTTCAGTATCCAATACCTAGGTAGTATTATTACATATCAAGAAGTTACAAAGTGTTATCATATAATTACCTTATCCAGCAATTGCTTGCTTCTTTCTTGGCTTGTTTGGATCCAAGGAGGCAATGTACTAAGGATAATTCCTCTTCTAGTATCCCTGCTTCTTGCAAAAGAAGCACTCCACTTAACTCTGATTGGACTTATACTTCTTGGTCTGATCCTGTGCAGACGTCTCAGCATGCGGCTATACCTTCTTATTCTTTTTCTTTTTGTTCTTCTTTTCTTTCTTAAAGGGTCGATGACTAGAAGAAGACCCTCTTACTACATTCACTGACTCCTTATGGAGCTGGTGATCCTTCTCAAAGTTCTGCAGTAACCCTAATAAACCATGATAGTTCACTATAGGCTTTGTCATTCTAAAATGAGTAAGGAAGAGGAGGAAGGACTTGGGCAAAGAACTAAGGATCGCATCCTTACCAAGCTGCTCATGTAGGGGGAAGCGTAGCTTATTTAGGTGCTTAATCATTTTGATCATG
Source organism: Cocos nucifera (assembly GCA_006176705.1). Classification (NCBI taxonomy): domain Eukaryota; kingdom Viridiplantae; phylum Streptophyta; class Magnoliopsida; order Arecales; family Arecaceae; genus Cocos; species Cocos nucifera. The sequence continues at coordinate 309,392 of QRFJ01000965.1, read as the reverse complement.
TACAATACATGATCAATGACTAACGTCCCATACCTCATCCGAGCATTGAAAATGGCACAACTAGCCTTATGCCTCTCAACATCGTCAGGCGTATCAAAAGAGTCATTCAACTTTTTAAGCATCTCCTATGGCTGGGCAGTCTCAAACCTATGGCTAAACTCATCATTTATTGCCACCAGCATAATGCACCGAACAGTAATGTAATCATTGAGCCACTTCTAATAAGTGTCTCGAACCGCGTCTCTAGCATTTAGAGCTAGCTCCTTAGGTGCCAGATCCATCAAAATATATAGGATCCTTTCATACTCCAGAACAATCTTTAACTTTCGATACCAACTATCGAAGTTAGGTCCCATAAGTTTATCATTGTCCAATAATGACCAGAGCAATAGGGTAGTGGCCATTTCTGCACAAAAAGAAAAACCAAATCTAATTAGTTTATGAATTATTTATCCTAAAGATTTGAACTTTAGTTTAAACATTCTCCCACTATTTTATACAAACTAGTAGCCTCTACCTTCAATTCAAAAAATTACTTTAATTCCTTAATGGGTACTAGAATCCACACATACTACACATGAGCCCAACTTTGTTTGGTCAATCCATGTACATCTATGGATAGGTCTATAATCAATTATTTTTCTAAACAACTTTTAGTAATTTAATTTTGCCCTAAAACCTAATTAGTAAGCTTTGGCCTCCACTAAAAAGATTCGATTAGGTCAAATCATTAATATGATCATATTTGGTGCATCTAACCAATAAATAATTAGGCTCGACTTTAGCTGGCCAACCAACCACCATTAGAAAGACACGACCAAACTATCATTTTATGAATGATAATTCTATTAGTCAATAAACCCCAAGCCTTTCAGTCTCCAATGATTATTAAACTAATGGACCCATTATCACTCAACTTAATGAGAGGCTCTGACTTAGTTATCATATAACTATATTATTTTTAAGAATCTAATAATTTTAGAAAATTTTATTAAGTCATTTTAAGATAAGAAGAGAAAAAATTAATCAGCCAATTTAGATCCTCTTACTGACTTCACTAAGTCAGATCAAAAGGATCTAACTTGAGCTAGTATTAGGAGCACCTAAATCAGTCACACTGATTTACCTAATTGACATAGGTGGACCTGAAGCACCAAGTGATCTAATCAAAATTTAATTCACCAGGATGGCTAGGTAAGCGAGATTAGTGGAAGGGATATGCCATTAAATCATCAAAGATCAAATCAGTGCGAGTAGCTTCCAATTTAAAAAAACCACTAGTCAGACTGCCAAACTTGCCTTAGACACCATCCGATTTATTAGTTTCAATTTGACAAACCTAGTAATTTCGGATTCGATCGTATAGCCATGAATCAAGTCCATTCGGTCCTTGTTAAAGGCATAGACTTGACGAACTACAACTATTATAATTGAGTCTGAAGAGTCTTTGATCTAATCTAATTTAATATTTGGTTAGATTTGATCAATTACTCTAATTTAGTCCATTCTTTAACTAACTTTAGATCTAACCCAATTAGTGAACCTAATTCATCTAACCCAATAACCCATGTTTTATGATTAATGACTTAGGATCTTTAATTCATAATTCTAGATCCTAATTTATTTTACTTAATTTTTAATTAAGTTTTTGGGCTAAGGGTAGGGGTTCGGCATTTTAAAAATATTTTTTAAAATTTTGAAAGATTCTACACAACATAGCACTGTTCACTAAATGGATCGACTCATTTCAAAAATTAAGTCATCTCATTTCACAAATAGTACTAATTATTGATTTTATGTACACTACATAAAAAATAATCATGAATCTAAATGTAGATCTAATCTAATACATTCATGATTAAAATTTAAATAAAATTAATCTAAAAAATTCTTTTATTATTTATCTTCAGGAATGAGTTCATGGTGGCACCTCTACCACTATAAGGGATCCCCATCGAATGGAAGGAGATGACCTTTAAACCATGCTTATCCCTCATAATCGGATAGCTTGGTGGCTCATTCAAGCTCGATTACAAGGCTACTCAATTAAAGTACATATCTAATATGCATAAATTTTTAAATTCTAAATTATATAAATAATATTTAACGAACCTTGCTTTGATACCACTGAAAGTTTTTAGTACAGGATTTCTAGCCTTATTTTCAAAACTTTTTTCAAAAAATTATTAAATATAGTGAATAATATAATTAATCTAATTAATTATAAGCTATTGATCATATCAAAAAATTCTACATATAGGATCTAAATATGATATACATGCTTTGAATTTGAAAACTAAAATAATAGTAGTAATTATTTACTACTATAGCTACGTGTTCAGAACACAATACCTTGCACGAATAGTCGATCACTACAATTCAATCATTATCAAAGAAATCCACTCATCACGATGCAACCACATAGTATATTTGGCCTCCACAGATCATCCACCCAAAGCTCCTAATCCCGATCGGCTCGTCCTGAGTGCTAGCTCAACGTCCAAAAGCTTTGATGGCTGATTTCAATCGAACTTGTTCAATTTTCATCTATGGACTCTTTGGATGCTCCAGACCATTAGTAGACATAGAAGAGAGGTAGAGGAGGCTCTCCTAAAATTTTGTTGGGCTCACAACACTCATAGCTCACCAACTCTCTTCCTGAATCCTAGGATGAAACCCTAGGGTATGCACTCAGAAAACCCTACACCCACTTCTCCCTCTCTATATTTTTCATGGTATTTTTATGAATTTTTCCATATAGAAGGGTCAGCTCACGCACTGCTTTTCTCAATCAGTAAGAAGATTGCACACCCAGGGAGAAATCAAATTTAAGGTATTCTTTTCAGCATTCACAACGTGTGGAAGGATGAGATCAAGTTGGTTTTTGATTCAAATTCAAACTTGATTTGAATTTAAACTAGAACCACTTGATCTAATCCATTTTAGGCATGAGAAAGGGAGGTGTGCACCCTCCCAAGTGCATGAAAAACTTCACGAGAAACTTTTCTCGTGGAGTAAAGTTGGTGCAGGAATGAGAAGGGATAAAGCCAAGTGGTTATACATTTGAATTCAAACTCGCTTTGAATTCAAATAAAACCAACTTGGTTTTATCCACAAGAGGTGAGATAATGCAGGGCATGGGCTCCTTTTGTGCATGAAAAAAGCCATGAGAAACATCTTTCTCATAAGGAAAAGTGGGCGCAGAATTGGGTGGCACATGGGAAGAGAAGACTAGTCAAACTAGTCTTGAATTTAAACTCATCTACTTGAACCAACCCAATCTAAATTGGCTAGGCCTAATTAGACCCAACCAATTTAGGCTTAATTAGGCTCAATTAAATTCTAATAAAATTAGAGATTGATGAAGCCCAACTTCTGATCAAATTAGAGATCAAACCTCCTCGACGATTAGGTTATCTCATGACCTAATTGGGTCAAACCTAACTGAATCGAATTCAATTAGACTTGATCCAAAAATTAATACTCAATCAAATTGATTTAATTAGCGATCAAATCACTAATTAAATCTTCCATAAATATTGAGTCCAAATCTGATGGGTGTCCGGGCAACAAAGTCCATCGATATGAAATCCTAATCGAAGAGTCCCAAACTAATGGTTTTCTTGACCCCGATGTCCCAAAATGAGTGAAATTTATAATCACATAGTCCAGACTCTTGAACCCAAAGTCTTAGATAGGTAGGACTCAGAGTCCCAACCCAGTAGGACTCTTAGTCAAAGAGTCTCAATCTAGTGGGACTCTTCACCAGCCATCAAATCGAATAGTAACCTCTAGTGTGTATGACTCCATAGGTTCGAACCTAAGCCGGTAGCATAGAAACTACTTTCTATACTAATCAAAGTGACCATCTAGTAATGGTACCTGACATGCAGATAGGTCGAATAGTCATAATCATAATATTCAAAACCTACGCGAATATGCTTACTGTATAATTCATCCTTTTAATCTCTATGTATAGGATGACTCGGAGTTATACTGTCAACTCTAATAAATACATCTAAATCATATCTCAAAGCAATTAGTCCTGTGACTCCTCACTAGGACTATCTTGGCCAAGGTTTTTGCTAAATTGAAACATAATTGAATACAGCTTCTAAACCGAAGTGGTCAATCCCATCTTGACTCATACACTAACTTCTTAAGTACTTGACTGTACCCAAAAAATTTTCATCATTGAATTAAAAATTTAGGTAGTTCAGCACCAAAATATAGTGAATTGCTTGAAAGTCACCATGGTGATCTCAGGTTAGAGAGATATTTATACCCATATTCCATCGGAGCAAATCTTGGCAGTAGAAAAGCTTCAGAGTTGGTTACATTCAGTGCAGATGTATCCATACATCTCACTTGCATGTCATACCAGTGTCTACACACTCTTTAGTTAATAGGATAACCAATCTATATGACACATAATGATCTATACTCGATAAGCATTATCATCCTAGGTAATAATGTATCATTTGATCGCGAACAAGTTTAAGGACTAAACGATAAATTATCTTTTATCGATTCTAAAAGTTCTAAGGACTTCACCATAATACAGAAGTTTATTTGAAGATGAAAGAATTTATGATGAAAAAATACTAAAATAAATTTTATTTATTTATAATTCATATACAAATTCAAGAATCAACACAACCGTCAACAAGCTGATGATTGACTTTGGAACATTATTTCCAACACACAATAGAGGCTAGGTTGCTTAGGGCTCGCTTCATAGGGTATCCTAAGAGATCTATGGGATACTATTTCTATCTTCTAGAGGAACACAATATGATTATGAGCCATCATGTCATCTTCTTGGAAAAAGAGTTCATCCAAGATGGAGGTAATGGGAGGAAGATTAAACTCGAAGAAAAAATTTCTGAAGAGCATCAAGTCCAGGAGTCTGAACCCAGTAGTGAGCTAGTTGATATGGTACCTCCTCTATCTCGTAGATCAAATAGGGTCTCCCATCCTCCTAAAATGTACTTAGATTTTCTTATGGAGGATTTAGAGGAAGCGTTCCTTATGGAAGATAAAGACATTAGGAATGATCCCAAAATCTATGATGAAACAATGTTAGATATAGACTCCAAGAAATGGATGGAAGTGATGAAGTCTGAGATTGACTCCATGCATTGCAAACAAGTTTGGTCCTTAGTAGATCCACCTAAAGGTATTGTACCTATTAGGTATAAATGGATCTACAAAAGGAAGATTGAGTCGGATGGTAAGGTAGAGATCTATAAGACAAGGTTGATGGTGCAAGGTTATAGTCAATGTAAAGGCATTGACTATCAAAAAATTTTTTCACTAGTAGCCATGCTGAAATCCATCCGTACCTTGCTTATGATTGCAGTCTATTATGATTATGAGATCTGACAGATGGATGTGAAAACTATCTTTCTAAATGGATATCTTGAGGAAGATATCTACATGGAGCAGCCTATGAGTTTCACATATAGTGATAGTGATCATAAAATCTACAAGCTGTAAAGATCCAATTATGGACTTAAGCAAGCATCTCGGAGCTAGAACACTCACTTTAATGATGTGATCAAATCGTTTGATTTTATCAGAAATGAGAAGCCCTGTGTGTACAAAAGGTCAGTGGGAGCATTGTCACATTCCATATATTGTACGTGGATGACATATTCCTGATTGAAAATAATATTTTCATGCTAACGTCAGTCAAGATATGGTTGTCGAAGGAATTCTCCATGAAGGATCTAGGAGAAGCTTCCTACATTCTTGGCATTAAGATCTATAGGGATAGATCTAAAAGAATGATAGGACTATCACAGCATATGTACATAAAGGAGGTGCTGAAGCAGTTCAGCATGAAAAACTCCAAGAGAAGTCTCTTGTCTCTTAGACGTAGTATTTATCTCTCCAAGAAAACATGCCCTGACACACCTAAGGAGATCCAATGCAAGAGAAAGATTCCTTATGCTTCAGCTATAGGGAGCCTCATGTATGCCATGTTGTATACTCAATCTGATATAGCCCTTACCGTGAGTGTCAATAGCAGATATCAGTCGAATCTAGACAAAGAGCACTAGATAGCTATAAAGAATATTCTTAAGTACTTAAGAAGAACTAAGAATTTATTCCTAATCTTTGGTGGAAGTTTGGAGCTGAAAGTAGAAGGGTACATCGATTCAAACTTCATATCTAATATCGATGATAAAAGGTCTAGACATTAGAGTTTATTTTTGTATGTAATGGTAGATCGGTCAGTTGAAAAAGTTCCAAACAACCATTCATTGTAGATTTGACTATGGAAGCTGAGTACATCGCCACCTCTGAAATTGCTAAGGAAGCCTACTAGTTTAAAAAGTGAAGGAAACCATGCAAGGTTTTAAGCATGTATTTCAAAAACTATTTCAAAATTTAAGTATAGCAGAAGCTAAAATTAATCTAATATTAATTTTACGCATGCAATGAAAATATCAAAAATTCTACATTAGGATCTAGACATGATTATATGTAATAAAAAATTAAAATGCATTCAATCAGCAAATCATATTTGTTGACCAACTCGTGTTTAGAACATGATACTTGAGTGCATATAGTCAAACTCCATAATCCAAAATCACTAGAAGAATCCTCATCATGTCATGATGCAGTCGCACACTCATCCAGCTTCTACGATCAGTCCACATAGAGCTCCTAGTTCAAACCAGCTCCTCGCTAGAGCCTTCAATGGTTGATGATCATCGATCACTATCAACGACCTTCTCCTGATCTCCTGGATGCTCCAGAAGGCTAGTAGATGTATTTTGAAGGATGATGAGATGGTGTGAAAGATTTGGAGAGATTGGATGCTTACAGCACTCAATCTTCCCACCCGAACCCTAGGTCCAAACCCTAGGGTTTCACACACCCAAAAATCCTAACACCCAAAAATGCTCTCATGACCTCTCTCTTTGGAATTTTTTTGTGAAACAAATTTTCATGCATAGAGGGACTCTTCTCTATCTTACACCCACTCTCAAAATACTTTTTCAAATAGTTGACTAAAGAAACAAAAATAAGAGAAGTGGAGTAAGAAGAAAATTGGTGCAGGAATCCTTTTCTCTCTCTCTCTGGACTTTTCCACACCTAGGACATGCGCCCCCTTTCTCTGGAATTTTATCCCACAAAGACTCTCACTCCCTCTCGCACTACAAAAATTTTGCCTTTTTATTGGCGTTAGTAAGATTGGCAAAATGCATGGAAGGGATAAGGTTGAAGCAGTTGAACTTGTTCAACCAATATCTTGAATTCAAAATTCAAGAGAACACTTACCCACTTTCAATGCTCAATCAAGTGGTTGATGAGCAGAAGGACTCTCCTTCTACATGCCCATTCTAAAAAATTTTCATAAAAAAGTACAACAAACGAAGGAGGGTGTGTGATAAGTACCATAAATTTATCAATAAAAATATTAATTTATTAATTAATTCATATTAATTTTTAAAAATTAATGATCAATTTATATATTTTTTGAGAAATTAATATTTTATTAATTAAAAAATTAATTAAAAATAATAAAAATTAAAAAAAATAAAATTTTATTATTAATGGAAAGAGCTCATTTTTTTGATCACAACAAAATAAGTTTTGAATAAAATAGAGCTAAAATGGAGAAGATATGAATTTCTAATAAAATAAAATAAATAAAAATTAAATAAAAAATAATAGACGGCTCAAGCCGCCGCCCCATATCAGCTGGTGCATCCAAACATGCCAAGCCAAGCCGACAAAGCCAGCGTGCCAAGCCAGCCATGCCAGCCAACTCAGTCATAAAAACCATCAGTCGGTCCACGATCTAGGCGTGGACCGCCAACTCAGTAGAAATCGACGAATCATGAAGCGACACGTGGTGGACCTAGACCCTTAAAAAATTCACAAAAAGTCCATCATGGCTCATAGGGCATTTTGGACTTTTCACTCGGTGATAGGAGATGCTGATTCATTGTAGTGTATGGTGCAGCTGGTCCGTGCGGTCCATAGAAACAGTAATTGCGCGATCGTGTAGCTCTGGTTGCTTGCGGTCAAGATTGGACGGTGGAGAGAATTTCCTACTTCAAGCTTCATGCGGATCACCATCCAATGGCAGCGCACGATCCAGGGGATGATCCGATGATGGAGAGAGCACCCGACGGTGATCAAGACTCCTAACGCACGATCAGCAGGCAGATTATCTCCATCAACGTGCGATCAACGGTCAGAATTTAATCCAACCTAATCTAGGCTGATACACATTCGATTTTGACATTTTTTTAGACTATTTGATCCATATCTGATGACTAGATTTCATCCAGAGCAACAGAATTCGTCCAAGACTTCTTTTAATCCAATTTTCACTCAGATTTCTCCATATTTTGATGATCAAAGACCTTTTTAGTCCCACATTACTTCCAGAAAAAGTCTCTAGTCCTTCTAGTTCTATAAATAAGACCCCAGACTTTCAGAATTCAGAATCTTCGATCAAGATGAAGCTTTGGTATAGGGTGAAGCCGAGCTTTAGATTAGAGGCTGCTTCAAAGCAACGGGTGCTGAGAAGAAGAGCTGAGCTTCTACACCATCTTTCTGCCAATGCCGATCCAAGATCAGAGATTAGCCTATTTTAATTTTTTTTATATATTTAAATTATGAATTTTTTAATTAATATAATATTTATTTTTATACTCTTTAATTTCATGCTCTTTATTTTTATTATAATTTAATTTCTATACTTTAATTATTGCTCATTATTTTACTGCAAGTAGATGCTAAGATCTAACTAGTAGATCTTATTACCAAGTTTATTTTTCTACATAATTTAATTTTTATTTTATAATTTTAATTTTTAATTTTTAATTTTAAATTTTATTTTTAAAATCTTTATTTTAAAAAAAAATTAAAGATTTTAAATCTAAAAATACTACCTTTCTTGTGGATTCGATCCGATTCACTTCTATCTATATATTTTTAATTATTTTAAAAAATTAGATTAAACTGATAAACACGGTGTCTTAACGACAACATCGTGCTCTTATTAAGTTTTTGGTGCCGTTGCTGGGGAAGGATTAGATGCTATTTTTTGTTGATTTCTTTAATTTTTTTTATAAATTAATTATTAATAAAATTTTAATTTTTTTAATAAATATTGCTTATTAACTTTTTCTTCTTTATTTTGCAGAAAAAAAGAAACAAAGAAAACAAAAAGATTAGGACAAGAAGGAAGCTTCTAATCCTGCTTGGTGAGATTAATCCTAACCCTGGTCCTTTTCTCTTTTTATTTATTTATTTATTTTATTTTTAAATTAAATTAAAATATATATATCTACATAAATCTAATTAAAAATCTTATGACAAAATTAGAAATTCTAACTGCTTAGAGCATGCAACATATTAGTTTTATTTTTATTTTATTTGATGATCACTGGAGACAACGCATCTACTTTAGTTGCATAGAATTCCTTGTTAAAAGTGATTGTGCATATGCATCTTTAAATCAAATTAAGAAAAACACTCAATTAAATAAGATAAGATGGGGATTTGATCACCCTTCCTTGGCCCACAAATAATCAACCAGCATCCTGCATTGACCTAAGCCTTTAATTTTAAAATCAATTAGACATCAGCCCTAGGAACTCGAGCTCATTAGGATAAGAAACCCTAAGTGTTGAACCAGGTTAGGGTTAGTCAATTTGACTGGTGTCTAGAAAAGTAGTTCAGGGATGATGGGCCCAAAGAAAGGTGGTTTATAATTGGTTCCGTTAGCTTACCTAGCCAAGCATAATTAGTGTCTAAGGCAAGCAACGGAGGGACTCCCACTGATCTTACACTTACCTGGTCAATTGATTGGTTGATTCTTTACTTGGAGGATTTGAAGGAAACCTTGGCAGTTAGGAGCTGTCTAGATCTAGGTAAACCCAAGGATAGAGAATCCTTGCCTACTTAACTTGTTTGCCTTTACAATTTAAACCCTAATTAAAACACTCTCTTCTATCATCCCTAGTTCTAGGACTCTTTAGGGCTCTCAGCTTTAAAATTTTTTATTTTTTTATTTTTTTAAATAAATAAAATAAAATAAATAAATAATTAGTGATGGATTTAGATAATTTATTTGCTGATCTATCCCGTAGAGTAGATTGTTTAGAAGCCAATAGAAATCCTTCATACACATCTTTTCTTCCTGTACAATAAGTTTGTGCAATCTGTTCGAGCCCCACCCACTTTGCAAGAAGATGCCCAAATCAATTTTTTGAGTATATATATGAGCATAATTATCAAGATCAAATCCATATGGCCTACAGACCAGAAAATAATTCATACTATAATACCTATAATTTAGGATGGGGGGCTCAACCAAATTTTTCATGGCAGTCACAACCTGTGATTACCCCAGTACCACAAGGACCTACTTTCATGGATACACCTTATAATATGCCCTACCCACATTATCAAACCTCTCCGAATAATAGTGAGTCAATTTTTGAGGAGAGGATTCAGCAAACACTAGACGAGCTATAATTTACCATTCAACCATTGAATACTCTAGATGACTAAAGGCCTACATCTCTAGCAACTACTCTTAATAATTTTATACAGACTGTGAACCAACTGATAAATTCAAACTCCCAAGTCATTACTTGTCTGAAAATACAGTCAGATCAATTAGCCATAGCTTTTAGTAAAAGTGAGTTGCCTAATCAATCCGAAAGTGAACTCGAGGGACCATATATGACTAGAAATTTTGATGTCCCTATAACTTTTTTTGAACAATCAAGTATAACTCTCAAGAAAGAAAGGGTCATAAAACAACCCTATACAACCGAAAAGACCCTTTTATACCATATTATGGAGGCAGAAGCATATAGGAAAGAACCTGAATTATGGGACAAATCAAATCCATCATCTTACTTATATATGGATCCATCCCTAAGTACCCTAAAATCATCTAATTCTTTTAATGGGGATGGACAAACTGATGAGATGATTGAATCAATAGAGACTTCCCAAGAACCATAACTAAATAACACATTAGAGGAAGCTTCACCCATAATTCTTTCTCATGATTCGTTAAATCCCTATATGGCTCATTATGAGATGGACAATTTTGATAATGATGGGTACAATATAGAAGTTAATGATCAAGTAGATACATCCTACCCTGAAACCACCCTACTATAGATTGAAAATCTTGAGCCACCATCTAGCCCACCAATAGCCTCCTTGTTTGAACTGCCAATTGATCGAGAATTGAAACTATTTCCTGATGAATCTATTGACACTCCACTAGTGATACCTACCTAGGAAGACCAACTTATAGATGTTCTAAAAACACATAAAGAAGTTATTGGATGGGATATTGCTAACATGAGGGATATGGATTTTATGAATGATTTTTTAATATTTGGTGCTACTTTTGAAGATGGCCTCCAAAATTTATCTACAATATTAAAATGATGTATAGAGGTAGATTTAAAATTAATTTGGATCAAGTGTCATGATTTTGATCAGGGAGAGAATATGTCAAGACATATTATACCCGAGAAAATGAGTGGGGTAAATTAGGTTATCGTTGAACAAATTTCTAAATCACCATCCCTGATTTCGATCCCACAAACACAATCCCTTCCTCATAATTATAAAAATTATGATAAGGTTAGACTCTGGTTTAACATGCTTGCTCCATGCACCTTACTGATTAGGGCTAAATCTAATTATCGTAAAGCATTCTATGAACATTTTTCTACCATGATGATAAGGTCTCCTGCTTGGCTCTATCTTTTTGGAACTCTGAAGGATGTACTAAAATTGATTTTACCTAAAACTCCTTTATAGGGTCCGACCGAAGATGTTAAACTTAGCGCTTACTAGAAGACAACCCAGGCTCTTGCTTTTGAATTTGTTTTTCTTTTTAGTTTATCTTTCTTTCAGGACTAAGTTGGGGGGAGAACTACAAACCCTTGCTGAATGAAGAACAAATAAATCCAGACTGAGACTAGAACCAAATTACACTAGGTGAACTCTTTCCTTGATATTTTCTTGTTATTTATCACACTCTATTTCTTTTCTTCATTGAGGATAATGTCGATTAAGTTAGGGGAGAGAAAAATAAAAATTTTAAAATTTTAAGTCCTCAAAAAAGTTAATATTTAGTATTTAGATACCTAATTATGCTTAAAAATCAAATTAAACTAAGCATTTTTAAAAGAAAATTGATACATAGATCAAAAAATCTATGAGATATTGAGGAATCAAGTATTAAAAAAATTTAATAAAGAGTTAAGTCTAGAACATAAAAAGTTTATTTTTTGAGCATTTCTAATTTTTTTCTACTAGCATCAAAGAAAAATCTACTTTTTATAGTTTTTGTGTAGGATAACTATATATTTTTTATATAATTTTTTTTAAAAATAGTTTCAAAGTACTTCTCACTGAGTAACCGAGCCTCTTTGCCTAAGCAAGCATTGAGTTTTATATCAAAAGATGAGAAGGGCAAAGAAGCTCGTTGTAAAGCTAGTCTTAACTTGTAGCCTATTTGATTCAAGCTAGTAAGCCCGAGAGGTATTCTATACCTAGTGCCCTAAAGTCAACTAGTTTGGGAGTTATTGATCCAAGACTCGCTACATGGATCAAATAGAAAGCTTAAGGGGTTAAGACACTCAATAGTGATACAACATTAAAAAGAAAAATATTAGTTTTCCACTGAGTAACTAGATCCCATTTCCTAAGTAAGCAATGATATTCATGTCAAAAAGTAGGCAATGTGAAAATAAAAATCAATAAATGAAGGATGGAAGTAGCAATACACTTGTCTATATGAAAGTTTAGATAAATCAGAGATAAAGGTAGGATAATTTAGAAAAAATTTTAAAAAAATTAATATTCTTTACTTAATTTTTCTATTGATAAGTATTAATATCCTAATGATATACCTCACTTATACTCTACTAAATATCAATGGCCATTTTGAAAACTGTTTAGGTAAAATTCAAAACTCTAAAGTTAAAAGATATTTAAAATTAAATTCTTTCTTTATTCGAGGACGAGCAAAGCTTAAGTTGGGGGGTGTGATAAGTACCATAAATTCATCAATAAAAATATTAATTTATCAATTAATTTATATTAATTTTTAAGAATTAATGATCAATTTATATATACTTTTGAGAAATTAATATTTTTATTAATTAAAAAATTAATTAAAAAAATAAAAATTAAAAAATAAAATTTTATTATCAATAGAAAGAGCTCATTTTTTTAATCATAATAAAATTAATTTCGAATAAAATAAAGCTAAAATAGAGAAGATATGAATTTCTAAAAAAATAAAATAAATAAAAAATAACATACGGCTCAGCCAACTCAAGCCGCTGTGCCATATCAGCTAGCATGTCCAAACGTGCCAAGCCAAGTCGACAAAGCCAGCATGCCAAGCCAGCCACGATAGTCAACTCAGCCATGAAAGCCATCAGTCAGTCCACGATTGAGGCGTGGATCGTCAGCTCAGCAGAAATCGACGAATCATGGAGCGACACATGGTGAACCTAGATCCTTAAAGGGTTCACAGAAAATCTATCACAGCTCATAGGGCATTTTGGACTTTTCACTCAATGACAGGAGGTGTCGATTCATTGCAGTGTGCGGTGCAGTCAGTCCATGCGGTCCATGGAAATAGTAATTATGTGATAGTGCAGCTCTGGTTGCTTACGGTCAAGATCGGACGGTGGAGGGAATTTTCTACTTCAGGCTTCATGCGGATCACCATCCAATGGCACCGCTCAATCCAGGGGATGATCCGATGGCAGAGAGAGCACCCAGCGGCGATCAAGACTCCCAACACATGATCAACGATCAGATTTTCTCCATCAACATGCGATCAATGATCAAAATTTAATCCAACCTGATCTGAGCCAATACACATCCAATTTTGGTATTTTTTTGGACCATTTGATCCATATCTGATGGCCAAATTTCATCCAGAGCAATAGAATTCATCCAAGACTCCTTTTAATCCAATTTTCACTCAGATTTCTCCATATTTTGACGATCAAAGATCTCCTTAGTCCCACATAGCATCTAGAAAAAGTCTCCAATCCTCCTAGCTCTATAAATAAGACCCCAGACTTCCAAAATTCAAAATCTTCGATCAAGATGAAGCTTTGGTACGGGATGAAGCCAGGCTTTGGATTAGAGGCTGCTTCAAAGCAACGGATGCCGAGAAGAAGAGCTGGGCTTCATACCATCTTTCTGCCAATGTCGATCCAAGATCAGGAATCAACCTATTTTAATTTTTTTTATATATTTAAATTATAATTTTTTTAATGAATATAAAATTTATTTTCATACTCTTTATTTTTATTATAATTTAATTTTTACACTTTAATTATTGCTCTTTTTTTACTGTAAGTAAATGCTAAGATCTAACTAGTAGATCTTAGTACCAAGTTTACTTTTTTGCATAATTTAATTTTCACTTTGCAATTTTAATTTTTAATTTTTAATTTCAAATTTTATTTTTAAAACTTTTTTTTTCAAAAATCAAAGATTTTAAATCTAAAAATACTATCTTTCCTATGGATTCGACCCGACTCACTACTATCTATGTATTTTTAATTATTTTAAAAAGTTGGATTAAACTGATAAATATGGTGTCTTAATGACAATATCGCGCTCTTATCAGCATGGAGAAGGGATAAGGTTGTGAGGTTGGATTGGTTCCAACCTCCAACCACTTTAAGTTAAATTAAAAATTCAACTTCATTTGAACTAGTCCAACCCTTAGACTAGGTCAAAAGGATAAAGGAGAGGGTGCCAACTTTAGATTTTGGCATGGAGAAAAGTCATGCACATTCCATAATGTGCATGAGAAATGGGCAAGGTCAAAGAGTCATGGCGTAGGGAAATGGGAGTTTGAAATTCAAATCTAATTTGACCTGTTCAAATTGGTTTTAACCAAACCAATTTATCTAGACCCAATTAGACTAGGACAAACCTAATCAAATTAGGCTTAACTTAACCTAATAAAATTCCAATTAAATTATAAATTAATTTGATCCAGGTCTTGATCAAATCAGGATCAAATCTTCCATAGTGATTAGGTCATCTCATGACCTAATCGGATCAAATCTAATCGAATCAAATTCAATCAGATTTGATCCAAACCTCATCGCTCAATCAAATTGAGCTAACTAGCAATTAAATTGCTAATTAATTTTTTAATAATATTAGAGTCCCAATCTAGTGGGATCCATGAAGACAAAGTTTCAGTCCAGTGGGATTTTCGATCATAGAGTCCCAATCCAATAGGACTCTTGACCATAGAGTCCTAAACCATTGGGACTTTTGATTGGACATCATATTAGGTAGGAACTTCTATTGTGTGTGACTCCATAGGTTCAAACTCGAAGTCGGTAGCATGGGAATCAATTTCTTGTACCAATCAATGTGACTATCTAGCAATAGTACTCGATATCTGGATAGGTCGAATAGTCACATCGCAACATCCGTGAATCTATGGCATATGGTTACCGTATAATTCATCTCCTTGATCCAAATGCTTAAAAGATGACCTAGGATTTAACTGTCAATCCTAAAATTGATTTACACTGTATTTCAAATTTCAATATCCATCATATAGACTACCTCAATCGAGGTTTTGCTAAATTAAAATACAGTGATGTATTTACTCCAACACTTGTAGGGATCAATTCCATCTTGACTCATGCACCGACTAAACAAGTACTTGACTGCACCCAGTAACCTTCCATCATTGAACTAAACATTTAGAAAGTTTGGTACCAAAGTACAGTGAGTTACTTATAAGTCACCATGGTGATCTCAGGTTTAAGGGATACTTATATCCATATCCTTCGCGAGCAACTCTTGATAGTAGAGAGCTTGGTAGTTGGGTTATGATCTGTGAAATGTATCCCTACATTTCACCTGCATGCCATATCAGTATCTTCATACTTCTCGGTTAAAAGAATAATCAACCCATATGGCATGCAATAACCTACACTCAATAAACATTATCATCCTAGGTAATAATGTATCATTTGATCGCTATCATATCTAAGAACTAAACAACAAATCCACTTTTATCGAGTCTAAATAGTCCTAAAGATTTCATCACAGAAGAGTTCATTACAGGAAGATACACAAACATGATGAAAAGCCAAAATAATAATTTTATTTATTTATAATTTAAGTATAAATTATATTCAGCTCAACCATCTACAAACTAGATGATTGACTTTAGGATACAATATCCAACAACTTCCACTTAGACTAAAGCCAATCAAAACAATATCATATACCCATCTTCCATTTGTCATTGTTGAACTCTTTGATTCCGAGGGCTTTAGTAAAGGGGTTAGCCAAGTTTTTCTTTCCATCGATCTTTTGATAGCAATGATAGCGATGCAGAATGTGCTTAGTGCACTGATGTGCCTTCAGCTCCTTCGCTTGAGCTATGGCTTCAGTGTTATCATAATAAAGCAAAACCAGACCATCCAAGGAAGGTACCACTTCCAGCTTGTCGATGAACTTCTACAGCCACATAGTTTTCTTCACAGCATTGAATGCCACGACATACTCTACCTCACATACAGAATCAGCCACAGTATGCTGCTTGGAACTCTTCCAATAGACCGCTTTCCCATTTAGGATAAACATATAATCTGACACACTCTTACTATCATCATGATCTGACTAAAAACTAAAATCAGTATATCCCATAAGTTTCAAGTCAGCATCTTCATAGATGAGCCACTGGTTCTTAGTATTTCTTAAATACTTTAGGATTGTCTTTATAACTTTCTAGTAATTCTCATTCGGATTAGACTGGTATCTACTCACTACCTCTAGTGAGTATGTCACATCTAGTGTCGTACACATCATGGCATACATAATAGAACCCACTACCAAAGCATATGATATTCTATTCATACACTCTCTCTCTTGAGGAGTTGTTGGACAATCTCTCTTCGAGAGAGTAATTTCATGGCCTATCAGGAGATGGCCTTTCTTGAAATTCACCATGCTGAACCTCTTCAGCATGGTATCGATATATGTGGACTGAGATAATCCAAACAAGCTTTTAGTTCTATCTCTATAAATCTTCATTCCTAGAATATAGGAAGCTTTTCCCAAGTCCTTCATGAAGAATTGAGATGACAACCAAACTTTTATTTCCTATAATGCAGCGATGACATTCTCAATTAAGAAAATATCATCTACATACAATACAAGAAATACGATTATAGAACCATTAGCCCATTTGTACATGTAGGGTTCCTCTCCGTTCTTAATAAAGCCATATATTCTGATCATCTTATCAAAATGCATGTTCCAACTCTGAGATGCTTACTTCAATCTATAGATGGATCTCTAAAGCTTACACACCTTGGACTCATCTATAGATGTGAATTTCTTGGGCTATATCATATACGTCTCTTCATCCAACTTTTCATTTAGAAAAGCTATCTTCACATCCATTTGCCAGATCTCATAGTCCAAGTATGTTGTTATCACAAGTATAATCCGAATAGACTTCAGCATTACCACTAGGAAAAACATCTCGTCATAGTCAATACCATAACATTGATGATATCCTTTGGCAACTAGATGGATTTTATAGGTCTCCACCTTCTCGTCTGCATCTCTTTTCTTTTTGAAAATCTACTTACATTCAATAGATTTTACCCCTTCAGGTGGATCAAATAGTGTCCATGCACTATTGACCTTCATGGACTCTATTTTGGACTTTATGGCTTCTAGCCACTTATCGAAGTTGGACCTCTGCATGGCATCCATGTAGATGATCGGATCCTCGTTATTCTCATCGAGTTCAATACAATCACGATCCTAGACCAAGAAACCATAGTATCTATCTGACTGACATGATACTCTATTGGATCTCCTCAAGGGTACCTTTTCAATAGGCTCTGGGTTTGATCTTATTAAATTTAGTTCTACAGGTTCACTAGAATGTATCGATTCTTCTACCTATTGAATTTCACCAAGTTCAATATTAGAGATAGCTGTTCCTTTCCTAAAGAACTTCTTTTCTAAAAAGACTGCCTTATTGCTGATGAACATCTTTTGTTCTTCAGAAAGATAGAAGTAATATCTCCTAGTTTTCTTGGGGTACCCTATAAATAAGCATTTATCAAACCTAGGTCTAAGCTTTTTTGCCTATAAATGTTTGACATAAGTCGGACAACCCTAAACCCTAAAGTGAGAGCATTGGCCTATGCCTAGTCTTATCTCATATAGAGTTTTTGCAACAGGCTTGCTCGAAACATTGTAAAAAACATAACAAGCAGTCTCAAGCACATAACCCCAGAAAGAAATTGGTAGACTTGTAAACCCAATCATGGATCGAACCACATCCAACAAGATCTAGTTCCTTCTTTTAGACACATGATTATGCTGTGATGTTCCAGGAAGGATCCATTGTGAGAGAATTCTATTCTCTACTAGATATGTTAAAAACTCATTAGAAAGATATTCACCTCCTCAATCCAATCAAAGAGTTTTAATACTCTTTCTAAGTTATTTTTCTATCTCATTATAATTTTGTTTGAATATTTCAAATGAATTAGATTTACTCTTCATAAGATAGACATACCCATACCTAGATAGATCATCAATAAATATAATAAAGTAGTAGTACCCATCTCTGGCACATGTATTCATAGGTTCACATATATTAGTATGTACTAGACTCAGAAGTTCATTAGCCCATTCATCCTTTTTAGTAAAAGATGATTTGATTATCTTATCAAGAAGATAGGATTCACAGGTAGTCAATGATTTACAATCATTGATGTTAAGGATATACTCCTAGACTAACCTATTGATCCTATTCTTGTTTATATGACCCAGCCTATAGTGCCAAAGATATACATTGATGACCTTATCTAGATTTAGGCATTTATTTGATATGTACATTACACTAATAGACTGTGATAATACATAAATGCCATTTCTTAATTATCCTCATATTATTATAACATTATTCATAATAATATCATAATATTTTCTTTTATTGATAAACTATAACCATCTTGGACCAAAAGCCCAACAGATATTATATTCATCATAAAGGATGGGCAATAGTGACAGTCACCTAAAATGACATTACTTATTTTAAAAATAAGTTCAAGAATTTTCAATGCTAGGACTGAAATATTTCTTCCATCCCCAACATTCAGGAATCTATCACCATCCTCAAACTTTCTATCATTTTGAAGTCCATGCGATGAATTATATATGTGAACTTGATTTTCGATATCTAATATTCAGGTAGAAGTATCACAAATAGTGAAATTACAAGGTATTATCATATAACAATCTTGACCAGCAATTTTTTGCTGCTTTTCCCTGCTCAACTTATTCGAATCAAGAAGATCATTTCTTTTTAGGTCTGCCTAATTAGGTCAATACTAGACTTCTTGAAATCAGATTTTATAAGCTTGTTAGTGTCCAACAGTGATTGGAGTAGACTAACACTAAACATTCTATTTATCTGAAGAAAAATACAAGACCATATTAGTACTCGAATTATTTAACCCTAAAGATTT
Source organism: Cocos nucifera (assembly GCA_006176705.1). Classification (NCBI taxonomy): domain Eukaryota; kingdom Viridiplantae; phylum Streptophyta; class Magnoliopsida; order Arecales; family Arecaceae; genus Cocos; species Cocos nucifera. Next base: position 289,821 of record QRFJ01000965.1, on the reverse strand, counting down.
AGACTTTAGTCTAAAGGTTCTCCCACTATTTTTATGAATTGGTAGCCTCTACCTTCAATTCGAGAAATTACACTAACTCCTTAATAGGTACTGAAATTCATATAGACTACAAATGGATTCGAGAAAAGCTCTGGCCAACCCGTGTGCATCTATAGGTAGGTTCACAATCAATTATTTATTTAAAAAATTTTTAATAATTTGATTTTGCCCTAGAAAGCCAATTCAATAGGTTATGGTCTCTACTGAAAAGGTCTGATTAGGTCCAACCATCAACATGATTGAGTTTGGTGCATCAAATGAATAAAGATCAGACCTGAGGAAAGCTCTGACCAACCTAATTGCCATTCAGAGAGTGCAATCTAATCATCATTTGATGGATAGTAATTTCAATATCCAAATGAACACCATGTGTAAGGCACCTCCAATGTCCATCTAAAAAATTAGACTCATTACCATTCACCTTAATGAGAGATTATGACTCAGTTATCCCCATAACTTTATCATTTTTAAGGATCTAATAATTTAGAGAATTTAGTTTACATGTGACTTAAGGATAGAGAAAATACGGACCAATTTACTCCCACTAACTTCACCAAGTCAAATCCTCCTACTAACTTTACCAAGTCAATAGACAAGAACTATGATCAAATTCGATCTATGGGCACCTAATTCAATCTTACTGATTTAAATCCATCAAATTTATTCCTAATGACATGGGTTAGCTCAAATCACCAAGTGATCTAATCAAATCCTAATCGATCATGTCGGCTAGATAAGTGAGATTAGTGGAAGAGATATGCCATTAACTCGTTAAAGATCAAGTAAGTGCGAGTAGCTTTCAATTAAAACCACTGGTCTAGACTGCTATACTTACCGTCAACACTAATCGATTAATTAGGTTTAATCTGATCAACCTAGTAATTTTGTGCTGGATCGCTTAATCATGAATCAAGTCCATCTTCGTCCTTGTTAAAGATATGGACTTGTCCAACTATAACTATTGAAGTTGAATCTAGAGTATCCTTGACCTAATCTAATTTAACATTTGATTAGATTTAATTAGTTATTCTAGTTAAGTTCATTCTTTAACTAACCTTAGGTCTAACCTAATAAATGGATCTAATTCATCTAATCTTTTAACCCATAGTCTTATGCTTTTGTCTTGGGATTTTTAATTCATAATTCTAGATCCTACTAGACAACACTTAATTCTTTTAATTAAGTTTTGGGCTGATGGATTAGGGTTTGATATTTCAAAAATAATTTTTAAATTTTGAAAGATTTTCTCTATTTTCTATTCACTAAATGGGTCGACTCATTTCAAAAATGAATCGACTCATTTCATAAATAGCAACCTATTGCTAGTTTCAAACAAAAAATAAAGTTCATTGAAAATTAAACCATGAATCAATATTTTAGATCTAATCTAAACTCATTCATGTTTAACTTTCAATTTGAAATAATTTAAATAAATAAAATACTCTTACTATTCATCTTAATGAATAAGTTTACAGTGGCACCCCTACCGCCATAAGGGATCTCCATTGAATGGAAGGAGATGGCCTTTAAACCATACTTATCCCTTATGATCGGATGGCTTGGTGGCTCATTCATCCTTGATTATTAAGTTATCTGAATCAAAACATATCATATATCCTAGCATTTAATTTTTCTAATTAACATATAAAACATATCAAGCAACCCTTGCTCTGATACCACTGAAGGAAATCATGCAGGATTTTAAGCATTTATTTCAAAAACTTTTTTGAAATTTAAGTGTAGCGAAAGCTAAATTAATCTAATATTAATTTTATCTATAAAATGATCATATCAAAAATCCTATACTAGGATCTAGACATGCTTATATGTAATAAAAAATTAAAAAATATTCGATCAGCAAATCATATTTGTTGAACGACTCATGTTCAGAACATGATACCTGAACGTGGGTAGTCGAACTCCACAATCCAAAATCATTGAAAGAAGCCTCAACATATTATGATGCATCCATGCACTCATCCGGCCTCTACGATCAGTCCACATGGAGCTCCTATCCCGACCAGCTTCACCAGAGTGCTAGCTTCTCACCGGAGCCTTCGACGGTCGATGATCGTCAATCACTATCAATGACCTTCTCTTGATCTCTCGAATGCTCTAGAAGGTGAGTAGATGTATTTTGAAGGATGATGAGATTATGTGGAAGATTGGGTGGATATTGGATGCTCACAGCACTCAATCTTACCACCCAAACCCTAGGTCCAAACCCTAGGATTTCACACACCTAAAAACCCTTATGCCTGAAAATGCTCTCACATCCTCTCTCTTTAGAATTTTTCCATGAAATAAATTTTCATGGATAGAGGGACTCTCCTCTGCCAACACCCACTCTCAAAATACCTTTTCAAATGGGCAACCAAAGGGACAAAAATAAGAGAAGTGGCATAAGAAGAAAATTGGCATAGGAATCCTTTTCTCTCTTTGGACTTTTCCATGCCTAGGACAAGCGCCCCCTCTCTTTGGAATTTTATCCCACGAAAACTCTAACTCCCTCTCACATGCACAAAAATTTTTCCTTTTTTATTGGCATCAATGAGATGAGCAAAATGTGTGGAATGGATAAGGTGTTGGAACCAGATCTAGGGTTTCAGGGCTAGATCTTGAAACTTTTTCAAGATCAGGCAGCAAAAGACTTAAATAAATTAATATTTATTTATAAAATTAGAGAATATCCTAGAACTAAGATTCTATTACATGATTATGATATGATATTAAATCAAAAATTAAAAATAAAAGGAAAGAACAAGTGTTGATCATATTAACACAGATCAATACTAGATCAGAATCATATAAGTAACATGAGATCAAATCTTTGTTACCTGTGCAAGTTAGATGTTCTAACTTGCTGATATGGGCTGAAGGATGGAAATCTAAGCCATACATGCATCCAACCTCTAGGAGATGTCCACACGAGCCCACGAACCCTGATCAAAAGTTCGATGTAGGAAATCAGCACAGTATGCTAGTACTGTGCCGATCCTTCTTCGATGATCGATCCGATGATTTCCTCTTCTCAAAATTGGACTCTCCAAGGATTAGAAGAAAGAGAAGAGATTTTAGATCTGAGACACTCTTAAAAATTTAAATCTCAAAAAGGAGGAAGAAAAGGATGAATGGAAGAAATCCTAGAAGAAGACCCTCTTCTTCTTCTTTCTTCTCTCACCTAGACACCTAGATTGGTGTCTATGAAAACCAAATGCCCAAGAATCCTTTCCCTCTAATTTTCACACACCCAAAACCTCTCTCAAAGGTCTATGTTTCATAAAAAAATTAAGTAAAAGTTTATTTTAAATAATAAGTTATGGAAGAGCCTTGTCTAGGTCAAATTCCTAGACAAGGTAGGTCAATATAAGGCCAGTTGTTGGGGCGGCCAACAATTGGGCGCCCCCTCCTCATCCCATGCCATGGACCACCTAAGATTGGTGCACAAAATTCCTTCTTTTACCATAAAAAATAAAGAAAGAAAATCAGGTGTGGGCAGCACAAGGGAAGGAATCCAAGTTTGTTGGGATTCTATCACATAGAGTCCAAACAAACCACAACAACTTACCTTCTCAAGCCAATGTCCATAACTTATTTCAAATAAGAGAGAGAGAGAGGGAGAGGGGACGTATGTGAAAGGCTAGGGAGAGGGAATTCAACACCAAAAATAAAGGGAGAATGGCATGGTGTCAAGGTGGGGTCAAGGTGGCATAAGATATGGAATCCTAGTCATACTAGGATTCTTATTTTAGCTTGATCTAAAATTGGTTTCTCAAACCAAATTAAATCAAAAGTAAACCAACCCAATTAAATTAGATCTTAACCCAATTAAGGATATAATTAAATCAAATTAAATTATATTTAAATCTAAACTAATTTTTTAATCAAATTAAAAATTAGGTTGACCCAAGTCTTAGTTGAACTAGGACTAATTCTTTCTTGCACTTGACTTATCCAATAAACTAATTGAACTTGATCCAATCAAGCTTAAACCAAATCTAATTAAATTATATTTAATTAAATTTAATCTCAATCTTATGATTTAATCAAATTAAGTCAATTAACAATCAAATTGCTAATCAATCCTCTTGCAACACTTGCACTAGGTTAAACATCAATCGTATTGATCGTTTAATCCTAGAACGATTCTTAATCATTTAACCCTAGAATGATTCTTAATCATTGATCAACCATCTGATCAAATTACGAACTCTAACGTATGTGACCTCATAGATCTGAACCTAAGTCGGTAGCATAGAAATAAATTTTTATGCCAATCAAAGTGATCATCTAGCAATGGTACCTGATGGTCGGATAGGTCGAACGTGTAGAACAACATCCTTAGAACCCATGTGGATATAGTTTTCATATAATTCATCTCCTTGACCAAAATACTCATAGGACATCTCAGAGTTCAACTATCAACTCTGATCAGGTTATCCAAATTATATTTTAAAATATCAAATCCATCTTATAGATTATCCTAGCGAAGATTTTGCTATATTGAAATATAGTGACACATTCTTCTCTAACTCTTGGAGTGGTCAATTTCATCTTGATCACATACTAACTTCACAAGTACTTGACTATACCTAGAAGCCTTTTGTTACTGAATTAAAAATTTAGTTAGTCGAGTACTAAAGCATAGTGAGTTGCTTGCAAGTCATTGACGTAATCTTAGGTCTAAAGGATACTTATACGTATATCCCATTAGAGACATTTTTGATAGCAGAATACTCTAAAGTTGGTCATATTCAATGATGATGTACCCTTACATCTTATATGTATGCCATATCAGTATCTCCACACTTCTTAGTTAGGAAGACAACCAACCTATATGGCATACAGCAATTTATACTCGATAGATGTTGTAGTCCTTATTAATAGCCTATCATTTGGTCGTGAATAATTTTAAGAACTAATCAATAAATCCTCTTTTTATCGAACCTAAATAGTCCTAAGGACTTCATCACAATAATAAAGTTTGTTAAAAGATTAAAACTTATGATGAAAATATCAAAAATATATTTTATTAATTAATAAATTAATTATATTTATAAAATAGCTCAATCATCAATAGGTTGATGATTGGCATTGGAATATATTTTTTAATAACTTTCACTAGTCCTAAAGCCACTCGACACAGCATCTAATATCCATCTTTGACTTATAGTTGCCAAACTCCTTTATCACCAGGGCTTTAGTGAAGGGGTCGGTCAAGTTCTTCTATCTATCAATCATCTGAAGATCAATGTCATCTCGATCCACGATCTCCTGAACCAGATGGAAACGATGCAAAATATTCTTCATTTGCTGGTGTGCCTTTGGTTTCTTCACCTTAGCTATGGCACCAGTGCTATCGTAGTAGAGCTGGATCGGACCATCTAGGTGAAGGAAAAATGCCTATTTCTTGGGTTAGGTTCGTTCAGATTCGATTGAATCAGAAGGGATATTTCAAAAAATTTTTCTCTTAGATCTAAATCAGATCTGAGACTCTTCAGATCTTATCTTATTGATCTGATAAAATAAAATAAAATAAAATAAAATCTAATTTAATCATACCTTTGTTATGGGTAATCCTATTACCCTATGATGATCCCGATGTTTGTCTAAGATTTTAGATGTAGCCATGCAAGCGCCTGACCTCTACCGATATCCACTCGGGCAAGATCTAGAGATCTTCTCCTTCTCAATCTATCCTCCAAAAATTAGATCTGGATCTGATCTTGAAGATTTTTAAAATAACTTTTGAAGATCAGCCATTGTCTCTTGCAGTAGTGTTGCCTTTTTTCTTTCCTGTCGCCTTTCTCTTGCTCAGATCGCACCAAACTCGAGCCCAAAAACTCTTGAACGTGGATAGGAGAGAGAGGACTTGAAGGTAGCATGGAGAGAGAGGGAGATAAGCCTTACAGTGTGGGCAAAGGGTAGAACCTCTAAATTCTAGGCACAGATAGGATTTATATAGACCCTGCTGCGCCATGCAGTGCCACATCATCCCGACCAATCATGGCTCTTTGTGTAATCAGATCTAAATCTGATTGGTGGGATGACATCATCAGATTCAATTAGATTAGAGTCCCTCATAAACCTCCTTAGGTGGTGCCAAGACTGATCAAATAGGACTTTTTGGTGCCACCTAAGTTGAAACCATGAAGCAACTTAGAGTCCCATCTATATGGGACTCCAAGCATGATCCTCATGGGGCACACACCTTCTTAGGCATGCACCCCCTCCATTTCTACCTTTTAGTAGGAGGACAAAGCCCCATGTTCTCTCCTATGGGTGCATGACACATGGATAGATGTCTAAGTGTCAAAGGTCAACATTTGACTAAAGTCAAAAGACAAGATTTAGCAGGTGACGAAAAATGGTAGGTGTTGTCTCAAATTTATCTCATAAATTAAGACAACCCTTTTCTAACTTGGATAAGCTCCAGTCAGATCAAGTAAAGTTCCTGAGTGAGCCAAAATATATTTGGCTTAGTTGAGACAAGCTTTAATGATTGTTGAAGGAGAACATTAGGCTCAATCATGTTCTAGCATGATTTTCTTGAACCTAATTGAATCTTATTCAAAACAATTGAATTGGGTTAGTCCAATTAATGATATCCAGATCCAAACCCTTATTTGTGTGACCCAGTTGAATTTAGTTATGTATGATAATGGGATACGTCATGATCTCTATCATCGAAACACCTTCTGATGGATCAGAACTTTTTTGATTTAGATAACTAGTATGATCGATCATCTAAATCATTCTAATTGCTTCCAAAATCCACCAGTGACACCTAACAACATATAGTGGCAACCCATCAAAACTAAAAATGAACCACTTGGTGCAATTAGCTGTGTGATTAAGTTCCTCTATCTTGAGTTCTGACTGGATTAGGGTTAAGGTAATCTCATCAAACCCTAATATCCATCATATGAATTAATCATTCAATTCAAGTCCAATGTGAAAACCCTAATAGAAACTCTTTCTATTATTTCACTCTGCAATGGCCATGGGCTTATAGACTTGATTCTCATGATCATCATAGGGCTACTCCTCATCTATCGAGGTAGATAGATTCCCTATTGGTGCAATCCAATTCCTATAATAAACATGCTATAGCCAACATACACCTCAGGATTCCAAATGGCTAGAAGATCGAGTTATGGTGTAGTCAAACTATAACATCCTCAAGATGAACTGTCGATGCACCTTAGATCAAAGAATCAGATACACCACTGCAGCTTCGAGCCAATCATCGACGAGAAGGTAAACTTCCTCATGACTGCTCGAGGTAGTCACGCTCAGTGCCCTCATTCTCTAACGAGTATCTATACTCTTGCTTCGGTGTTTCTATACCATAGACTCAAGACTCATCTATCCTAAAAAAGTGATCATACACCAACCTTCCAGATCAATCACCATCCTCATGATGATCCTACGGTCAAGGGCATTTTATGAGTTAATAATGAAAATTCATGTCTTAAATTTTCAACTCTTGAAAATATGGACTATCATTACCATTAACTCAAGGGATGTATCACAGACACTTCAAATATACATTATGATAGAAAATAATCTATTTTATTATTTATAGTCAAAATTATAATTTTGTCCCTAGATGTGTATTACAAGTATAAGCCAATTCTGGCTTTTAGGGCACACATATCTAACAAACTTTCACTTGATCTAAAGCTAATTGGCTACAAATCTAAGTCCCATCTTTTCAAGATGGGTTTCGATCTTGTACTGGCCCAACAGTTTTATGAGTGGGTCTGCCACATTGTATGTAGAGTCGACTCTCTTGACCTCGACATAACCTTTCTCGAGGTAATCGTGGATGAGGTGACATTGCCGCTCGATGTGCTTGGATTTCTGATGAGACCTCAGCTTCTTAGCAAGGGCTATGGTGCCATTGTTGTTGCAGTACTGAGGAATGGCATCCAATGGCATCACTCCGATCTCTGTGGCAAATTTCTTGTACTAGAATGCCTCCTTCATAGCTTCTGATGCAGTGATGTATTCTACTTTCATGGTGGAATCTGCTATCACTATCTGCTTGGAACTCTTCCAACTGACAGCACCACCATTACACACAAATAGACTTTCAGATGTTGACTTTCAATCATCTATATCGGACATAAAATTTGAGTCTGTATATCCCTGGACTTGGAGTTCTCCATTATCAAAAACCAACAACATATCCATAGTTCTTCTCAAGTACTTAAGGATATATTTCACAGAAGTCCAGTGTTCTTCACCTGGATTCGACTGATATCTGCTCGTGACACTCACAACATGGGCTATATCAGGTCGTGTACATAACATGGCATACATGAGGCTCCCTATTGCTGAAGCATAAGGGATCTTGCTCATGCGTTCAATCTCCTCAGGTGTGTTGGAACACATTTTCTTAAAGAGATGAATGCCATGTCTGAAGGGTACCAATCCTCTCTTGGAGTTTTCCATGCTAAACCTCTTAGCACTTCCTCTATGTACATCTTCTATGAAAGACCTAGCATCCTATTCGGTCTATCTCTATAGACTTTGATTCCTAGAATGAAGGATACTTCTCCTAGGTCTTTCATGGAGAAGTTTTTAAATAACCACATTTTAACTGTGGTCAACATGAGAATATTATTTTCAATAAGGAGGATATCATCCACGTACAGTACGAGAAAGATAATAGCACTTCCACTGATCTTTTTGAAAATATATGGTTCCTCCTCATTTTTTATGAAACCAAATAATTTGATCACATCATTAAAAGGAGTATTTCAGCTCTAAGATGCTTGCTTAAGTGCATATATAGACCTTTGTAGCTTGCATACTTTATGATCAGCATCACTGGATGTGAAATCTAGTGGCTGTTCCATATAGATATCTTCCTCAAGGTATCCATTTAGGAAGGCCGTTTTCACATCCATTTACCATATTTCATAATTGCAATAAGCTGCAACAGCAAGTAATGTGCGGATAGATTTTAGCATACCTATTGGCAAAAAAGTATCCTGATAGTCAATGCTTTCGCACTGACTATAATCTTTTGCCACTAATCTAGCTTTGAATGTCTCTACATTCCCATCTGCACCAGTCTTTCTCTTGTAGATCCATTTACACTCAATAGGTACTTTACCTTCTGGTGGATCTACCAAGGTCTAGACTTGGTTTGAGTGCATCGAGTCAATTTCTAACTTCATTGCCTCTAACCACTTTTCGGAGTCGATATCCAATATTGCCTCGTCATAGATTTTGGAGTCACCATGAACCTCATTACCTATGAGAAATATTTTCTCTACTTCCTCTGAAATAGTACCTAAGTACCTCTCAGGGGGATGAAAAACCCTTTTTGATCTACGAGGTGGAGGAGGTAGTGATTGTATTGGCTCAACCTGATTTGGTTCCATGGGGTTCTTAGCTCGTTGCTCTTGTAAGACTTTCTCCTCGAGCTTGATCTACTTTTCAATACCGCTATCTTGAATAAACTATTTTTCAAGAAAGATGGTATGCCGACTCACAATCATATTGTGGTCTTCTAGAATGTAGAAATAATATCTTAATGATTCTTTAGGATATCCTATAAATCGAGCTCTTAAGGACCTATAGTCTAACTTATCCGTTTGTTGTCTTTCGACATGAGCCGGACATCCCTAAATTCTAAGATGACTCAAACTTAGTTTCTTACCATTCCATATCTTATATGGTATGGTAGGAATGATTTTAGAGAAAATCCTATTCAGTAAATATATAGCAGTTAACAAACTATCTCCAAAAAAAATCAGGAAGATCTGTGAATCTCATCATGGATCGGACCATATCTAATAGGATCCAGTTTCTCCATTCTAAAACCCCATTGAGTTGAGGTGCTTAGTGGAGTCCATTGAAAGACTATGCTATTTTGTTTGAGATAGTCTAGAAATTCTCGACTAAGGTATTCACCTCCTCGATCTGATCGAAGAACCTTAATGAGTTTTCCAGTTTGCTTTTCGACTTCATGTCTGAATTTCTTGAACTTTTCAAAAGCTTCAGACTTGTGTCTTATAAGATACACGTACCCATATCGAGATAAATTATCGATAAAGGTTATGAAGTAATCAAAGTTGCCTCTGACTGACACATCAAATGGGCCGCACATATCAGTATGTACTAGGGCAAGTAGATCCATGGCTCTTTCCCCGTGTCCTACAAAAGGGAGCTTAGTCATTTTATCATGAAGACATGATTCATAAATTGGATATGGCTCGGAGGTCAACAGACTCAATAGCCTATTTTTTTCCAATTTGTTAACCCTATCTTCTACTATATGACCTAGCCTTAGGTGCCATAGATACCTATCGTTTGGACTATCCCTGGGTCATTTTACTGCATTCACATTTTGCTCGATATTAAAGATAGATACATCAATATGTAACTGGTTGAAACCATTAATGAGAAAATCACTTGCAATTTTATTTCTTTCATAAAGAATATTATAATGGTTCTTAAGAAAACTAATTACATAGCCTTCTTGTGCTAAACATGAAGCAAAAGTCAAATTTTTGCTTACGGTAGGCACATAATAACAATCCCTAAGTACTAAATCTAATCCAGATGGTAGTCAAAGAGGATAGGTTTCCACGGCCAAAGCAGCAATCCTTGCTCCATTTTCGATGCATAGGATCATCTCACTATCCCTCAGCCTCCTGCTATCCTCAAGATCCTGCATGGAAGTGCACAAATGAGCACTAGAACCAGAGTCAAGCATCCAATTGATGTAGAAGAAATCGTAAGGTTAGATTCAATAATGAGCATACCTCCAGAAGGATCTGTCTCCTTTTTATTCTTTAGGGTGGCTAGGTATGTAGGATAGTTCTACTTTCAGTGGCCATCAATATTACAATGGAAACACTTTTCTTTATCAGTGGTCTTCTTCTTCAGCTCTGCCTTCTTTTTTTTTTCACATTCCACCTTCTACCTTTTTACAGACTTCTACTTATTTCCAAAAGACTTTCTCTTAGAAGAAGTCTGTTCCATAGCAAGTACTGAGCCTTTAGAATCTTTCATAGAAAGCTTAGCAGTAACCAGCATATTTATAAGTTTGGCCAAAGTATTCTAAAGTTTATGCATATGGTAGTTCATGATGAACTGGCCATATGCATCAGTCAAGAATTATAGAATTGTATCATTCTATAGATTCTGGTCTAACTTCACTCTGAGCTTCTCAAGCTCTTCTAAGTTCTTGATCATCATCAAATAATAATCTTGGACTGACTGTCCATCACGTATTTTAGCCTTAAAAAAGTCGTTTAGTGACTTGATATTTGGCAGCGTGACTCTGTTCACCAAACAACTCTTGCAGGTGAGCCAACATTTGGTGGATAGTCTTGATATCTTTATGTTGGCGCTGAAGCTCATCAGACATTGAGCCCAACATGTAGTATCTGACCTTGTTATCTTCATCCATCCATTTGTCAAGAGATGCTCTTTGTTCAGTAGACGGATGGGTTGGTAAGGTAGGGGGATCCTGGTCCAATACATGAGTTAACTTCTTAGAACCCAAAATGATTTTAAAGTTTCGAAGCCAATCCTTGTAATTGGGTTCGGTCAATCTATGGGTGTCTAGGATACAAGCTAGTGGGTTAGATGCAGACATTTTTTTTTTTCCTGTAGAGAGCTAAAGTTTCTAGTTAGATTTTATAACTAAGACTTGATCAATTTATCTAGGGATTTGATTTTTAAATAAATTAGCTTCCACTATTTTCTTTGGATCCCTACACTTCCTTTGTAGAGATGCAAAATCTCCATGATTAATAATTTCTAGTGGGTAGTGTAGTCCCACCAACTGACCCATCACCTCACCTAACAATTATTGGTGATGGGTTAGCCAATGAATGGACAACTCTTATCCAATGATTCTCTAATCATGATGCACCCAAGCTTGGTCTCTAATTCATGAATCTCACCGTGCTCAAAATATTGATTCACTTCTTAGTTAAGTCAAACCCACCATTTGCACAGATTGGATTTCTAATTGGATTTCTCACCATATCCGAAATATTGAGCCCAATCCATCCTCCAGCCCGTAGCGTCCAATGCCTAATAGATATCGTTGTGTCTTCTCGGTGCAACTGAACCACTATGACCAGTTGCGAATAATCAACCCCAAAAAGGGTCTGCATATCTACAATGGTGGAAGACCTTAGACTTAATCTTTTCTTAGGAAGATTTGATTTAGATCTCTTTAAACTTGACTTGACTTAGCCATAACCATTATGACTAACCTAGTGGCATGGGTTAGCTTGGATTATTAGCCACCTTAGATCAGGACAGAGCCAACAAATATGGCTAGATAAGTGAGATCAGTGGAAGGGATATGCCATTAACTCGACAAGAATGCATTCGAGTCGAGTAGCTCCTAATTAAAAATCAGTCGATCGTATCCGCCAAACTTACCTTAGACACCAAATTGTTGAGCTAGAACCAATCATATTAGCCTACAATCTAGACTCTAACCACTGAGCCTAATTAGGTCTTAACATGATCGATCACTCATGTGACTCAACCTTGATCCAGAGTTAATCCTATTAGGCTGGTCAATTTAAGCACTATTGATCCCATCTAACCGACTCTTGATTCAGTTTGATCAACCGCTAGACCTAATTCAGCTACCTAAGTCCAAACCCAATTTTATGAATATGTCTTAGATCTAAAAATTCTCAATTTTAGACCTAATATATATCATAATTATTAGGGATAAATTCCGCTCCTATAAAAGTCTAGCCTAATGCTTAGCCTAATGCAACTAGTAATCATGGAAGAGCTTCGATCGAGAATTCTCCTCCAGCTGTCAGACCCCAATTGAACTTCTTTCAGTGGTCGAAACCCAGCCTAGAGGAAGGAGATAAGATCTCCTTTCTTTAGTAGTCAAATTTCTCTAGGAGTCAAACTCCTTCCGGACATCTCCTTCAGTCAGATTCCTTCAGGAGCCAAACTCCTTTCGAATTTTTTCAGTAGTCAAATTTCTCCATGAGCCAAACTCTTTCCAGACATCTTCTTCAATCAAATTTCTTCAGGAGCTGAACTCCTTTCGAACTTCTCCAACAGTCAAATTCCTCTAGGAGCTGAACTCCTTTCGAACTTCTCCTTCAGTTGGATTCCTTTAAGAGTCAAACTCCTTCCAAACTCTTCCAATGGTCGGATTTCTTTAGGAGCCGAACTCCTTCTGGACATCTCCTTCAGTCGAATACTTTTAGGAGCCGAACTTCTTCCAAACTCCTTCAGTGGTCGAATTTCTTTAGGAGCCAAACTTCTTTTGGACATCTCCTTCAATAAGATTCCTCTAGGAGTCAAACTTCTTCCGAACTCCTCCAATAGTCGAATTATTTCAGGATATGAACTCCTTCCAGACTTCTTCTTCAGTCCAATTCCTCCAGGAGCCAAACTCCTTATGGACTTCTTCTTCAGTCGAATTTTGAATGCCTGCTTCCTCCAGACAGTTACGACTATGATTTATTAATCTACTATAGGCAACCCCACTATCAGACAGTTGTGACTGTCATTATCAGTCTATTATGAGCGACACCACTCCCCATAATAAATTTCACATGGCCCAGAGTAGCCCACTATCGAACGGTTACAACAAGCTCTGTCTATAAAAAGGGATCCTTTAGATACATTTTCTCTAAGCTCTTGACTCCTTCTCGAAAACTTTACTGAATTCATATCCGAGCACTCTATTTCTATTGGCCAGAAGAGCTGATTTGATCATCGGAGGGTCCTATCAGAGCCACCACCACCGACTTCAGATAGAACTTTATTTTGCAAGTCACTAATGGTGACCTCATCTTCCCCAACTCCAGCTCGATCCAGCGTCAACCAAATTCTTCACCAACAGGATTGGCGCTAGAGGAAAGGCCCTCTATTCTTGAGATTTCCTTGATCTTAAAGAAGTACTCAGCAATCTTTTTCTTCGCTAGAGTTCTTCCTAAAAAAAATAAAAATAAAAATACCTCTCAGGAAAGCTTCGACTCAGTGATCAACGACCTCTACAGCCATATCCCATCCAGATCAATTCATTTCCACTCTAGCTCTGATAACTCAAGCTCCATCTGCAGTCATAGTGGATGTGGAGTAGTTCAACCTACTAGTCCAATAGGTTCGTAGTCTCATAGAGGTGATGCAGGTCATACATCGATAGGCTCCGGTACCAATTCAACTAGAGCAGGCTCTTCCGGAGCCCCATGATTTGGTTGGAGGATGGTCAACTTGGGCTAGCCGATCGATGACCTTTGAAAAGGGAAAATAGAGGGTAAAGAGCCATTGCTCAGACCATGATTCAACCCCAGGGGAAGCTTTGCTTCCATCCCACCAAAAAATTTTGGAGATCAACGATCGTGAAGATCTCTTGAATCAAAGCCTCTAGAAAATGAGCCGACGGATTGAAGAACTCTACCATGTCGCCCTGGCTCCCTATGATGATGTCTGCATTGATCCTCTTTCTCTCCCCAAATTATGTAAAAGCTTGTTCCACCAAACTTCAAACTTCTCCAACTTGAAAGCTACAATAGAATTTCTAATCCAATCGATCACCTGAAGGTCTTTCGGACTATGATGTTGCTCCATGGTGCACCAGACATCATCTTATGCCAAGCTTTTCCATCTACCTTAAAAAGAGTAGCAAGAAACTGATACTCAATATTGAAGTCAGGTATGACCTTCTCATTTAACCAGATGAGCCATTAGTTTGTAGCTCACTTCGTCAGCAGCTGACATCCCCGCTGAGGTTTAGATTTTTTGATGAATATTAAGCAGAAGGAGGAGAAATCTATCCGAACTTATGTCATCCAATTTACTGCTGCTACATTGGAGGTCTGGAACCTGGATCAATCTATTACAATGGCCGCACTCAAGGGCAGCCTTTAGAAGAATGATTTGCTGTTCTTCCTAGAGAAGAAGTATCTCAGAGACTTTGTCAATCTGCTAGCTCGGGCAAAGGGATATGTCCATGCAGAAGAAGCCTTCATATTGAAGGATGAAAAAGCTGCATGAGAATGGTGGGTGGGTGAGTCTAATAGACCCATTGCCGAAGGAGGGCTGAATGAAGTTCGACCGTGCTCAAGGACTCCCCCCGAGTGCAAGCGAGCCTGAACTCCTCCTTGAGCTCATCATAAAAGAAGCCCCGATAGAAGGGCACGAAGAAGTTGTCCCTCCGAAAGGTTCCACAACTACGTTCTCCTTAATGCTCCTAAAACTCAAGTTTTGATGAAAATCAAGAATCAACTATCAAGACCAGAAGAATTACGATCTTCCCCAAATAAGTGCAATCGAAGTAAGTACTGCCTCTACCATCATGACCACGGCCACGATATTGAAGAATGCATTCAGCTCCAAGATGAAATCGAGGAGCTCATCAGACAAGGTCGGCTAGGTCAATTCCTCAGACGTCGGTCTGAAGCAAGAGGAGAGCAACCAAAGGCTCTTTCGCAATCAGGGGAGACCCAGGAGGAGGGGTCTTAAAGAAGCCAATCCCGGCATGAAAGTATCAATACTATGGTCTGGGGACATCGGCAAGAAAAGATATTAAGGAGCTACATAATATCAACATTAAAATTTTGAAAACTTGCAATATCGTTAACCACTTTTCAATAGAGAATTCTTATTTCAACATTCCTATCTTTTGTGAATTATAATAGGAAAAGATTAAGCTGGACTTCTTTTGTAGGCCAGATGGAAGGCTTCTGATATAGGAGATAAGATCTTCTTCAATATCTACTGGAGATAAGATCTTTCCTAAGCTCCAACATCAACCTTGGCTAGAGATAATATCTCCTCCGAGCTCCAACTTCAACCTCGGTTGGAGATAAGATCTCCCCCAAGCTTTTAGGAGCTTCAACCTCGGCTAGAGATAAGATCTCCTCCAAGCTCCAACTTCAACCTCGGCTAGAGATAAGATCTCCCCCGAGCTCCAATTTCAATCTCGATTGGAGATAAGATCTCCTCTAAGCTCCAACTTTAATCTCGGTTGGAGATAAGATCTCCCCTGAGATTCAATATCAACGTCAATAGGAGATAAGATCTTCTTCAATCTTGGCTGGAGATAAGATCTCTCTCGAGCTTCAACTTTAACCTCGATTAGAGATAAGATCTCCAGCAAGCTTCAACATCAATGTCAACAAGAGATAAGATCTCCTTCAATCTCAGCTGAAGATAAGATCTCTCCCGAGCTCCAACTTCAACCTCGATAGGAGCCAAACTCCTTCCAAATTTCTCAAGCAATCAAATTTTTCTAAAAGCCAAACTCCTTTTGGACATCTCTTTCAGTCGGATTCCTCCAGGAGCCGAACTCCTTTCAAACTCCTCCAACAGTCGGATTCCTCTAAGAGCCGAACTCCTTCTAGACTTCTCCTTCAGTCGGATTCCTCTAGGAGCCAAACTTCTTCCGAACTCCTCCAGCAGTCAAATTTCTTCAAGAGTCGAACTCCTTCTAGACATCTCCTTCAGTCAGATTCTTTCATGAGCCAAACTCCTTTTGAACTTCTCTAGTGGTTGAATTTCTTCAGGAGCCAAACTCCTTCTGAACATCTCCTTCAGTCGAATTTCTCTAAGAGCCGAACTCCTTCCGAACTTCTCCAACAGTCGAATTCCTCCAAGAGTTAAACTTCTTGGATTTTTTCTTCAGTCAGATTTCTCCAGGAGTCAAACTCCTTACGGACTTCTCCTTCAATCGAATTTCGAATGCCTGCTTCCTCTGGATGGTTACGACTATCATTTATCAGTCTACTATAGGCAACCCCACTATCGAATGGTTACGACTATCATTATTAGTCTATTATGAGCGACACCACTCTTTGTAATAAATTTCATGTGGCCCAAAGTGGCCCACTACCAGATGGTTACAACAAGCTCCATCTATAAAAAGGGACCCTCTAGATACATTTTCTCTAAGCTCTTGACTCCTCCTCTAAAATTCTACTGAATTCATATCTAAGCACTCTATTTTTGTTGGTCAGAAGAGCTAACTTGATCATCGAAGGATCCTATCGAAGCCACCACCATCGACCCCGAACAGGACTTTGTTTTGCAAGTCACCGATGGCGACCTCATCTTTCCCAACTCCAGCTCGATCCGACATCAATCAGATTCTGCACCAATAATAATCTTAATTTTTAATTAAGTTTAAGCTTCATAAATAAAATATATAAATAAAATCCTAGGATTTCAGGATCTAGGGTTTTACAGAAAATAAGTTTTTGATTTCTGATTAAGGACGAACGCGCTGCACCCCTACACATCATAAGAACACCCCATCAAATAGGAGGAGAGGACCTTTAAATCTTTCTTTGTTCTTATGATCGAACAGTCAAGGATAATGCCTTAATCAAAAACGTGATGAATCCACAAAACTAGTCAGATCTATATCATATATCATATATAAAAATTGATCTAACTTAAAAATATATTTTGCATACATCTCATGTATCATATCATGCATGTTTTTAGATCTAAATTATCTCATAAATATCTAAAAAATAAAATTTAAATTTGATCATATTAAATTAAATTTATTCAAAATAACTTTGTAGATCTATTCTACAACTAGTCAAAACATGCATCAATCATATCTCATATGAATAAATTAAATAAATTTATTTTTTATTTTTTAGATCTATTTATAATATTTATAATATCAAAAAATAATAAATAAATAAATTTAAAAATTAGAATTAATTAAATTAAAATTATGATGATGTCAGACTATACATAGAATAATTCTATTTCTAGTCTAGTCATGCATCTGATACATCTTAGATCAAAATTATTTAATTTTAATTTTTTAATTTTAGATCTAATCATATCTCATATGACATCTAAAATTATCTAATTATTAAATCAAAATTAAAGCAAAATTAGATCTCATGAATTTTGAAAACCTGGCTCTAATACCAGGTGAAGAAAAAAATTCTATTTTCTGGGTCAGGTTCGTTCAGATCTGATTGGATCAATAGGGATATTTCAAAGATTTTTTCTCTTAGATCTAAATTAGATTTGAGACTTTTTAGATCTGATCTTATTAATCTAATAAAATAAAACAAAATCTAATTTAATCATACCTTTGTTATGGGTAATCCTATTATCCTGTGATGATCTCAATGTTTATCGAAGGTTCTAGATGTAGCCACGTAAGCGCCTGACCTCTATCGGTATTCACTCAGGCAAGATCTGAAGATCTTCTCCTTCTTAATCTATCCTCCAAAAATTAGATCTGGATCAGATCTTGAAGGTCTTCAAAATGGTTTTTGAAGATCAGTCGTTGTCTTTTGCAACAGTGCTATCTTTTTCCTTTCCTGTCGCCTTTCTCTTGCTTAGATCGCACCAAACTCGAGCCCAAAAACTTTTAGACATGGATAGGAGAGAGAGAACCTAAAGGTGGGATGGAGAGAGAGGGGGAGAAGCCTTGTGACATGGGAAAAGCATAGAATCTCTAAATTCTAGGCGCAGACATGGTTTATATAGACCCTGCTGCGCCATGCAGTGCCACATCATCCCGGCCAATCATGGCTCTTTATGCAATCAGATCTAAATCTGATTGATGGAATGATATCATCTGATCCAATCAGATTAGAGTCCCTCACAAACCTCCATAGGTGGCACCAAGACTAGTCAAATAGGACTCTTTGGCTCCACCTAAGTTGAAACCATGAAGCAACCTGGAGTCCCATCTATATGGGACTCCAGGTATGATCCTCATGGGGCGCACGCCTTAGCAGGGGGACAAAGCCCCATATTCTCTCCTATGGGTGCATGACACATGGGCAGATGTCTAAGTGTCAAAGGTCAATATTTGACCAAAGTCAAAAGACTAGATTTAGCAAGTGATGGAAAATGGCAAGTGTTGTCTCAAATTTATCTCATAAATTAAGACAACCCTTTTACTGACTTGGACAAGCTCTAGTCATACCAAGTAAAGATTCCTGAGTGAGCCCAAATACATTTGGCTCAGTTGAGATAAGCTTTAATGATTGTTGAAAGAGAACATTAGGCTCAATCGTGTGCTAGCACGATTTTCTTGAACCTAATTGAATCTTATTCAAAACAATTATACTAGATTAGTCCAATTGATGATATCCAGATCTAAACGCTTGTTTATGTAACCCAGTTAGGTTCAGTTCCATATAGTAATGAGATACATCATGATCTCTAGCATCGACATCATCGAAACACCTTCTAATGGATCAGAACTTTTTTGATTCAGATAACTAGTATGATCGATCATCCAAATCATTCTAATTGCTCCCAAAATTCATCAGTGACACCTAGCAGCATATGGTGCAACCCATCAGAACTAAAAACGAACTTCTTCATGCAATTACCTGTGTGATTAAGTTCCTCTATCTTAAGCTTTGACTGGATTAGGGTTAAGGTAATCTCGTCAAACCCTAATATCCATCATATGAATTAATCATTCGATTCAAGTCTAATGTGAAAATCCTAATAGAAACTCTTTCTATTATTTCACTCTATCATGGCCATGGGTTTACGAACTTGATTCTCATGATCATCATAGGACTGCTCCTTATCTATCAAGATAGATAGATCCCCTATTGGTGCAATCTAATTCCTACAATAAACATGCTATAGCCAACATACACCTCAAGATTTCGAATGGCTAGGAGATCAAGTTATAGTGTAGTCAAACTAATAACACCCTTAAGGTGAACTACCGATGCACCTCAGGTCAAAGAACCAGACACACCACTACAGCTTCGAGCCAGTCATCGATGAGAAGATAGACTTCCTCATGACTGCTCGAGGTGGTCATGCTCAGTGCCCTCGTTTTCTAATGAGTATTTGTACTCTCACTCTGGTATCTCTATACCGTAGACTCAAGATTCATCTATTCTAAAAAAGTGATCGTACACCAACCTTCTGGATCAATCACCATCCTCATGATGATCCTACGATCGAGAGTATTTTATAGTTAATAATGAAAATTCATATCTTAAATTTTCAATTCTTGAAAATATGAACTATCATTACCATTAACTCAAGGGATGTATCATAGATACTTTCAAATACATATTACGATAGAAAATAACTCATTTTATTATTTATAGTCAAAATTATAATTTTGTTCTTAGATGTGTATTATAAGTATCAGTCAATTCTGGCTTCTAGGGCACACATATCTAACACTAGGAAGGATACTACTTCAAGTTCAGTGATAAACTTCCTCAGCCACACAGTTTCCTTCGCGGCATTTGATGCTGCGATGTACTCTACTTTGTAAATAGAGTCTGCCATAGTATGCTGCTTAAAACTTTTCTAGCAGATGGCTCCATCATTCAGAGTAAAGATATATTCCGACATGCTTCTACTGTCATCATGGTCAAATTGAAAGCTGGAGTTTGTAAACCCCATAAGTTTCAGATCTGACTCAGCAAAAATCAACTATTGATCCTTAGTATTTCTTAAATACTTAAGAATGACTTTAATCACTTTTTAGTGGATTATCTTCAAGATCAGACTGATATCTACTTATTACTCTTAGTGAGTATGCCACGTTTGGTCTCGTATATGTCATGATGTTCATGGTAGATCCTACTATCGAAGCATATGGGACTTTACTCATACGCTTTCTCTCTTAAAGAATTTTTGAATAATTTCTTTTAGAGAGAAATTCCATGGCCTATCAGAAGATAACATTTTTTAGAATTTTTTATGCTAAACCTCTTAGCATAGTATCTATGTACGTAGACTGGGATAATCCAAGCATCCTTTTAGATCTATCCCTATAGATCTTCATCCCTAAGATGTAGGATGCTTCATCCAAGTCTTTCATGGAGAACTATGATGATAACCAGACTTTTATTTCCTACAGTGTGGAAATGTCATTCTCGATTAAGAGAATATCATCCATGTACAAGATAAGAAATACTACTACTGGATCATTTGCCCACTTATAAATATGGGTTCTTCTCCGTTCTTAATGAAGCCATACATTTTGATCTCCCTATCAAAATGTATGTTCCAACACCAAGATGCTTGCTTCAATCTATAAATAGATCTCTGAAGCTTCCACACCTTAGACTCATCTGTGTATGTGAATCCCTCATGTTATATCATATACACCTCTTTGATTAGCTCTCCATTTAGGAAAGCTATCTTCACATCCATCTACCAGATCTCATAGTTCAGACGGATAGCTATCGCAAGCAATATCTGAATAGATTTAAGCATTGCCATAGGAGAGAACATCTCATCATAGTCAATACCATAACATTAACAATACCTCTTGGCAATTAGATGAACTTCATAGGTTTTCACCTTTCCGCCTGTGCCTCTTTTTCTTTTGAAGACACACTTACATCTAATGGATTTAACCCTTTCGGGTGGGTCAACCAATGTCCACACATCATTGACCTTCATGGACTCCATTTTAGATTTCATGGCCTCAAGCCATTTTTCAGAATCAGATCTCTATATAGCATCCATATAGGTAATCGAATCCTCATCATTCTCATCGAGTTCGATGGGATCACCATCCCGGACCAAGAAACTGTTGGATTTGGTGTACAGGGCGAAAGCATGGATTTCAAAGCAAATATAGAATCAAAATAAACCAAACCCAAAACCCTAGGACCACCTTATTAGCAATTAAATCATATAACATGCATTTGTAATATAAAAGAAAGTATTAGAACATACCTCTTATCGCTAAATCCTAAATTAACCCTGATTGTCGGTAGTAGTCTATCAGGGGTTCCACCAGGTGCCCACGTGTTCACCCTCCAACGTTGATCCACATAGAGACTTGATCAAGACACCAGCACCTCTGATTTATATAATTAAAATTCTTGTAAAAAAAACTTCAATTAAATGGGCAAGACCTTCTTAAGCCTTTATGTCACCTTCCTTGCCTTTCCTTATCTATCTTTCTTTTTCTTTTGTCTTCTTAATTTTTCTTCCTAATCTCTTAGTCTTAAGATGACTTCTTGTCCTAATAAAGACAAGGTCTAGACAAGAGAAAGAAAGAAAGAAAATTGGACAAAAAGAAACTCTTGTAAGAAAGAAAAGATAATGTTTTTCTCTCTCGGACTCTTGATGCGCATCCTTATTTATAATGTACGTAAGGATGCCAACAAAAATCTCACGCCCTTTCCTTATCCATTTCTCACACCCCATCAGCCAATCTCACACCTCACCAGTAAAAAAATGAGATATAGACTTAGTTCAAGAGGTGCCTTAAGGCAGAAGGACTCTTGGACTAATTCTACATAAGTTTTTACGAAGAGTCGCAATGCATCATCTTTGGCACCTCCCTTTTCATCCATTAGATCATGATACAAAGCCATCCAATGGCTCTGAAAAGGGATGCCCAATCAACAAGAAGGCGTGAAGATAATTTTTGAATAGTCAAAGTCCCAAGAGACTTTGACTTGGTCCAAGAGACATCAAGGAGGAGTAGGCGGCAAGGTATCTTGGGCGACAAAACAACATGGGTGAAAAATTTAAAAGGAAAAGAAGTCTTTTATCTATAGAAGGACTCTTCTATGCCCCATATTTGATGTCCATGCCAATTAAAAAAACATTACACGACATACTATATGGGAAAAGTCAAAGAAGGTAGGCGCCATCTTATTCCATGCACCAAAGAGTCCTTTGTGCATGAAATACATCCCACACGCAAGAGAGAGACTCTCTGGTGCGTGGGATGCTGGTAGGTGGTGCCCAATCTAAAGCCCAATCAATCAAGGTTAATCCAACTCAAGACCAAATCCTATTTGGCTCAACTCAGATCTAAATTGGCCCAAATCAAAGGCTGATTCGAATCCAATTCGAATCCTGGTGCTAGGGTTTGCTATATGTGCTAGCATATTCATCTTGCAAACATGGTCTAATCTAATTAGACCCTTAATCAATTCTCTTTGTATGTGACCCGTTGGGTTCCACATCTAATTAGTAGTGAGTCAGGGTATGATTTGACCTAATCTGGTTAGAACTCAACCAAACCGATTTAGGTCAAAACTAGCCAACCCAATTTGACTTAATTTAGAACACTTTCTAATTTAATGATCAAATTAAAATTTTGACTTGATCGAACCCACAAGACATGATTGACGTCTAGCAACGTATCATGACTATCCAAAAGATGTGAAATTTTGATGGAAATACCAAACATACCCTTCAGTGAAATTTACCATGCAACTAGATCCTTCGATCTTCCTGCATCTTGAATATGACTCTGGGTATGGAAATATGTCAACCCTAATATCATATTCATTTCTCTTTCAATCTTATGATAATGATTTATTTAACGAAACATTAGAAACTATTTCTAATTTTCATCATGCTTTGATCAAAATCTTTCTGAATCATTATTTGTTAGAAGTCCTCCTACCAGGAGTGATCGATTCCTTGTTAACCTACTCACAATCTTCATATATATAATTTACCATATCTAAATCATCCTGTACATAACTAAGTCATGAATGAGTATGAACCAAAATATGGATTTATATATATAAGATTCTATGGTAGTTTCAGGTCAAAGGATTACATGCACAAATTTCACTATGAGAACCATCTATTGACATGTAGATAAGACTCCATTAGATATTCTCAATTTGGATCAATTCAGTGAACTCATTCTCTAATAAGCATCCACATTCTTTTATTAGTGTCATACATAAGTTATTGTGAGATCAATCACCCTCTCATTTGAGCATATAAAGAATGTGCTAGTCTTACCAAAAAACATTGATCCCTAACTCAATGTCCCATCGACTAGGAATATTTAAATTAGGGTTTTAAGATTTTAGGTCTCACTAGTATGATCTCATCATAATCCTAAAACCATAGCTCTAATTTATAAGGTTCATCATAATCTTAAATAAATAATAAGACACTGCATATGATGAAATAAATACCTTTTATTAAAAATATCATTACATGAGTCTGGAAGATAAAGAACACCCCAAAAATAAATTGGCTTTAGGGCATATTCCTTTCAATCTTCCACTTGCACTAAAGCCAATCGTCCTTATGTTTTAATCCCATACAATCAAGGTCGCGATCAAATAGTTGCAGTGGTAAAGCCTTAGTGAATGGGTCTGCTATGTTGTTCTTTGTATCCACTCGTTCTATGACCACATCTTGTCTTTCAATAATTTCTCAAATGAGATGGAAGCATCTCAGAATGTGTTTAAATTTATGATGAGACCTTGATTCCTTTGCTTGAGCTACAGCCCCAGTATTAACACACAGTGAAGTGGTACTGGATTCTCAATTTCAGGAATAACACCTAATTCAGTGATGAACTTCTTCATCCAGACAGCTTTCTTGGTGGCTTCACTTACAGCTATGTATTCTGCTTCAGTGGTTGAGTCAGCTACAGTTGGCTGCTTAGTACTCTTCTAACTCACTGCTCCACCATTCAGAGTAAAGACATACCCTGAAATGGATTTGCTATCATCTGGGTCTGATTGAAAACTAGAGTCAGAATATGCTTCTAGTTTAAGATCAGAACCACCATATACAAGAAAAATATCTTTAGTCCTTCTTAAGTACTTAAGAATATTTTTCACAGCTTTCCAATGATCCTCTCCTAGATCACTTGAAATCTACTTGCAATGCCTAAAGCATAAGCAATATCAGGCCTTGTACATAACATGGCATACATTATTGATCCTACAGCCGAAGCATAAGGAATAGAACACATTCTATTTCTCTCTTCTGGTCTCTTTGGAGACATCTTTTTAAAGAGATGTATGCCTTGACTCATGGGTAAATAACCTCTTTTACTCCCATCCATACTGAATCTTTTCAGTAATAAGTCAATGTACCTTGATTGGGACAAGCCTAGCATCCTCTTAGATCTATCTCTATAGATCTTTATTCCTAGTATATAGAATGCTTCTCCCAAATCTTTCATGGAAAACTTATTTGATAGCCATAATTTGATTGATTGTAACATTGGGATATCATTCTCAATGAGGAGTATGTTATCTACATACAGAACTAAGAATACTATTATTCTCCCACTAGTTTTCTTGTACACACATGGTTCATCCACATTCTTGATAAAACCAAACTCTTTTATTGTTTCATCAAAATGGATGTTCCAACTCCTTGATGCTTGTTTTAATCCATAAATGGATCTCTTAAGTTCGCATACCTGATTTGGTCTCTCATTTGACTCAAATTTTTTTGGCTATGACATATAGACTTCCTCCTCAAGGAAACCATTAAGGAAGGAAGTCTTTACATCCATTTGCCATATTTCATAGTCGTGGTATGTTGCTATAGCAAGCATAATCTGAATAGATTTGAGCATGGCAATAGATGAAAATATTTCATCATAATCAATCCTTTGTTTTTGCCTAAAACCCTTAGCCACCAATCTGGCCTTATAGGTTTCAATTTGACCATCTGCTCCAATCTTTTTCTTAAAATTCATTTGCATCCAATAGGATTTATATCCTTTGGTGCATCCACCAAAGTCCATACTTTATTGGTGTGCATGGATTCTATTTCGGATTGCATGACAGCCAGCCATTTGTAAGAGTCCTTACTTTTGACTGCTTCCGTATAGGTCAGAGGTTCATCATTCTTAGTGACTTGGGCTTCATTGTTCTCAATAATGAACCCATACCTAATAGGTGAATTTCTTACTTTTTTAGAGCTACGGATAGGAGTTATGTGTTCTGGTTCTTTTATGTGATTATATGGTTGAGAAATTTCTATTTGATTTTTTTGAACTTCACTAAGTTCAATATTTCTGCCACTGCCCTTTTCTAGAATAATTTTTTTTTCCATGAAAATGGCATGCCTACTTACAAATACCTTTTATTCAGTAGGATGGTAGAATAAATATCCTATACTATTTCTAGGATATCCAATAAATAGACATTTGTCTAATCTAGCATCAAGTTTATGTCCAAAGTTTTTTTTGACATAAGCTGGACAACCCCATATCTTAAGATACTTAAGATTAGGTTTCTTATTTCTCCATATGTCATATGGAGTACTAGATACAGATTTAGAAGGTACTCTATTCAAGATGTAAATTACAGTCTTCAGAGCATGACCCCAGAAGGAAATAGGTAAATCAGTGAAGCACATCATGGACCATACCATATCTAATAAGGTACGATTTTTTCTTTCAGCTACACCATTTAATTGCGGTGTATAAGGAGGTGTCCATTCAGAGAGAATCTCTTTAAATTTAAGATAGTCAAGAAACTCACTAGATAAGTATTCTCCTCCTCGATCAGATCGAAGGATTTTTATACATTGTCCAGTTTATTTTTTGACCATACTTTGATACTTTTTAAATTTATCGAAGGCTTCTGATTTGTGTTTCATAAGATACACATATCCAAACCTAGATAAATCATCAGTGAATGTAATAAAATAAGAGTATCCTCCTCTAGCTTGAGTTGTCATAGGACCACATACATCCGTATGGACAAGTCCTAATAACTTATTTGTCCTTTCTCTATGTCCACTAAATGGAATCTTGGTCATTTTACCCATGAGGCATGATTCACAAGTACACAGTGATTCATAATCAAAAGGATCAAAGAACTTTTCTTTGTATAACTTGTTAATTCTAGCCTCACAAATATGACCTAATCGACAATGCCAGAGTAAAGTATTATTTATGTCATCTCTCTTATATTTTCCATTTTCATCAATGTGAAATATATTATCATCCAAACATAGAGTCAACAAACCATTGCTAAATATGCCAAAACAAATAATTTCATTAGAATATTTGATCGAGCAACCTTCGCTCGTTACATTAAGACTATAATCTTGTTTTAATAATAAGGGTATAGATATAATATTTCTAATGATCTTAGGCATATAATAATAATTTGTAAGCTTTAAGATCTTCCCATAAGGTAACTTCAATATTTTTGTCCCTACAGCTTCTGCCTGGATAGAATCTCCTCTAGCGCCATAGAGCTTAAAGTCACCTTTCTTTAAACTCTTAATTTTCTATAGTCCCTGCAAAGATTTGCAGATATGAAAACCACAGCCGGTATCTAATATCCAAGAATTTGAAATGGAAGAATTTAATGATAATATAGTATGTATCTCATACATACCTTTTGGTGCATTATTTGCACCAGACTTCATGGTTGCAAGGAAGCCTTGCAATTTCTCTTCCAATGACCTACTTTGCCACAGTGAAAATAGGTCATCTGTCTAGAGACCTTCTTCCTCTTTTTCTTCTTATTTATACCATTTTTAGGATTCAACCTTCTTTTTGAACTCTTTCTGCCTGCCTTCTTCTTAGAGATCCCATCCACAAGAAGAAGAGGAGCCTTATCTTTCTTGATATGGCTTTTTACTGTCTTGAGCATATTTAACAGCTTAGATAATGAAGAATTTAGTTTGTTCATGTGATAGTTCATGACAAACTGAGAAAATAATTCTGAGAGTGATTGCAGGATCAAATCCTGACTTAACTCTCCATCCATTACAAAACCTAATTGACTTAATCGAGTGATTAGATCAATTACCTTCGAAACATGATTTTGTATGGATGTTCCTTCTGTCATTCTTGCACAAAATAATTGCCTAGATATCTCATATCTAGCAATCCTACTATGCACTCCATAAAGCTCCTTTAGATTAAGCAATATGGATTGAGTGTCCATGCTATCATGCTGCCTCTGTAATTCATTATTCATAGAGGCAAGTATGATGCATTTGATAGTAAGAAAATCATTTTGCCACATCTTATATGTGAACTTATCTTCATCTGTGGCATCATTTTCTAATGGCTCAGGATCAGGGGTGTCAAGAATATAGGAGAGTTTTTCTTGACTAAGTACTATTTTAAGATTTCTTAATCAGTCAACATAATTTTGACCAGTCAATTTATTTGAATCCAAAATTGAACGTAAGGAAAGTGAAGAAGCCATTTAATCTACATAATAAAGAACAATACATAAGCAGACAATTCATGATGACAAATATAATTAAATTAGGACTTTAATTTAATTATGTCTCCCACAAAAAATCATAACCTTCTTATTGATTTTCTTAGTGAGAATAAGATCCTAATTCCTTATAAAAAGTCTTATGGTTGCATAACAAACTTGTTATAAGTTCAAAGGTAGGAAACTCTTTTCAATTGCATTTTATGTCTCAAAAAATTTTTGCCTCTAAAACATTAATAGCCTTGTGTTAACACAACAAACTTTAATATTTTAGTTTAAGTAAAACCCTTCATTTCTATACAGACAAAAATGAAATATAACTACTTTTGTGGTTACACAACAAAGTAGTATATTCAAAATACTGTAAGCATCTCAATGCACTAGATTAATATTACATCTTTCCCCATGATAGATCATATGGTTACACAATAGAACTAATATGGTTCTGGACATAATAAGAAAATAGTATGAAGGAAGGCCTTAGTGTAGTGAATATAATATTAAGCATTTCAATCTGAAACTAAATTAATCAAATCGGCTAGGTAAATGGGAGAGAAATGGGAGTCCCTCCGTTGCTTTTCTTAGACACTAATAAATTTGGCCAGATCAGACAACGAAACCAATTAAAAAACATGTTCTTTTTACCAATCGTGAATCAATTTTCCTAGACACCGATAGATCAATTAGACATCCTGACTGATTTAGCTATAGATTAATTACACTACAACTTAATATAATTTTTCATAGAGGGATTTAAAAGGTCTCGATGTACATACAGATTTAAATCAAACTAAATGCCTAATAGCATTAAAATAATAAAATATATATATCTATTAAGATGTATAATTATTCTAGGACAACCATCATTGTATAGTGAATACTCTCCACTATATCAGGGCAACCTTTATAGAATAATATATACAACAAAATCTCATTATGATAAGTAAAAGAATATGATCTCATCATATAAATAAAAACATGCTAAAAATATTATACCATATTTTTCATTTATGCTACTATGTTATAAGCAAAACATTATATGATTTAACCTAATAAGGCTTGCTCTGATACCACTGTAGAGTTTGGTGTACAGGGCGGAAGCATGGATTTCAAACCAAATATGAAATCAAAATAAACCAAACCCAAAATCCTAAGACCACCTTATTAGCAATTAAATCATATAACATGCATTTATAATATAAAAGAAAGTATTAGAATATACCTTTTATCGCTAAACCCTAAATTAACCCTGATTGTCGGTAGTAGTCTGTCAGGGGTTCCACCAGGTGCCCACATGTTCACCCTCCAACGTTGATCCACACAGAGACTTGATCAAGACACCAACACCTCTAATTTATATAATTAAAATTCTTGAAATAAGAACTTCAATTAAATGGGCAAGATCTTCTTAAGCCTTTATGTCACCTTCCTTGCCTTTCCTTATCTATCTTTCTTTTTCTTTTGTCTTTTAATTTTCCTTCCTAATCTCTTAGTCTTAAGATGACTTCCTGTCCTTATAAAGATAAGGTCTAGATAAGAGAAAGAAAGAAAGAAAATTGGACAAAAAAAAACTCTTGTAAGAAAGAAAAGATAATGTTTTTCTCTCTCGGACTCTTGATGCGCACCCTTATTTATAATGTACGTAAGATGCCAACAAAAAATCTCACACCCTTTCCTTATCCATTTTCTCATGCCCCATCAGCCAATCTCACCCCTCATCAATAAAAAAATGAGATAATAGACTTAGTCAAGAGGTGCCTTAAAGCAGAAGGACTCTTGGACTAATTCTACATAAGTTTTTCACGAAGAGTCGCAATGCATCATCTTTGGCGCCTCCCTTTTCATCCATTAGATCATGATACAAAGCCATCCAATGGCTCTAAAAAGGGATGCCCAATCAGCAAGAAGGCATGGAGATAATCTTTGAATAGTCAAAGTCCCAAGAGACTTTGACTTGGTCCAAGAGACGTCGAGGAGTAGGCGGCAAGGTATCTTGGGCGACAAAACAACATGGGCAAAAAATTTAAAAGGAAAAGAAGTCTTTTATCTATAGAAGGACTCTTCTATGCCCCATATCTGATGTCCATGCCAATTAAAAAAAAATTATGCGACATACTATATGGGAAAAGTCAAAGAAGGTAGGCGCCATCTTATTCCATGCGCCAAAGAGTCCTTTGCGCATGAAATACTTTCCACACACAAGAGAGAGACTCTTTGGTGCATGGGATGCTGGTAGGTGGTGCCCAATCTAAAGCCCAATCAATCTAGGTTAATCCAACTCAAGACCAAATCCTATTTGGCTCAAATCGATCTAAATTAGCCTAAATCGAAAGCTGATTCGAATCCAATTCGAATCCTGGTGCTAGGGTTTGCTATATGTGCTAGCATATTCATCTTGCAAACATGGTCTAATTAATTAGACCCTTAATCAAATTCTCTTTGTCTGTGACCATTGGGTTCCACATCTAATCAGCAGTGAGTCAGGGGTGGATTTGACCTAATCTGGTTAGAAACTCAACCAAACTGATTTAAGGTCAAAACTAGCCAACCCAATTTGACTTAATTTAGAACACTTTTCTAATTTAATGATCAAATTAAAATTTTTTAACTTGATCGAACCCACAAGATATGATTGACGTCTAGCCAACATATCATGACTATTTAAAAGATATAAAAATTTGATGGAAATACCAAAGATACCCTTCAGTGAAATTTACCATTTCAACTAGATCCTTCGATCTTCCAATCCCGAATATGACTCTGGGTTATGGAAATATGTCAACCCCAATATTCATATTCATTTCTCTTTCAATCTTATGATAATGATTCATTTAAATTGAAACATTAGAAACCCATTTCTAATTTTCATCATGCTTTGATCAAAGTCTTCCTGAATCATTATTTGTTAGAAGTAGGTAGGATGCTATTCCTCTTATCAGGAGTGATCGATTCCTTGTTAACCTACTCACAATCTTCATATATATAATTACCATATTCCAGATCATCCCGTACATAACTAAGTATGAATGAGTATAACCAAAATATGGATTTATATATATAAGATTCTATGGTAGTTTCAGGTCAAAGGATTACATCACAAATTCCACTATGAGAACCATCTATTGACATGTAGATTAGACTCCATTAGATATTCTCAATTTTGAATCAATTCAGGTGAACTCATTCTCTAATGAAGCAACCCACATTCTTGTATTACTGTCATTACATAAGTTATTTGTGAGATCAATCACCCTCTCATTTGAGGAGTATACAAGAATGTGCTAAGTCTTACCAAAAAACATTGATCCCTAACTCAATGTCCATCGACTAGGATATTTAAATTAGGATTTTAAGATTTTAGGCTCTCACTATTATGATCTCATCATAATCCTAAAATCATAGTCCTAATTTATAGGATTCATCATAATCTTAAAATAATAATATAAGTACTACATGTGATGAAATAAATGCCTTTTATTAAAAATATCATTACATGAGTCTGGAAGACAAAGAACACCCCAAAAATAAATTGGCTTTAGGGCATATGAAGGGAAAATCCTGATTTTTCGGTCCAGGTTCGTTCAGATCTGATCAGATCAAGAGATATATTTCAAAAATTTTTCTCTTGATCCCAATCAGAATTTGATATTGTTTCAGATCTAATTCTATTATTAATAAAATAAATTAAAAAGATAAATTAAATAATTTAACTTTACCTTATCTGGTAATCCTATTACCTGGTTTGATGATCCTGTTTGCAGGCGGAAGGTTCTGGAATCTTAGCCATACGCAAGCACCTTGGCCTCTAACCGTATCCAACTCAAGTTGGATCTACGATCCTCTTCTTCTCTATCACGCCTTCAACAAATCAGATCTGGATCTGATCTGGAGGATCTTCAAAACTTCTTTTGAAGATGAGCCAGTCGTCCTTGTGAGCAGCGCAGATTCTTATTTTTTGATTGCCTTTCTTTGATCTGATTGCACCAACCAAGGTTCAAAACTCCTTTTGGATAGTGGAGAGCAAGGGAGAGAAGAGGACTATGGCATGAAAGTCAGGAGGGGGAGAGGCAGCCTTGGGCTGGGTGTTCTCAATGAATTGCTTAGAATCGCAGTTGGCGCAGGGTCTCTTTTATAGACTAAGCGTGATCCAACTTCCTCTTCCTCCCAACCAATCACGACCCTTTGTGAAATCAGATCTAAAATCTGATTGGTGGAAATTACGAGACCCCTGGACTTCCTCCTTAGGAGGGCGCCTAGACCAGGTTCAAAGTGGTTTCTTAACAAATAACTCCTATTGGAATCTAAAAAGGAAGATGGAATTCCTTGTCCAACAGGACTTCTAGGCGCTCCAACTTGGGCACACGCTTAGGGTGCATGCGCCTTCTCCTTGCCAGGTTCTGGCAGCGGGGACAGGCCCCCACCAGCTCTCCAATAGTTTGCATGACATATGGGTTCAAAAGTCAAAGTGTCAATGGTCAATGTTTGACCAGTCAAGGATAGACTTTTGACCAAGTCAAAGACAAGAAATGGCAGGTGACCAAAATTGGCGGTAATGTCTTACAAATAAGACCACTTTTCTAACTTTGGACAACCTCCTGTCGGACCACATGGAAGGCCTCTGTTTGAGCACCAAACTCTTTGGCTTCTGACAGGACAACTTATTTATGATAGCAAAGAAGAACGTTAGGTTCAATCGGTTTGCTAGCCACGATTTTCCTTGAATCTTATTCAGATTCAATTGAACTCAGATTAGTTTCAATTTGATGATCCCAGATTCAAACCCTTGGTTTGTGTGTTTGAACCCAGTTAGGTTTAGTTCTGTATTTGGTAATGATATGGTCATAATCTCTATCATCAAGGGCATCATCGAAAAACATCCTTTCGGATGGAATCCCAGAACTCTTCTGATTCAAATAGCTAGGAATGATCGATCATTTCTAATCATTTCTAATTGCTCCCAAAATCCCACCCAGCGACATCCTTAGCAGTATTATGGTGGCACCCATTCAGAACTGAATGCGAATCTCTTGGTGCAGCTACCTGGTATTCAGTTCTTCTATCTTGAGCCCCTATCAGATAGGGTTTTAGGTGAAAACTCGTCAAACCCTAGCTCTATCATATGATGTAATCATTCGATTCGAAGTCCAATGTGAAAATCTATCTAAATAGAAACTCTTTCTATTATTTCACTCTACCATGGCCATGTGATTTTTGACTTGATTCTCATGATCATCATAGGGCTACTCCTCTACCACCGAGGTAGATTAGATTCCATTCTTGACGCAATCCAGTTCCTACCAATGAAAACATGTCATAGCCCAAATACACCTCAGGGTTTCCATATGGCTAGGAGATCGAGTAATGGTGTAGTCAAAAACTATAAAACCCTCAAGAATGAACTTGCCGATGCATCTCAGGTCAAAGAACAGGACACACTACTGCAAGCATCGAGTCGTCCTTTGACGAGAAGGTAGTAGGGACTCCCTATATGACTACTCGAGGTGGGTTATGCTCAGTGCCCTCGTTCTCTAACGAGTATTCTGTACTCTCACTCCAGTGTCTCCACAGCCATAGACTTCAAGACTTCATCTACTAAAGAGAAGCGATTGTACACCAACCTTCCGAATCATCACCATCCTCGTGATGATTCTATGGTCAGGGACAATTTATTAGTTAATTAATGATATTCATGTCTTAAAATTTCCCACTCTTTAGAAAATTATTGAATTTATCATTTACCATTAACTCAAAAAGGATTATCACAAGGACCACTAATACACCATATGTGATACGAAAATAACCCATTTTTATTAATTTAGTCAAAAATTATATTTGCCCCTAGAAGTGTATTTACAAGTGTCAGCAATCTTCTGGCTTCTAGGGCACAATATATTAACAATCTCCACTATCCTAAAGCCAATTGGCTACAAGCTAAGTCCATCTCTCAAGGTGGGCTTGCAATCTTGCTGGCCCAATGGCTTTGGTAAGTGCGTCTTGCCTTATTATCTGCGGAGTTGACTCTCTGACCTCGACGTAACCTTCTCGAGGTAATCGTTGGATGAGGTGGTATCGCCGCATCAATATGCTTGGATTTTCTGGTGAGACCGTCGCTCCTTAGCAAGGGGGGGGGGCTATGGCGCCATTGTTGTCGCAGTAAGAGGGAATGGCATCTGATGGCAACTCCGATTTCTTGTAGCAAACTTTCTTGTACCTAGAATGCTTCCTTCGCAAGCTTTCTGATTGCAGTGATATATTCGCTTCCATGGGGGAGAGTCTGCTATCACCGTTTTGCTTGGAACTCTTCCAGCTGATAGCTCCCATCTGCACACAAACAGACCCCAGATGTCGATTCGATTCATCTATATCGAACATGGAAGTCCGAGGTCTGGCTGTACCCTAGACCAGGAGTTCTCCGTTTACCAGGACCAGACAGTCATATATCCTTAGGTTCTTCTCAAGTACTTAAGGATACATTTCACAAAGTCCCAGTGTTCTTCACCTGGATTTGACTGATATCTGCTTGTGGATCACTCTACAGCATTGGCGCTAAGTCAGTCGTGTACATGACAATGCTACATTTGAGGCTCCCTATTGCAGAACATAAGGGATCTATGCTCATGCATTTTTATTTCCCAGTGTGCTGGGTGCACATCTTCTTGGAAGAAGATGAACATAACCATGTTCTGAAGGGTATAATCCCCTCGTTAGAGTTGTTCCATACTAAACCTCTTTAGTAATTTCTTATGTTACATCTTTCTGTGAAAGTCCTAGCATCCTATTCGGTCTATCTCTATAGACCTTAATTCTTAGGAATAAATGGATTGCTTCACCTAGGTCTTTTCATGGAGAATTCTTGGACAACACAAAACTGTGGAAAAAACTCTGATGTTCAATAATGGGAATATCAATTCCCAATAAGGAGGATGTCATCCAGGTATAATACGAGAAGAACAACAGCGCTCCCACTGATCCTTTTGAAAATACATTGGTTTCCTCTTCATTTTTTGATGAAACCAACATTTTGATCACAATCATTGAAACGAGATGTTCCCAGGCCCGAGATGCTTGCTTAAGTACCATATATGGAACCTTGCAGCTTTGCAAACCTTATGACATATCTAACTGGATGTGAAACCTAGTGGCTGTTCCCATATAGATATCTTCTTCAAGATATCCATTCAAGAAGCCGTTTCACATCCAATTTGCATATTTGATAATCGAAAAGGCTGCAATAGCAGCAATGTGCGGATGGATTTTAGCCATAGCTACTGGGAGAAAAGGTTAATCCTGATAGTTCTATGCCTTTCACGTTGACTATAACTTTGCCACCAATCTAAGCCTTGAATGTCTCAACATTCCCTCTGCAATCCAATCTTTCTCTTGAAGATCCATTTACATCCAAATAGGTACAATACCTTCTTGGTGAATCTACCAAGTCAGAGCTTGGTTTGAGTGCATTTGAGGTCAATTTTCTGACTGCATTGGCCTCTAGCCATTTTCTCGGAGTCGATTCTGATATCGCCTCGTTGTAGGTTTTAGGATCATCTCCATGAGCACCATTACCTACGAGGACATTTTCCTCTTACATCCTCTGAAAAATACCTAAAGTAATCTCTCAGGGGGATGGAAAAACTCTTTCCGATCGCTACGAGGTGGAGGAGGTAGTGTTCTTATTGGCTATAACCCTGATTTGGTTCCACTTGGGTCCTTGAGCTCGTTCTGCTTGTGAGACTTTCTCGTCAAGTTTGATCTGCCTTTCAATGCCGCTATCTTGAAATAAACTTATTTTTCCAAGAAAAGAATGGCCATGTCTGACTCCACAATCCAACATTGTGGTCTCTGGAATGTAGAAATAGTATCCTAATGACTCCTTTAGGATATCTATGAATCGAGCTCTGAAGACTAAACTCTAACTTGTCCGCTTATTGTCCTTTGACATGATGTCGGACAACCCAAATTCTAAGATGACTCAGATGGTTTCTTTACGTGCCATATCTCATACTGTGTGGTAGGAATGATTTTAGAGGAAACCCTATTCAGTAGATAGATTAAAGTTAACAATGAGTGGTTCCCCAAAAAAAAATCAGGAGAGTCTCTGTTGAAGCTCAATCATGGAATCAAACCATATCTAATAGATTCGATTTCTCCATTCTGAACCGCACGTGAGTTGAGGTGTTCTGGGGAGGTCCCATTGAGAGGACTATGCCCATTTACCTTGAGATAGTCTAGGGAATTTTCTGCTAAAGGT
The DNA here is from genome assembly GCA_006176705.1 of Cocos nucifera. Lineage (NCBI taxonomy): Eukaryota > Viridiplantae > Streptophyta > Magnoliopsida > Arecales > Arecaceae > Cocos > Cocos nucifera. The sequence continues at coordinate 253,611 of QRFJ01000965.1, read as the reverse complement.
ATTCACTCTCCTCGATTCTGATCGAAGAACCCTTAAGGATTTTCCTGTTTGTTTTTTACTTATTAGTCTGAATTCTTTTGAAAACTTTCTCAAGGCTTCAGGCTTGTGTCTCATAAGATAACCATACCCCATACCTAGAATTCAGATCCATCGGTAAAGGTAATGAAGTAGACAAACTTGCCTCTAGCCGGCAACATCAAATGGGCTGCACACTCAGTATGTACTAGGGCAAGAAATTCTATGGGCCCTACTCTCCCCATGTCCAACAAAAGGGAGTTTTGGTCCATTTGCCTTGAAGACAGGATTCATAAAGTGGATGTGACTCGAAAGTCAATGGACTCAATCATAGTCCATTTTTCTCCAATTTGTTGATCCTATCGTTCTGCTTATATGACCTAATCTCAGGTGCCATAGATACTGGCATTTGGACTATCCCTAGGTCGTTGGCATTCACGTTTTGCTCGATGGTTAAATAGGTACCATCAATATGTAGCTGATAAAGACCATTTTAATAAGGAAACCATTTTGCATCTTATTTCTTTCATAAAGAATGTTACAATGGTCTAAAAGAAGGTGATTCCAACATAACCTTTCTTGTTGCTATAGCATGAAATAGAAAATCAAAATTTTCACTGGCTGCAAGGCACAAAAATAACAGTCTTGCAAACTAAGTTCTAAACCAATGGTAATCGAAGAGGGATATTATCCCACGGCTACTACACGTAACTATGCTCCATTACCAACTGCGTAGGATCATGTCTCCATCCCTCAGGCCTTTGCATTCCTCAAGACCCTGCATACGAAGTGCACAGATGAGCACTAGAACCAGAGTCAAGCACCCAACGTAGATATGCAGAAGAAAGAAACCGTTGAATGGTTGGAAACTCAATAAACGAGCCATACCTCCAGAAAGGACCTTTCCTTACTTGTTCTTAGGCTGCGGGTGGCAAGTTAAGCTAGGGGTAGTTCTCGTATTCCATGGCCTGTCGCTGTTGGCAATATGAAACACACTTTCTTTACCATCGGCCTTTTTCTTCGAGTCTGCCGTTCTGTCTTCTTCGGAATCTCCTTCCACCTTGTGCTTTTTTACCAAACTTCTTTTTTCTATTCCATAAAAGACTTTCTTTTGGAAGAAGTCCATTCCATAGTCAAGAACTATAATGCCTTTAGAAAACCTTTCATAGAAAGCTCAGTGGTAACCCCGCATATTCATTAACATCGGCCAAGGAATTTTGAAGTTTATGACATGTGTGAATGTATTCATCGATGAATTGCCCAATATGCATCAGTCAGATGGATTGCTAAATGAACTATACATTCTGCAGGGGTCATAGGTCCAACTTCACACGAGTGACTTCTTCAGCTCGTTCCCTATTGTCCTTGTCATGTCAGACAGTGACTTGAGACTGACTGCCGCATTTATTGGCACGCATCTTAGCCTTAAAAGTCATTTTGTGACTTGATATTTGGCTGTCGATGTACACGACTTGTATGCACCAAACATCTCCTGCAGGTGAGCCAACATTTGGCGAGCGAATCCTGATATCCTTCATGTTGTGCTGGAGCTCATCAGAATCGAGCCCACATGTAATATCTGGTCCTATATTAATCTTCTCAATCATTTTTCCGAGACGCTCCCTGTTCAAGCACAGATGGAACGGCTGGTTAAGGTGGGAGGATATCCGGTCCAAATATGAGTTAATACTCGGAAACCGCAAAATAATTTTGTAGTTCCTTTGAGCCAATCTTTAATACATTGGTTTAGGTGTATAGTCTATGTGTGTCCAGAATAACTCTGCCAATGGGTTGGACGCAGACATTATTCCTGTAGAGAGTCAAGATTTCTGAGTTAGATACTGTATATTTTGACTTTAACCAATTTGTTAAGGATTTTATTTTTAAAAACAAATTAGCTTTGCCACTATTTTCTCGGATCCTACACTCCCCTCTGTAGAGATTGCAAAAATCTCCACGATTAATGCATTTCTAGTGGTGGTGCGGTCTCACCAACTGACTCATCACCTTCAACCTAACAGTTATTTGGTGATGGGTTAGCCAATGAGTGAACAACTCTTGTTCAATGATTCTCTAATCATGTGCACCCGAACTTGGTCTCTAACTCATGAATCTCACCGTATCCGAAATATTGATCCACTCCTTAGTTAAGTCAGACCCACCATTTGCATAGACTGGGTTCTAATTGAGTCTCTCACCATATATCCGAAATAATTGAGCTCAATCATCCTCCAGCCCATAGCATCCAATGCCTAATAGACATGGTTGCATCTTTCCGGTGCAACTGAGCCACTGTATCCAGCCGAGAACAATCAACCCCGGGAAGGGTCCGCACATCTACAATGTGGAGACCTCAGACTTAATCTTTTTCTTAGGAAGAATTGATTAGATCTCATTAAACTAGACTTGGCTTAGTCCATAACAATTATGACTAACCTAGTTGGCATGGGTTAGCTCGGATTATTGACCACCTCAGATCAAAACTGTGTCAACAGATATGGCCAGGTAAGTGAGACTGGTGAAGGAATATGCATTAACTTATACAAGAACGCATTCAGTCGAGTAGCTTCCAATTAAAAACTAGTCGGTCGTCTATGCCAAACTTACCTTAGACACCAAATTGTTGAGTCAGAACCAATTGGGTTAGCCTACAATCCAGACTCTAACCTCTGAGCCTAATTAGGTTCTTCTTGATTGGACTCGATCTTGACCCAGACTTAATCCTATTAGACTGGTCAATTTAAGCATTGTTGATCCCATCTAACCAACTCTTGATTCGGTTTGATCAACGCTTAGACCTAATTGAGTACCCAAGCCCGAACCCAATATTAATAATATGTCTTAGATCTAAAATTCTCAATTTTAGACCTAATTAATATTCCATAAACTTAATTCTTAATTAAGTAGGGTTTCATAAACAAAATATAGCATAATAAATCTAGGGTTTCAGGATCTAGGTTTGCAGAAAGTAAGTTTTGGTTTCTGATTAAGGACGAACACGCAGCACCCCTACACATCATAAGAACACCCCATCGAATGGAAAGAGAGGGCCTTTAAACCCTTCTTCATTCTTATGACCAGACGGCTAAGAGGAACGCCTTAATCAGGAACATTCAATACTACAAAACAATATCAGATCTATTATCATATATCTCATATATAAAGTAGATCTAATATGGCATTTTTGCATACATTTCATGTATCAAATCAGCATGTTTTCAGATCTAAAATATCTCATAATAATCTAAAAAAATTAGATTTAAATTGATCTAATCAAAATAAATTTCTAATCTATACAATTATGTAGAACTATTTCTACAACTAGTCTAGACATCATCAATCATATCTCATATTGATATTCAAAAATTAAATAATTTTTATTTGCTATTTTTTAAGATGTTATTATAACACTTATAATATCAGAAAATAGTAAATAAAAAGATCTAAAGCATGATTTAATCGGATTAATCAAAAATATGCAAGGAATATTCTATAGAACTATTTCTATTCTAGAACTAGTCATGCCATTATCTTCTAATCTTAGATCCAATTATTTAATTTTAATTTTTTCTGATTTCAGATCTGATCACATCTCATGTGACATTTAAATCAATTATTTTCTTAATTAAAATAAATTTTTAAATAATAAGATCTAACAATTTTAGAACCATGTCTGATAATAGTTGAAGGGAAAAATTACTGATTTTCCGATCCAGGTCGTTCAGATCTGATCAGATCAAGAGATAATTTCAAAATTTTTTTCTTGATTCCGAATCAGGATCTTGATATATTTTAGATCTAATTCTTATTATTTTTAATAAAATAAATTAAAAGATAAATTAAATCAAATTTAATTACCTGATCTGGGTAATCCTATTACCCTGTTGATGATCCTGTTTGCAAGCAGAAGTTTCTGGAACTTAGCCACGCAAGCGCCTGGCCTCTACGGTATCTACTCGGGTTGGATCTGGAGATCCTTTTCTTCTCTATCATGCCTCCAAAAATTAGATCTGGATCTGATCTGGAGGATCTTTCAAAACTCTTTTGAAGATGAGCAATCGTCCTTTGCAGCAGCGCAGCCTCTTTGTTTTGATCGCCTTTCTTTTGATCTGAATCGCAACAACCAAGGTCCAAAACTCCTTTTGGACGTGGAGAGCAAGGGAGGAGAAGAGACTATAGTGTGGGGAGAGGAGGGAGAGGCATTCTTGGGGCGTGGGGTTTCTCAATTGAATTGCTTAGAATCTGAGTTGGGCGTAGGGTCTCTTTTTATAGACTAAGCGTGATCCAACTCCTCTTCCTCCCAACAATCACAACCCTTTGTGAAATCAGATCTAAATCTGATTGGTGGGAATAGAGACCCCTGGATTCCTCCTTAGAGGGTGCCTAAGACTAGTCAAAGTTGGTTCTTAGAAGAACTCTAATTGGAATCCAAAAAGAAGATGGAGTCCTTGTCCAACAAGGACTCCTAGGCGCCTCCAACTTGGGCACACGCCTAGGGTGGCGTGCACCCTCTCCTTGCCTGGTTTTTGGTAGTGGGACAGGCCCCACCAGCTCTCCAATAGGTGCATGACATGTGGTCAAAGTCAAAGTGTCAATGGTCAATGTTTTGACCAGTCAAAGGTAGACTTTTGACCAAAGTCAAAGAACAAGAAATGGTAGGTGACCAAAAATGGCAGGTAATGTCTTACAATAAAGACAACCTTTTCTGACTTGGACAACCTCCTGTCAGACCACATGAAGGCCTCTGTTTGAGCACAAAACTCCTTTGGCTCAGACAGGACAAACTTATTTATGATAGCAAAAGAAGAACGTTAGGTTCAATCGAGTGCTAGCACGATTTCCTTGAACCTAATTGAATCTCATTCAGATCAATTGAACTAGATCAGTTCAATTGATGATCACCAGATTCAAACCCTTGTTTTTGTGACCCAGTTAGGTTCAGTTCTGTATGGTAATGGGATATGTCATGATCTCTATCATCGACATCAATCGAAACTCCTTTCGATGGATCAGAACTCTTCTGATTCGAACAGCTAGAAATGATCGATCATCTAAATCATTCTAATTGCCTCCCAAAATCTACCAGTGACACCTAGAAGTATATGGTGGCAACCCATCAAAGCTGAATGCGAACCTCTTGGTGCAGCTACCTGTGTGATTCAGTTCTTCTATCTTGAGCCCCGATCAGATTAGGGTTTAGGTGAACTCGTCAAACCTAGTCTCTGTCATATGATGTAATCATTCGATTCGAGTCCAATGTGAAAATTTAAATAGAAACTCTTTCTATTATTTCACTCTACCATGGCCATGGATTTTTGGACTTGATTCTCATGATCATCATAGGGCTATCCTCTACCACCGAGGTAGATAGATTCCATCTTGACGCAATCCAGTTCCTACAATGAACATGTCATAGCCAACATACACCTCAGGGTTCCATATGGCTAGGAGACCGAGTAATGGTGTAGTCAAACTATAACACCCTCAAGGTGAACTGCCAATGCATCTCAGGTCAAAGAACCAGACATACTACTACAGCATCGAGTCAGTCATTGACGAGAAGGTAGACTCCCTAATGACTACTCGAGGTGGTCACGCTCAGTGCCCTCGTTCTCTAACGAGTACTATACTCTCGCTTCGGTGTCTCCACACCGTAGACTTAAGACTCATCTACTAAAGAGAAGCGATTGTACACCAACCTTTCAGATCAATCACCATCCTCGTGATGATCCTATGGTCAGGAGCAATTTATGAGTTAATAATGATTATTCATGTCTTAAATTTTCAACTCTTGAAAATATGAATTATCATTACCATTAACTCAAAGGATGTATCACAGACACTAAATACACATATGTGATAGAAAATAACCCATTTATTGATTTTAGTCAAAATTATAATTTTGCCCCTAGAAGTGTATTACAAGTGTCAGCCAATTCTGGCTTCTAGGGCACATATATCTAACAGCATATTCCTTTCAAATACCATAGTATCTGTCTAGATGATGTGGTACTCTACCGGATCACCTTAATGATGTAGGTAGACTAGGCTTCAAATCTGATCTAATCAAATCCGACTCAGGTTCAGCTATAGGTGTTAGTTTTTCTACCTATTGAACTTCATCAAGTTCAATCTTAGAGGCAACAGTTCTTTTACCAAGGAACTTCTTTTCTAAAAAGATTACCTTAAGGCTGACAAATACCTTTTGCTCATCAGCATGGTAGAAATAGTAGCCTTTGGTCTCTTTTGGGTATCCCATGAATGTGCACTTGTTAGACCTATTTTCAAGTTTATCTATAGCTAATCTTTTGACATAAGTCGGATGCTCCCAAACCCTAAGGTATGAACGTACTGGCTTACGCCCTATCCATATCTCATATAGAGTCTTAACTATAGACTTACTTGGAACCATATTTAACAAATAACAAGTCAATTTGAATGCATATCCTAGAAGGATATCGGCAAGCTGGCAAAATCTATCATGGATCGGACCATGTCTAGCAAAATCTGATTCCTCCTTTCAGACACACCATTATGCTGTGGTATTCTTGAAGAAGTTTATTAGGAGAAAATCTCATTTTCTCCTAGATATGTGAGAAACTCACTGAAAAGGTATTTTTCTTCTCGGTCAGATCGAAGAGTTTTAATACTCTTTCTAGTTTACTTTTTTGCTTCACTTCGAAATCATTTGAACATTTTAAATGAATCCAACTTGTATTTCATTAGATAGATATATCCATATCTGGATAGATCATCTGTGAAAGTGATGAAGTAGAAATATCTATCTCAAACACTTATGCTCATTGGTCCACATACATTAGTATGTATTAGACCTAAAAGCTTAGTGGCTCTCTCACCTTTTTCAGTAAAAAATGACTTGGTCATTTTATCAAGAAGATAGGACTCATAGATTAAAAGTGATTCACAATCACTAACTTCAAGAATTTTCTCATGAGTCAATCTATTTATCCTATTCTTGTTTATAGAAACTAGCCTATAGTACCATAAATAGATATCTGATATACTATCTAATTTAGGGTGCTTACTAGTTGAATAGACTACATTAACAGGTTATGATAGCATATACACATCATTGTTCAAATATCCATAGAAAATAGTAACACCATTCATAATAATATTACAAACTTATTTCTATATTGAAATTTCATAATCATTTTTGACTAAAAGGCCTATAGAAATGATATTTAAAAAGAAACTAGGACAGAAATGACAATCACTAAGAATAATGGTATGGAACTCAAATACAAGTTTTAGGATTTCTAAAGCTAGAACTGGATCTGGTCTTCTATCTCTAATGTTTAGGAATCTTTAGCCTTGCTCGAATCTCCTACTGACCTACAATCCCTGCAATGAATTGTAAATATGGTAAGGGCTACCGATATCCAATATCCAATCAATATAATCATAAATAGAGAAATTGCAAGGAGTTATCATAGAAATACCTTGCCCAGCAATAGCTTGCTTCTTTCTCTGCTTGTTTGGATCCAGGAAGGCAATGTACTGAGGATAGTTCTTCTTCTAGTGCTCGTGCTTCTTGCAAAAAAAGCATTCAGCTTGACTCTTATTGGGCTTGATCTTCGTAGTCTGGCCCTACATAGATGTCCCAGCCTAAATTTGCTCCTTCTTGCCTTTATTCTTCTTATTCTTCTTTCCTTTTCTAAAGGGTCGAGAACCAAAAAATGAACCTTCCACTAAGTTCACCGACTCCTTATGGAGTTGGTGATCCTTCTCAAAGTTCTGAAGCAACCCCAGTAATTCGTAGTAGTCTACTTCAGGCTTTATTATTATGAAATAAGTGAGGAATGGGAGAAAAGACAGGACAACGAGTTTAGTATTGCATCCTTTTCAAGCTGCTCATGCAAGAAAAAGCTGAGCTTGCTCAAATGCTTCGTCATCTCAATCATGTACAGTATATGATCAGTGACAGAAGCTCCATCCTGCATCCTAGCATCAAAGATGGCACAACTAGTCTTATGCCTTTCGGTGTCATCGAGTGTGCCAAAAGAATCCTCCAATACTTGAAGCATATCTTTTGGCTAAGTCATCTCAAATCTGCAACTGAACTCATCGCTCATGACTGCCAGCATAATGCAGTGCACCATGGTCTGATCACTGAGCCACTTCTAGTAAGTGTCTTTGACTATTCCATGTGCATTGATAGCTAGCTCCTCAGGTGCAGGATCGGTCAACACATATAAGATCCATTTATACCCCAAGACTATCTTCAACTTTCGGTACTAGCTACCAAAGTTGGATCCCACCAACTTATCATTATCCAATAATGATCAAAAAAATAGGAAAGTGGCCATGTCTGCACAAAAAAAAAATCAAAACCTAATTAGTAATTGATTTATTAAATCTAAAGATTTAGACTTTAATCAAAAGATTTCTTCCACTATTTTATTTGAATTGGTAGCCTCTACCTCCAATCTGAGGAATTATCTTAATTTCTTAGTGGATACTAGAATCCACATAGATTGCACATAAGCCCAACTTTGGTTGGCCAACCCATGTACATCTAAGGATAGGTTCATAACCAATTATTTTATTAAATAATTTTTAGTAATTAAATTTTGTTCTAGTCCCTAATCAGTAGGCTTTGGCCTTCACTAAAAAGGTCTGGTTAGGTCCAACCATTAACATGACCATACTTGGCCCATCTAACTAATAAATGATTAGGCCCAACATTGGTTGGCTATCCTAACCACTATTTAGAAAGATGTAGCCAAGAAATCATATAATGAATGATAATTCCATCAGTCGATAAGCATCAGGCCTTTGGGCCTCCAATGATTATCAAATCGATGGACCCATTATCATCCTCTTAATGGGAGGCTATGATCCAGTTATCAACATAACTATTTTATTTTAAGGATCTAATAATTTTAAAAAATTTTAATTTAAGAAAGAGAGAAGGTCAGATGAATCAACTTATTATGATCTTCCCACTGGCTTCACCAAGTCAGCTTAAGGAAGACCATTTATAGGCTGGTCTAAGAGCAACTAAATCAGTCACACTGATTTACCTAGCTAACATGGGTCAGCTCGAATAGTCAAGTAATCCAATCAAAACATAATCTCACCAAGAGGTCAGGTAAGTTCGATCGGTAAGAGGGTCTGCCAAAGCTTACCTTAGATACCATAAAAAATGACCAAGTAAGCGGGCTGCCAATTAAAGACCATCGGTCTAGTTTATCTTAAACACCAACTAGTTTAATTAGTTTTAATTAGATCAATCTAATAGTTCATGCTAGACTGCATAGCCAATAATCAAGTTCATCTTGGATCCTATTAAAGACATGGACTTGACCAACTACAACTATTATAATTGATCTAGAGAATTCTTGACCTAATCTAAGATAACAATTGATTAGATTTAGTCAATTCTCTAATTAAATCTATTCTTTAATCTAACCCTAGGTGTAATCTAATTAGTGGACCTAATTCCCACTAACCCATTTAACCCAATGTGTTATGATTTGTGTCTTAGGATCTTTAATTCACAATCCTAGATCCTAATCAAACAACTTCTTAATTTTTAATTAAGTTTTGGACTGAGGGTTGGGGTTTGGACTTTCAAAAATGATTTTCATGTTTGTAAAATATTTTTACAACATGATTCTACCAACCAAGTTGCATGTTTAATTCATAATCAATATGCAAGAAAGATAAGTATGAAACTACTTTAGATCTAATCTAAATAGGTTCATGTAATTGAAATAATTTTAACTCTAATCAATCATAAATTGTCTTAGATCAAATCTAACACATTTATGATGATTAAAATCAGATTAAAATATTTTTAATCAGATCATAAAATTTTTTAGATCTAATCTAAAATTTTATGATCAATGTTCTAGATCAGCACGTACTAAGACAACCTCTCCACTATAAGGGGTAAACCTTACAGCAGGACAACCATATAGCAGTCCATAAAATCTAAAACTTTTATTTTTAGATCTAAAACTATTTTAAATCTAATAAATTATAAATAAAATTAGATTATATCTAATAAATTTATGATAAGAAGCAGATCTACACGAACTAGGACAACCTTCCTACTGTAAGGGATAAATCTTACAGTAGGACAACCTTATAGTAGTTCGTGTGATCAAGATTTTTAATTTTAAATTTAATAATTAGATTATAAATTAAATCTAATGTAAGAAATAATTTAAACATGTGCATATAATCATGTAATAAATAATCTAGGCTCTGATACCAATTATTGAAAATAGATCTAGGGTTTCAGGGCTAGATCCTGAAATTTTTTCAAGATCAGATAGCGGAAGACTTAAATAAATTAATATTTATTTATAAAACTAAAAAATATCCTAGATCTAAGATCCTATTATATGATTATGGTATGATATTAAATTAAAAATTAAAAACAAAAGGAAAGAACAAGTGTTGATCATATCAACATAGATCTACACTAGATCAGAATCATATAAGTAATAGAAGATCAGATCTTTGTTACCTATGCAAGTTGAATGTTCTAACTTGTTGATATGGGATAAAGGATGGAGATCTGAGCCACACACATGTCCAGCCTCTAAGAGATGTCCACATGAGCCCACGAACCATGATCAAAAGTCCAATGTAGAAAATCAGCACAATATGTCAGTACTGTACTGATCCTTCTTTGATGATCGATCTGGTGCTTCCCTCTCCTCAAAATTGGACTCTCTAAGGATTAGAAGAAAGAGAAAAAATTTTAGATCTGAGATACCCTCAAAAATAAATCTCAAAAAGGAGGAAGAAAAGGATGTATGGAAGAAACCCTAAAAGAAGACCCTTTTCTTCTTCTTTTTTCTCTCACCTAGACACTTAGATTGGTGTCTATGAAAAGCCAATGCCCAAGAACTCTTTCCCTCTAATTTTCACACACCCAAAACTTCTCTCAAAGGTCGATGTTTCATGAAAAATTTAAATAAAAATTTATTTTAAATAATAAGTTATGGAAGAATCTTGTCTAGGTTAAATTCCTAGACAAGGCAGGTCAATATAAGGCAGGTTGTTGGGGCACCCAAGTGTTGGGCGCCCCCTCCTCATCCCATGCCATGGACCACCTGATATTGGCACACAAAATTCCTTCTTTTACCATGGAAAATAAAGAAAGAAAGTCAGGTGTGGGTGGCATAAGGGAAGGAATCCAAGTTTGTTGGGATTCTATCACATAGAATCCAAACAAACCACAACAACTTACCTTCTTAAGCCAATGTCCATAACTTATTCCAAATAAGAGAGAGAGAGAGGGAGAGGGGACGTGTGTGAAAGGCTGGGGAGAGGGGATTCATCCCCAAAAATAAAGGGAGAATGGTGTGGGGTCAAGGTGGGGTCAAGGTGGCATAATATATGGAATCCTAGTCATACTAGGATTCTTATTTTGGCTTGATCTAAAATTGATTTCTCAAACCAAATTAAATTAGAAGTAAATCAATCTAATTAAAATAAATCTTAACCTAATTAAGAATATAATTAAGTTAAATTAAATCATATTTAAATCTAAACTAATTTTCTAATCAAATTAGAAATTTGGTTGACCTAAGTCCTAGTTGAACTAGGACTAGTTCTTCCTTGCACTTGGCCTATCCAATAAACCAATTGAACTTGATCCAATAAAGCACAAACTAAATCTAATTAAATTATATTTAATTAGACTTAATCTCAATCTTTTGGCTTAATCAAATTAAGCCAATTAGCAGTCGAATTGCTAATCGATCCATCTGCAATACTTGCATTAGGTTAAACATCAATCGTATTGATCATTTAATCCTAGAACGATTCTTAATCGTTGATCAACCATCCGATCAAATCATGAACTCTAATGTATGTGATCATTCGATTAGATCATGAACTTTAATGTGTGTGACCTCATAGGTCCGAACCTAAGTCGGTAGCATAGGAACAAATTTTTATACCAGTCGAAGTGACCATCTAGCAATGGTATCCGATGGTCGGATAGGTCGAATATGTAGAACAACATTCTTAGAACCTATGTGGATATAGTTTTCATATAATTCATTTTCTTGATCAAAATGCTCGTAGGATACCTTAGAGTTCAACTATCAACTTAGATCAGATTGTCCAAATTGTAATTCAAAATATCAAATCCATCTTATGGATTATCCAAGCCAAAGTTTTGTTATATTGAAATACAATGACACATTCTTCTCTAGCTCTTGGAGTGGTCAATTCCATCTTGATCACACACTGACTTTGCAAATACTTGACTGTGCCCAGAAGCCTTTCATTACTAAATTAGTACAGTACCAAAGCATAGTGAGTTGCTTGCAAGTCACTAGGTGATCTCAGGTCTAAGGAATATTTATACCTATATTCAATTAGAGATATTCTCGATAGCAGAATGCTCTGAAGTTGGTCATATTCAATGACTATGTATTCTTATATCTCGCCAGTATGCCACACCAGTATCTCCACACTCCTTGGTTAAGAGGATAACTAACCTATATGGCATACAGTGACCTATGCTCGATAGATGCTGTCATCCTTATTAACAGTCTATCATTTGGTCGTAAATAGTTTTAATGACTAATCGATAAATCCTCTTTTTATCGAATCTAAATAGTCCTAAGCACTTCATCACAATAATGGAGTTTGTTAGAAGATTAAAACTTATGATGAAAATATCAAAAGTATATTTTATTAATTAATAAATTAATTATATTTATAAAATAGCTTAACCATCAATAGACTGATAATTGGCTTTCGAACACATTTTCCAACATAAGGTTCAAGCGGTTGAACTTGTTTCAACCAATCTCTTGAATTCAAAATTCAAGAGAACACTTATCTACTTCCAATACCCAACCAAGTGGGTAACGAGCAGTAGGACTCTCCTTTTACGTACCCACTCTGAAAAGATTTCATAAAAAAGTATGACAAAGGGAGGAGGGCATGGAGAAGGGATAAGGTTGTGAGGTTGGATAGGTTCCAACCTCCAACCACTTTAAGTTGAATTCAAAATTCAACTTTATTTAAGCTAGTCCAACCCTTGAACCAGGTCAAAAGGATAAAGGAGAGGGCACCAACTTCAAATTTTTGGCATGGAGAAAAGTCACGCACATTCCATAATGTGCATGAGAGAAGGGCAAGGTCAAAGAGTCATGGTACAGCAAGATGGGAGTTTGAAATTCAAATCTAATTTGAGCTATTCAAATTGGTTTCAACCAAACCAATTTATCCAGACCCAATTAGACTAGGACAAATCTAATCAAATTAGACTTAACCCAATTCAATAAAATTCTAATTAAATTAGAAATTAATTAGATCTAGGTCCTGACCAAATCATGATCGAATCTTTCATAGCACTTAGGTCATCTCATGTCATGATCGGGTCAAACCTAATCGAATCAAATTCAATCAAATTTGATCCAAACCTCATCGCTCAATCAAATTGAGCTAATCAGTAATCAAATTACTAATTAATCCTTCAATAATATTAGAGTTCTAGTCCAATAGAATCCATGACGGTAGAGTCCCAGTCTAGTAGGACTCTCGATCATAGAGTTTCAATCCAATGGGACTCTTGACCATAGAGTCTCAGACCATTGGAACTCTTGATCAGCCATCAGATCAAGTAGGAATTTTTATTATGTGTGACCCCATAGGTTCGAACCATAAGTTAGTAGCACAGAAATCAATTTTCTATACCAATCGATATGACCATCTAGTAATGGTACCCAACATCTGGATAGGTTGAATAATCTTATTGCAACATCCATGAATCTGTGGTATATCGTTACCATATAATTCATCCCCTTGATCCAAATACTCAAAAGATGACCTAGGATTTAATTATTAACTCTAAAATTTATCTACATTGTATTTCAAATTTCAATATCCATCATATGGACTATCCCAGTCGAGGTTTTGCTAAATTAAAATATAGTGATGCATTTACTCCAAAACTTGGAAGAGTCAATCCCATCTTGACTCATACACTGACTAAATAAGTACTTGACAATACCGAGTAAACTTCCATCATTGAATTAGAAATTCAGATAGTCTAGTACTAAAGTACAGTGAGTTGCTTGTAAGTCACCATGATGATCTCAAGTCTAAGAGATACTTATATCCATATCCTTCGTGAGCAACTCTTGACAGTAGAGAGCTCGATAGTTAGGTCACAATTAGTGAAATGTATCCTTATATTTTACCTACATACTATATCAGTATCTCCATATTCCTTGGTTAAGAGGACAACCAACCCATATGGCACACAACGACCTACACTCGATAAACGTTGTCATCCTAGATAACAACATATCATTTGATCGCAATCAGGTTTAAAGACTAAATGATAAATCCTCCTTTGTCGAGTCTAAATAGTCCTAAGGACTTCATCACAGAAGAGTTCATTACAGAAAGATGCACAAACGTGATGAAAAATTGGAATAACAATTTTATTCATTTATGATTCAAGTTTAAATTATATTCGGCTCAACCATCTACAATCTAGATGATTGACTTTAGGATACAATGCCCAACAAAAAGTTCATTACAAAGCTAGATGTGATACCATCGGATGCCATTGCACTGTACTGCGACAACAACGATGCTATAGCACTCGCTAAGGAGGTCAGGTCTCACTAGAGGTCTAAGCATATTGAGTGGGGGTTCCACATCATATGCAAATATACCTTGAGAAGTAGTTCGTTGAGGTGCAGAGAGTTGACTCCATGTAGAACATGGCATGGCAGACCCGCTAACAAAGCCTATTAGCCAATAGAAGACTGAAGCTCACTTTGAGAAGATGGATCTTAGGTACATGGCCAATTAGATTTAGATCAAGTGGGAGTTTGTCAGAAGTATGCCCTAGAAGCCAATTGTTGGCTAATACATATATGATTCTAGGGCTTGTATTTATACTTATAATTCTTTTATTATCACTAAAGGCATTCTTATTTCCAATCTTGTTTATGTGTCCATGATTTATCCTAAAAATTAATAAAGATAATTTTGTATATTCTCAAGGTATTGAGAATTTAAGATATATATTATTAATGGTTAGTTTCTAAATGCTCTCAATCGTAGGATCATCATGGAGGACAATGATTGATCTTATCAAGATCGGTGCATGGATCACCTTCTTTCTGGGTAGATAGATCTTGAGTCTATAGTGTGGGGATATTGGGATGAGAGTATAGATGGTTGGTAGAGACCAACTTGCACTGAGCATAACCATCATAAGAAACCATTTGAATATCTACTCGCTCATCAATGGCTCTTTTCGATACTGTAGTAGCGTGACTAGTCCTTTGACCTACGATGTGTTGGCTATTCACAGTGAGGCTACTGGGTTTGACTACATGTTCCCTTGGTCCTTAGCCATTTGGATCCTCATTATGTATGTTGGCTTCAGTGGATTTAGATTCGCTGTTTGGAGTAAGATACATCTAGATGAAATCTATCAACCATAGTAGAAAAGAAGAAATCCTATGTGATTAGCAAGATTGAGTTTAGAAAGTCTTCGATCGAAGTAAGTGTGAATACTTGAAAAGAGTTTCCATGAAATTCATGAATAAACTCCAGTCAAGCCAATCTAGCATATGACTGATGATGGGATTTGACGAGCTTTTCATGACCTCCATCAAATCGGGACTTATGATAGAAGGATTGAATCACACGTTAACTGCACCTAAAGATTCATATTTTTTTTATTTTGCTAGATTGTCACTACATGATACTAAGCATCACTGGTGGATTGTGAAAACTCACTAGGATTATTTTTGGATCAACAAATCTTATTGGGTTAAGCCAAAATTATTCTAGTCCATTGAAATAAGTTTCAGTGATACAGTGATAGAGATCATAGTATGTGTCACTACTAGACAGAATAGAACCTGAGAGGTCACATACAAAAAAAGTTCAATTCGATCAATGGTTCAAATCATGTTTGAATTATCAATCAGATTGATGGTTTGAATTTTGGAAACTGCTAATTTGTAATTAAATGTTACAAAATTGGCAACTGCTAATTGTTAGCATGATGATTTTATTACAAAGGCTGCAATTTAATTAGAGGCAGATTAAATTATAAATTAAATTTTAATTAATTTAAATTAGATTTATTTTAATTTAACTTAATTTAATTTAATAATTAATTAGATTTAATTATCCATATCAGATTTGGATTTTAGACCTAAAAAATTCAAGTTTGATAGCCTTTTGAATTCGATTCAATTCGGGCTCAATTTGGACTCGATTTGAACCAAATTTAAATCCAATTGATCCTAACCACTAGAGCCTAGGTCCTTTGGACTTCTCTTTCTTCTTGGCTAACTAGAAAGTGATTTATGCGATGATTATTCATGCATATTGATAAGAGCATGATGTTGTCATTAGGACATCATGTTTATCAGTTTAATTTTGACTTCTTAAATAATTTAAAATAGATAGAAAGCAGTGAGTCGGATCAAATAAGTTAGTGTTTCATATTCAGACACTCGATTATGCTTAAGAATCGAGTTGAACTAAGTATTTTTAAAAGAAAATTGATGCATAGATAAGAGAATTTGTGATATATTAAGGGATCAATTATTAAGAAAATCCTATAAAGAGTTAAGTCTAGAACATAAAAATTTTTCTTTGAGCACTTCTAATTTTTTCTACCAGCATCAAAGAAAAATCTACTTTTTATGGACTTGTATAGGGTAACTATACATTTCTTCATATTAAAAAAATTACTCTTATAAAATAAAATATTTTCTAAGTACTTTTTATTAAGTAACCGAATCTCTTTGTCTAAGCAAGCATTGAGTTTCGCACCAAAAGATGGAAAGAACAAAGAAGCTCATTGTAAAGCTAGTCTTAACTCGTAGCCTATTTGATTCAAGCTAGTAAGCCCGAGGGGTATCTATACCTACTATCCTAAAGCCAACTAGTTTAGGAGTCATTGGCCCAAGACTCGCTACATGGATCAAATAGAAAGTTTAAGAGGTTAAGGCACTCAATAGTGGTACAATATTAAAAAAAAAATACATTAATTTTTTATCAAGTAACCAGATTTTATTACCTAAGTAAGCAATGATATTCACATCAAAAAGTAGACAATATGAATATAAAATTAATAAATAAAAGGTAGAAGTAGCAATACACTTGTCCATATGAAAGTTTAGATGAATCAGAGATAAAGATCGGGATAATTTAGAAAAAGTTTGAAAAAATTTAATATTTTTACTTAATTATTTTATTGGTAAGTACTAATATCCTAATAACATGCCTCACTTATGCTCTACTGGATATCAATGGCCATTTTAAAAACTACTTAGATAAAATTCGAAACTCTGAAGTTAAAAGATATCTAAAAGTAAATTCTTTCTTTACTCGAGGACGAGCAAAGCTTAAGTTGGAAGATGTGATAAGTACCATAAATTCACCAATAATAGTATTAATTTATCAAATAATTTATATTTATTTTTAAAAATTAATAATCAATTTTTATATATTTTTAAAAAATTAATATTTTTATTAATTAAAAAATAATATAAATAAAAATATAAAATATTATTATCAATAAAAAGAGCTTATTTTTTTATCATAATAAAATAAGTTTGAAATAAAATAAAGCTAAAATGGATCAGATATGATTTTTTAAAGAAAAAAATTAAAATAAAATGGCTCAGCAAGCCTCCAAGCCATCCCATGAGCCGCTGATGTCAATTTTATCATGGCTCATCGTGAACCATTAAGGAAGGGCATTTTGGTCATTTTCCATGAATGCCGGGCGCTGATTAGTTGTAGCTCACAGAAAACCTAGTTCACTGCGGTCAATATAAATAGTAAAGCATGATTGAATAGTCCATATGGCTACTGATGAAGATCAGATGGTTGGGGTCGATTTTCAATTTAAAGAAGGATTCTGAGCCATTATTTGATGCGATTTGATGGCCAGATCTTATCCAGACTTCGATCTGACGGCTGACATAGCTTCTGGCAGTGATTAAGGCATGCGATCAATGGCCCGATCTTCTCCATCTTGTGCGATCCAATGGTCAGAACATAATCCAACTCAAACTGGGCTAATACACATTCATTTTTGGCATTTTTTAGATCGTTGGATTCCTATTGAACGGTCAGACTTTACCAGATTCATCCAGAAGCTGTTTTAATCCAAATTTCACTTGGATCTCTTCTTATTTCGATGATTAAAATGGCCCTTAGTCCCATATTACCTACAGCAAGGATCTCTAGCTCTCCTAACATCTATTTAAAGGATCCTAGGCCATCAAATCAATTTGTCTTCGATCATGGAAAGGAGTTTGGTAAAGATTAGAGCCATGCTTGGGTTAAAGGCTACTTCAAGGCAACGGGTGCTATGAAGAAGAGCTGGCTTCTATATCATCTCAATGCCGACATCGATCCAAGATCAGAGATTAATTACTTTATTTTAATTTTTTTTCTTTTTAAATTTTATATATTAAAATTTTAAATTAAATTTTTAATTAATATAAATTTACTTTTTTAGCTATTTAAATTCATGCTTCATATTTTTAATTACAATTTAATTTTTGCTCTTTATTTTAATTACTCTTTTATTTTATTATAATTTTATTATTTTATTTTAATTGCTCTTTTAGATCTTACCATCCAGTTTATGTTTCTGCATCTTTTAAATTTTGCTTTTTATTTATAATTCTATATTCTGACTTTAATTTCTTTTTTAAATCTTTTTTTATAAAAATTAAAGATTTCAAAATTAAAATACTATCTTTTCTATGAATTCAATCCGACTCACTACTTTCTATCTATTTTTAATTAATTTAAGAAGTCAAAATTAAATTGATAAACATGGTATCTTGACGACAACATCCTGCTCTTATCAAGTTTTTGGTATCGTTATCGAAAAAGATATGAAAATTTATTTTTTTGATCTCTTTGATTTTTTAATAAAATAATTATAAATAAATTTTTAATTTCTTCAATTTTTTATAAATATTACTTACTAACTTTTTCTTATTTCTTTTGCAAAAAAATAAAATAAAAAAGAAGAAAAAGAGGAAATAAATTAGGGCAATGGGAAGCTTCCAATTTTGCTTAGTGAGATCAATCCTAATCCTAGATTTTTTTATTATTATATATTTTATTTTTAAATTAATTTAAAAAATATTTATTTAAATCTAATTAAAAGCTTCATGATAAGATTAGAAATCATAATTGCTTAGAGCATGCATCATATTAGTTTTATTTTTATTTTTCTTTTGGTGATTGCTGAAGGCAAGGTAAGCTTTTCAGAATTTAATTAGTTGCATGCGTCTAGTTTAAATTACATAGAATCCCTTGCTTGAAAATTTGATGGTGCATACTCATATTAAATCAAATTAAGGGCACAACCCAATTAAACAATATAGGATGAGGATTTGATCACCCTTCCTTGGCCCACAAACAATCAACCAGCATCCTGCATTGACCTAAGCCTTTAATTTTAAAATCAATTAGACATCGGCCTAGAAACTTGAGCTCATTAGGATAAGAAATACTAAAAGATGGATCGGGTTAAGGTTAGTCAATTTGATTGGTGTCTAAGAAAAGTGGTTCAGGGATGATTGGGTCCGAAGGAAGGTGGGTTATAATTGATTTCGTTAGCTTATCTGGCCAAGCATAATTGGTATCTAAGGTAAGCAACGGGGGGACTCCCACTAATCTTATACTTATCTGGCTAGTTAATTGGCTGATCTTATACTTGGAGGACTTAAAGATGATCTTGGCAGTTAGAAGCTGTCTAGATCTAGGACAATCCTTAGTTAAGATTGTTTGCCTAACTTGATTGCTAACCAACATTAAACCTAATTCTTCTCTCTTCTTAGTTCTAGGACTCCTTAGGACTTCTTCTTTAGAACTCTTCTTTCTTTCTTCTTCTTTTCTCCTCTTCTTTTTCAAAAAAATGAATTAAAATAAATTAAAAATAATAAAAAAAATAATAATTAAATAATAAAAATAATTAAAAATAGTAAAAATAATTAAAAAAATTAAAATAAATAAAAATTATAAAAAAATAAATAAAATATAAAAAAGTTATAATAAAATAATAAAATTGTTAAAAAAATTTTGAATCATACATTAGGGTTGCACTAATACATGCACGGTAAAAAATCGCTTTACCTAACCTAGTTGAATCTAACCATAAAAATTGAATGGCTGAACCATATTAAATCTAATAATCAAATGGCTAAAAATTTTAGAAAACCACCTAAGCAAATGAAGAAATATTTTATTCCTTTCACTTATTACCCATCAACTTGTATCCAGTTACCTGATATCCATGCTACCTACTATGAGATCAAGTCGACCATAATTCAGATGCTCCCATCTTTCTATGGAAACACCAATGAAGATCTGTATAAGCATCTAGATGAATTTTTAGAAATTTACTCTACGTTGATGATTGAAATTTTAACTAATTATGCCCTTAGATTAATTCTATTCCTCTTTTTATTAAAAGACAAAGCCAAGTACTGGCTTGGCACAATAGGGAGACCAATTAAAACTTAGGCTAAATTATAAAATAAATTTCTTAAAAAATTTTATTCCATAGGCCGAACCAATATCATGAGGCGAGCTATCACTGGATTTGCTCAGCTTCCAGGAGAACAAATTTATGAGTCATGGGAGTGACTTAAGAAACATTTTAGAAAATATCCACACCATGGTCTGTCTAAGTGGCAAATTATTCAAGCTTCCTATGAGGGTTTAGGAGACTAATATAAATAAATGATAGATGCATCTTGTGGAGGTGCATTTATGAACAAGAGTGAGGATGAAGCCTATATCTTGTTTAAATTTCAAAGTGAAAACTCAATTAACCCTGCTTTGTTATATTTCTACCAAACCTAGGCAAGGATCCATGAATTTAAATATCTAGAATCTAGTTCTAAGGCTGATTCGAATCTGATAAATAAAGTGGATCTTCTTGCTCAGAAATTAGATCAACTCCTAATCCTAGATCAATAATCTCTTGCATAATTCACATCATCCTCTAATTATCAGGAGATTTGTTCAATCTATGCTAGCCTAACCCATCATATGAGTGAATGTCCTACGGCTACATATTTTTTATCTTTTATCTAAGAATAAGTCTAAGCTGCTCAAGCTAATCCAAGATGGTTAGTGATCCTCTTTTAAATTCATATAATCCAGATTGGAGGAACCATCCTAATTTTTCTTGGATACCCCAACAGACTCTGGCTCAAACTTAAATTCTATCTATTTATCAAAATAGGCCTCAATATCAAAATTATGCCTATAATAGTAGTCAGCCTAGTCAATCCACTCAGCCATTGCATTATAATCAGCCATCATACCCACTTTCTCAATAGACCAATCTAGCAGATGATAGATTTAACCAACTTCAATAATTAATTTTGAATCAACAACAATCGATCTTGACTCAACAAGAATCTATCACCAGACTAGAAGCTTAAATAAGATAATTAGCTGAGTTTAACATGAGGAGAGAACTAGATCAATTATCGAGTCAACTAAATCTTATAAATAATCCATCCATTATCCACCAACTATCTAAATTTAATTATCAATCTAATATCCCACCTAAGAATTCTCATCTAGAGAATGCCAAAGTAATTCCTAACTTAAAAGTTACAAGATTCTTATGGAACCATATCAAGGATAGGTGAGAGAGGCGAGTACTGATGCTAGCCAAAATAAAAATATAAAAAAAGAGGTTAGTATTCAGACTAACCATATAAAAGAACTTGAGCCTAGAACTAGTACTGATGCTGGTTTCAGTTTAAATAAGATAGACATAGTTCAATATCTTACAAATTCTCTAATCTATGCATCAATTTTTTTTAAAAAAATGCTTAGTTCAACTCAATTCTTAAGCATAATCAGGTGTCTAAATACTAAATACTAACTTCTTTAAGGACTTAAGAAAATTAAAAATTTTTATTATTCATCCTCCTAACTTAATCGACATTATCCTTAATGGAGAAGAAAAAAATAAAGGATGTAATAAAGAACAGGAAAGAATACACCTGACTTAATATTTTTTTTTTTTTTAGTCCAGCATATGCCTTTAAAAATTTAGGTCTCCCTCCAACTTATTTAAATTATTCTAAAAAGAAAATTAACTAAAAATATAAATTAGATGAAAGAAAATTAAATATTGGATTACCTTCCAACAAGCACTAAATTTACCATCTTCAGCCAGACACAATGCAACTTACTATCCTGTGTCAAATATTGGATTGATAAAGTCTAATGGTTTTGAATTGCCAATCTTAGGAAGATAGTTTATTATCCCATTATTGATATATTCATTATTAATTATAGAAATATAATTTATAACCCCATTCTCAGATCCTTGTTTGTTAAGAATTTTTTCTATTTATTCTTCTAGAATGCTCATATATTGAGTTTTTGTATTAGGAGTTGAGTTTAATGCAATGAATACTGGAAGGATGACTAAAGATGGATTTAATTATGGAGGTAAACTAATATAATCTTGTTTAAATGACTTCGTTGATACTTCATTACATGCCTCTTGATTTTTATAAGAAGAACCGGCTTCTAAGGCTGAAGAAAATAAGACTTTAGGTTTATAGATTTCAGATAAATCATCTACTCTCTTCTTTCCTATATCTATTTTATTTAAACTAAAACTAGCATCAGTACTAGTTTCGGACTCAAATTCTTTTATGTGGTTAGTCTCAGTACTAACCTCTTTCTCTAAATTTTATTTTTATTTTGGCTAGCATCAGTACAAACCTCTCTCATCTGATCTTGGTATGGTTCCATAAGAATCCCATAACTTTTAAGTTTAGAAATTATTTTGGCATTCTCTAATTTAGGATTCTTAAGTGAAACATTAAATTGATGACTTAGTCCAGGTGATTGGTGGATAATAGATGGATTGTCTATAAGAATTGGTTGGCTCGATAATTGAACTGGTTCTCTCCTCATATTAGACTCAGCTAATTATCCTATTTGGGCCTCTAGCCTAGCGATGGATTCCTATTGAGTCAGAATTAGTTGTTGAAGTTGGTTAAATCTATCATCAGCTAGATTGGTCAGTTGAGAAGGTGGGTATGATTGCTGATTATAATACAATGGCTGAGTGGACTGACTAGGCTGACCACTATTATAGGCATAATTTTAATATTGGATTTAAGCCTAAGTTTGTTTGGATATCCAAGAAAAATTGGGGTGGTTCCTCCAATCTAGGTTATATGAATTTGAAAAAGAATTATTAACCGGCTTGGAGTAGTCTTGTGCAGTTTGAACTTGTTCTTGGATAAAAGATGAAAATTATGCAGCCATAGGACATTCACTCACATAATGGGTTGGACTAGCACTGATTGAACAAGTCTCCTGATAATTAGAAGATAATGTAAATTATGCAAGAGATTATTGACTTAAAATTAGAAGTTGATCTAATTTTTGATCAAGAAGGTCCACTTTATCTATCAGATTCAAGCTAGTTTTAGGATTAGATTCTGGATATTTAAATTCATGGATCCCTATCCAGATTTGGTAGAAAGATAACGAAGCATAGTTAATTGAATTTTCACTCAAGGTTTCAAATAAGGTATAGGCTTGATCCTCACTTTTATTCATAAATGCACCTCCACAAGATGCATCTACCATTTGTTTATAATGATCTCCTAAACCCTCATAAAATGCTTGAACTATTTGCCACTTAGACAGACCATGATATGGGCATTTTCTAATAAATTTCTTAAGTCTTTTCCATGACTCATGAATTTGTTCCTCTGGAAGCTGAGCAAATCCAATGATAGCTCGCCTCATGATGTTGGTTTGACCTATGGAATAAAATTTCTTAAGAAATTTACTTTATAATTCAGCCCAAGTTTTAATTGGTCTTCCTTAGTGCCAAGCCAATACTTGGCTTTATCTTTTAATGAAAAATGGAATAGAATTAATCTAAGGGCATCGTCAGTCAAATTTTGGATCCTCATCATAGAGCAGACTTCTAAAAATTCATCCAGATGCTTATAAGAGTCTTGGTGTTCTCATAGAAAGATGGGAGCATTTGGATTGTAGTCGGCTTGATCTCATAGTGGATAGCATATATATCAGGAATTGGATACAAGTCGATGGATTATAGGTGGAAGAAATGAAATATTTCTTCATCTGCCTAGGTAGTTTTCTAAGATTTTCAGCCATTTGGTTATCTGGTTTAATATGGTTCAGCCATTTACTTTTATAATTAGGTTCAATTTGGTTAGAAAAAGTAATTTTCTATCATATATATACTAGTGTAATCCTATCATGTGGTTCAAAATTTTTTAGATTTTTTTTTATTTTATTATTTTATTAATTTTTTAATTTTTTTATTATTTTATTATTTAGATTTTTTAGAATTTTTAATTATTTATTATTATTATTATATTTTATTTTTTAAAAAAAATAATAATTTTTTAATGATTTTATTATTTTATTATAATTTTATTTATTTTTATTTATTTTTTAATAATTTTTATTTATCTAAAATTTTTAATTATTTTAATTATTTTTATTTATTTTTATTATTTAATTATTTAATTTTTATTATTTTTATTTTTATTTTATTTTAATTAATTTTTTTGAAAGAGAATAGGAGAAAAGGAGAAGAAAGAAAGAAGAGATCTTAAGGAGTCCTAGAGCTAAGAAAAGATGTTGGTTAGCAATCGAGTTAAGCAAATAATCCTAACTAAGGATTGTCCTAGATCTAGATAGCTCCTAATTGCTAAGGTCATCTTCAAGCCCTTCAAGTGTAAGATCAGCCAACCAACTGATTAGGTAAGCATAAGGTTGGTGAGAGTCCCCCCATTGCTTGCCTTAGATATCAATTATGCTTGGCCAGATAAGCTAACGATCTTAATTATAAATCATCTTCCTTCAAGTCCAATCATCCCTGAACTACTTGCCTTAGACACCAGTTAAACAGACTAATCCTAACCTGGTCTAACTCTTAGGATTTCTTATCCTATTGAGCTAGAATTTTTAGGATCGATGTCTAATTGATTTTAAAATTAAAGACTTAAGTCAATACAGGATGCTGGTTGGTTGTTTGTAGATCAAGAAAGAATAATCAAATTTCCACCTTATTTTGATTAATGGGTTGTGCCCTTAATTTGGTTTAATATGAATATGCACATAAAATTTTATCAAGCAAGAGGTTCTATGCAATTTAAACTAGATGCATTTAACTAATTGAAGTGGAGATGCTCATCTTGTCTCTAGCAATCATCAAAAAAAATAAAAATAAAAATAAAACTAATATGATGCATGCTCTAAACAATTAGAGTTTCTAATCTTGTCATGAAGCTTTTAATTAGGTTTAAGTAAATATTTTTTAATTAATTTAAAAATAAAATAAATAATAAAAAAATCTAGGGTTATGATTGATCTCACCAAGCAAAATTGGAAGCTTCCTCCTTGCCCTAATTTTTTTGGTTCTCTCTTTTCTTTATCTACAAAATAAAGAAGAAAAAGTTAGAAAGCAATATTTATAGAAAAATTAAAAAATAAAAATATATTTATAATTAATTTATAAGAAAATAGAAAAAAATAAAAAAAATAAATTTTCAAGCCCTCTCGATAATGGCATCAAAAAACTTTGATAAGAGCATGATGTTGTCAGAAAATAAACATCATTGTAGTATAGTGGTGAGTATTCCCGCCTGTCATGCGGGCGACCCAAATTCGTTCTCCAACAACGACACCAAAAATTTAATAAGAGCATGATGTTGTTATTAAGATACGGTGTTTATCAGTTTAATCTGACTTCTTAAAATAATTAAAATTAGGTAGTAAGTAGTGAGTCGGATCGAATCCATAGAGAAGGCAGTATTTTAGTTTCAAAATCTTTGATTTTTATAAAAAAAATTCAAAATCAAAAAATAGAATTATAAATAAAGAATGAAAATTAAATAGTATAGAATAATAAACTTGATACTAAGATCTACTAGTTAGATCTTAGCATCTACTTATAATTAAAAATAAAAAGTAGAAATTAAATTTGTAATAAAAAAATAGAGCAATTGAAAATAAAGAACATGAATTTAAAGTGCATAAAAATAAATATTACATTACTTAAAATTAAAATTCAAAATTTAAATACATAAATTTAAGAAAGATAGAAAAAATAAAAACTAAAAGAGTTGATCATTGATCTTGGATCGGCATCGATGTTGAGATGGTATAGAAGCCAGCTCTTCTTCACAGCATCCGTTGCCTTGAAGCAGCCTTTAACCCAATCATGGCTCTAACTTTTACCAAACTCCTTCCCATGACTAAAGGCCTAAGGTCCTTTAAATAGATGTTAGAGGGCTGAAATCTTTGCTGCTAGACAATGTGGGACTGGGGCATTGTGTAAATCCTTGTATACAAAGGAATCCTGATGGAATTCGGATAAAAATAATTAAAATCAAATGAAATAGGACTTTATGCTGTAAATACAAGGCTCTGGACACTGATGGCTGTTGGATGCTGATCAAATGCCATAGAAATCACTTAAAAACCCATTTTAAATTCCCAAATCAAGTCGGATTTGATGATGGCTGTCCGATCATGCCTGATGGAAGAGATCTGATCGTCGGATCATGTTCTAAAAGTATGAATCAGGATCGAAAGCTTCTTTCAACTGTTGGATCAAAGTTTGGATGAAATCCAGCCATTGGATCATCGCTTGGAGGGCTCAGGGCCATCGGATCATGCGTTAAAGGGAACTAGGAACCAAATCAAGGTAGGAATTAACCTGGACCATCAGATCTAGACCGAGAAAGCATAGCCATCCAATCGTGCAATTACTATTCATGTGGACCGCATGGAGTGAGTTTTGTGAAGATCGTAGCGAAATAGGGTGAAGCGTGGTCCAAAAATTACCAAAATGGCCCTCCTTAAGGGTCTACCATGAGCCGCAACATTTTTGACGTGAGCCTGACATTAGCGGCTCATGGTTGGGTCAGCTTGTTGGCATGCGGGCTAGCTTATGGCATGCCAGCTTGCAGGCTAAGTCAGCTTGGCTACTGGCTGGGCACGTCTGGACGTGCCGGCTGATTTGGCATGGCTGCTTGAGCTAGTTGAGCCATTTCATATTTTATTTTATTTTTTTATTTATTTAAAAATTAATATTTGGTTTGTTTTAGCTTTGATTTATTCTAAACTTATTTTATTATGATTAAAAAAATAAGCTCTTTTTACTGATAATAATATTTTATTTTTTTATTTTTATTATTTTTAATTAATTTTTAATTAATAAAAGTATTAATTTCTCAAAAATATATATAAATAAATTATTAATTTTTAAAAATTAAAATAAATTAATCATTAAATTAATATTTTTATTGATAAATTTATGGTACTTATCACATAAAAATTTGATAAGAGCATGATGTTGTCGTTAAGACACCGTATTTATTAGTTTAATCTGACTTCTTAAAATAATTAAAATTAGATAACAAGTAGTGAGTTGGATCGAATCCATAGAGAAGATAGTATTTTAGTTTTGAAATCTTTAATTTTTATAAAAAAAATTTAAAGTTGAAAAATAGAATAATAAATAAAGAGAGAAAATTAAATAGTGCAGAATAATAAACTTGGTACTAAGATCTACTGGTTAGATCTTAGCATCTACTTACAATTAAAAATAAAAAATAGAAATTAAATTTATAATAAAATAAAGAGCAATTAAAAATAAAGAACATGAATTTAAATTATATAAAAATAAATATTACATTAATTAAAATTTAAATTCAAAGTTTAAATACATAAATTTAAAAAAAGATAGGGAAAAAAAATTAGAAAAGCTTATCTCTAATCTTGGATCAGTGTCGGCATTGAGATGGTGTAGAAGCTAGCTCTTCTTTGCAGCACCCATTGCCTTAAAGTAGCCTCTAACCCAAGCATGGCTTTAACCTTTACCAAACTCCTTTCCATGATCGAAGACAACTTTTTCTAGAGGCTTGGGGTCCTTTAAATAGATGTTGGAGGGCTGGAACCTTTGCTGCTAGGCAATGTGGGACTAAGGCATCATGTAATCCTTGTATACAAAGGAATCCTGATAGAAATTGGATAAAAATAATTAAAATCAAGTGAAATAGGACTTTCTGCTGTAAATATGAAGCTCTGGACACTGATGGCCGTTGGATGCTGATCAAATGCTAGAGAAATCCCTTAAAAACCCATTTTAAATTCCCAAATCAAGTCGGATTTGATGATGGCCGTCTGATCATGCTTGATGGAAGAGATCTAGCCATCAGATCATGTTCTGGAAGTGTGAATCAAGATCGAAAGCTTCTTTCAGCCGTTGGATCAAAGTTTGGATGAAATCCAGCCATTGGATCATTGCCTGGAGGGCTCAGGGCCATCGAATCGTGCGTTGAAGGAAGTTGGGAACCAAATTAAGAGCATGATGTTGTCATTAGGACACCATGTTTATTAGTTTAATTTTGACTTCTTAAATAATTTAAAATAGATAGAAAGCAGTGAGTCGGGTCGAATCCATAGAGAAGGCAGTATTTTAATTTTTAAAATCTTTGATTTTTATAAAATAAAAAAAAAATTTGAAGTCAAAAAATAGAATTATAAATAAAGAGTAAAAATTAAACTGTGTAGAATAATAAACTTGGTACTAAGATCTGCCAGTTAGATCTTGGCATCTACTTGCAATAAAATAAAGAGCAATAATTAAAGTATAAAAATTAAATTATAATAAAAATAAAGAGCATGAATTTAAAGAGCATAAAAATAAATATTATATTAATTAAAATTTAAATTCAAAGTTTAAATACATAAATTAAAAAAAATAAAAAAAATAAAAATTAGAAAAGCTGGTCTCTGATCTTGGATCGGTGTTGGTGTTAGGATAGTGTAGAAGACAGCTCTTCTTCGCAGCATCCATTGCCTTGAAGCAGCCTCTAACCTAAGCATGGCTCTAACCTTTATCAAACTCCTTCCCATGACTGAAGATGATTGATTTAGAGGCTTAGAGTCCTATAAATAGAGTTAGGAGGGCTGGAGATCCTTGCTGCAAGCAATATGGGACTAAGGGCCATTTTAATCATCAAAATATAGAGAAATCCGAGTGAAATTCGAAAAAAAATAGCTCCTAGATTGAGTTCTACTCTTCTAGTAAAATCTGGCCATCAGATGGGGATCCGATGCTTCAAAAAATACCAAAAATAGACATCAATAGGCCCAGATCAAGTTGGATTAAGTTCTGGCCATTGGATCGCACAAGATGGACAAGATCGAGCCATTGATCGCATGCCTAGATGCCTTAATCACTGTCAGAAGCTTTCTAGACTATCGGATTGGTATTTGGACGAGATCTGACCATTGGATCGCATCAAATAAAGGCTCAAAATCCTTTTTTAAATCAAAAATCAACCCCAGCTATTCGACCTTCATCGCAAACAACCACATCCGCATGATTATGCAATTATTGTTCATGTGGACCGTATTGATCGGGCATACCCAAGACTCCAGCCAATAAGCACGTTTCTTGCTCTAGAAATTATCATAATGCCCTCGCTTAAGGGTTTATGGTGAGCCATGATAAAATTGATGTTAGCGGCTCATGGGATAACTTGGCGGCTTGCTAGCTTGCGGCTTGGCTTGGCTCAGTGGCTTGGCTGGACAGCTTGCTGAGCCTTTTTTTTTATTTTAACTTTTTTTCTTTAAAAACTCATATCTAATCCATTTTAGCTCCATTTTACTTCAAACTTATTTCATTATGATAAGAAAAAATAAATTTTTTTATTAATAATAATATTTTATTTTTTATTTTATTATTTTTAATTAATTTTTTAATTAATAAAAATATTAAATTTTTAAAAATATATAAAAATTAATTATTAATTTTTAAAAATAAATATAAATTAATTATTAAATTAATACTTTTATTGATAAATTTATAGTACTTATCACATCCCCCAACTTAACTTTTGCTCATCTTTGAGTAAAGAAAAAATTTAGTTTTAGATACCTTTTAACTTTAGAATTTCAAATTTTACTGAAATAATTTTCAAAATGGCTTTTGATATTCAGTAGAGCATAAGTGAGGTATATCATTGAGATATTAGTACTTATCAATATAAAAATTAAGTAAAGAATATTAATCTTTTTTAATTTTTTTCTAAATTATCCCTATCTTTATCTTTGAATTATCTAAACTTTCATATGGGCAAGTGTATTATTACTTCCTTCCTTCATTTATTAAAATTTTTTTATTCACATTGCCTACTTTTTGATGTGAATATCATTACTTGCTTAGGCAATGAGATCCAGTTACTCAATAGAGAACCAATGTATTTTTTTTTAACACTATACCACTATTGAGTATCTTAATCTCTTAAGCTTTCTATTTGATCCATGTAGCGAGTCTTGGACCAATGACTCCCAAATCAGTTGGCTTTAGAGTACTAGATATAGAATACCCCTCAGATTTACTAGCTCGAATCAAACAGGCTATGAGTTAAGACTAACTTTATAACAAGTTTCCTTCGTCCTTCCCATCTTTTGATGTGAAACTCAATGCTTGCTTAGGCAAAGAGGCCCGTTTGCTCAGTGAAAAATACTTAAAAACTATTATATTTTAATAATTTTTTTATTATTATAAATAAAATGTATAGTTACCTTACATATGCCCATAAAAAGTAGACTTTTTTTTGATGCTAGTAGAAAAAATCAGAATTACTCAAAGAAAAATTATTTATATTTTAGACTTAACTCTTTATTAAATTTTCTTAATACTTAATTTCTTAATATCTCATAAATTCTCTAATTTGTGTATCAATTTTTTTTTAAAAATGCTTAGTTCAACTCGATTCTTAAGTATAATCGAGTGTCTAAATACTAAATACTAACTTTTTTGAGGACTTAAAATTTTAAAAATTTTTATTATTCTCATCCAACTTAATCAATATTATCCTTAATAAAGGAGAAAAAATAGAGGGTGTAATAAAGAACAGGAAAGAATATACTTGACTTAATGTATTTTTTTTATAGTCCAGCATATGCCTTTGAAATTTGACTCTCCCTCCAACTTATTCAAAATGACCTAAAAAGAAAACAAACTAAAAAGATAAATTAGATGCAAGAAAACTAAAAAGATAAATTAGATGCAAGACTTCCAACAAATGCTAAGTTTACCGTCTTTAGCCAGACGCAATGTAGCTTACCTATCTTGTGTCAAATACTGGATTGACAGATTTTAATGATTTTGGATTGCCAATCGCAGGAAGAAGTTTGTTATTGTTGGGAATGTATCTCAAAGTCAATCGTTAGCCTGTTGATGATTGAGCTATACTTTTATAATTATATATGAATTATGAATTAATAAAAATATTTTAGCATTTTTCATCATAAATTTTTTTGACTTCTAATGAACTTCTATGTTATGATGAAGTCCTTAGAACTATCTAGATTAGACAAAGAAGGATTTATCATTTAGTCCTTAAAATAGTTCATGACCAAATGATACATTGTTACTTAGGACGACAATGTTTATCAAGTATAAATCATTGTGTGCCATATAAGTTGGTTGTCCTTATAATCGAGTATTGAGATACTAGTATGGCATGCAAGTGAGATATATGGGTACATCAGCATTGAACGTGACCAATTTTGAAGCTTTTCTCTTGTCAAGATTAGCTCCAATGAAGTATGGGTATAAATATCCCTCCAACCTGAGATTACCATGGTGACTTCTAAGCAACTCGCTGTGCTTTGGTGCCAAACTACTTGAATTTCTAATTCAATGATGGAAGATTTTTGGGCATAGTCAAGTACTTGAGGAGTCGGTGCATGTATCAAGATGTAATTGACCACTTCTGATTTTAGAAGTTGTGTTCAATTATATTTTAATTTAGCAAAGCCTTAGCTAGGATAGTCTTAGTGAGAAGTCATGGGACTAATTGCTTTGAGATACGACATGGATGTATTTTCTAGGATTGACAGTCTAACCCTGAGTCATCTATTACATAGAGATCATAGAGATGAATTATATGATAACCATATTCGCGTAGGTTCTGATTATTGAGATTGCGACTATTTGACCTATCCAGACATTGGGTACCATTGCTAGATGGTCACTTTGATTAGTATAGAAAGTGATTTATGTGCTACCGGCTTAGGTTCGAACCTGCAGAGTCACACACACTATAGGTTTTTACCTAATCTTTTAGCTATGGTCAAGAGTCCCACTAGACTGGAACTCTTCGACCAAATTTCTTATAGCATTAGGACACTGAGTCCAACTTGTCTGAAACTCTCTGATCAAGAGTATGGACTCTATGATTGCAAGTTCCATTCATTTCAGACACCAGGGTCAAGAGTCCCATTGGACTGGGACTCTTCGATTAGGGTTTCAAATCAATGAACTCTATTGCATGGTGCCCTATCGAATTTGGACTCTAAGATTATGAGAGGCTTAATTAGTGATTTTAAATTAATTTGATTGAGTTATAATTTTTTATTCAAGTCTAATTGAATTGGGTTCAATTGGGTTTAACCCAATTAGGTCATAAGTTGACCTTATCACCGGGGAGGTTCAAATCCTGATCTGATCAGAGGTTGGACTTGATCAATTCTTGATTTTATTGGGATTTAGTTGAGCCTAATTAAGCCTAAATGGATTAGATTTAATTTATTCTAATTGGGCCTAACCAATTTTGATTGGGTTGGTTTAGTTGGTTGAAATTTGAATTTCAAAGACTAATTTGACTAGTCTTCTCTTCCCATGTGCCATCTATGTCCCACGCCCACTTAAAATTTAATTTTTATTCTCTCGTGACTTTTCTCCCATGCACATAATACCTCATGCCCTAATCTTCCACGTCCTCAATGGATAAGTTATGGTTAGTTGACATTCAAATTCAAAATGAGTTTGAATTTGAGTTGACAACAACCACATCTTATCCCTTGCACCATCCTTCTCTTGTGCACCAATTATCTCCACATGAAAGGGGTTTCACATGGACTTTTCCTAGTTGAAGAGTGGGTGCACAACTCCTTCACATGTCCCAAATAAGTTTGAATTAGTTTGGATGGAGTTTGAACTAGAAAGAGTTTTGAATTCAAACTAGCATTCAAACTAGTTTTTGGTTCCCCACATGCATAGAAGTTGTTCTTTGCACAAATATTAAAAGGGGAGGTTTTTGGGATGTCTGCTAACACCTATACTAAAGAGAGGACTTCCGTGAGATTCATTTGGTGCATGGGAAGAGGCTTCAATCATCTTTGAGAGAGAGAAAACCAAGAGAGAATGGGCGCAAGGATTTTAGGGTGAGTCCAGTCCTAGGTATTCAACCTAGGTTTCGGGAAGCCATTGCATGAGCTACGAGCATCGTAAGCCCACAAAATTTTAGAGAGAACCTCATCTACCTCTCTACTACATCAACTAGCAACCTGGAGTATCCATGAAGCCCGTAGATAAAAATCTAAGTTGTTTGATCAAAATAGCCCTTGAAAGACTCCGCCGTCGACTACCACTTATGGGGAGCCGATCAAGACCAAGAGCCTCATGTGGAAAATCCATGGAGGCCAGATATCTATGTGGCTGCATCATGACTAGCGGACCTCCTCGATGATGATTAGATCATGGCGATCGACTATCCGTGAAAAGATATTATGTTCTGAATACATAGATGTAGTAAATAGTTTGCTGTATAGTTTTATTTTTTTTAGATCTATATGAATACATGCATATTATGTTTAGATCCTTAGTGTAGGATTTAATATTCTAATATAGTCAATAGATAATTAATTAGATTAATTACTTTTTTTACTATATTTTTGCTATTTTTAAATTTTTTTTGAAAGTAGCACTGCAAACCCTGCACTATTTTCTTCAAATGGTATCCGAGTGAGGGTTCGCTAAATATGATATACTTGCATGTTTAGATTGATAATTTAGATTTGATCTAAATATTAATCTAATAATCTGATTAATTAGATCTAAAAATTAAAATCAAGATCGCATGGACTGTAGATTATCCTGCTATAGGATTTATCCTATATAGTGCAAAGATTGTCATTGTACGTGCTTGATCTTGTAGTTGATCATAAAATTTTTAGATTAGATCTAATTTTTATGATATGATGAATTAGATTTTAATCTAATTTTTTATCATGAAAGCATGTTTAGATAAGATTTAAAGTTTGATTCATGATTTAGTATTATGTAGTGTATATAGTTTCAGATTAAATCCTATAACTAGTGTTGTTTGTGAATTGAGCTGATTCAATTTTGAAGTGAGTCGACTCAATTGATGAACAATGGCAAGTTATAAAGAATCTTTTAAAATTTAAAAAATATTTTCGAAATGTTGAACCCTAACCCTCAACCCATAAACTTAATTAAAATTAAGTGAAATAATTTAGTGTCTAGAATTATGAATTACGATCCTAAGTCATTAATTATAAACTTGTAGGTTATTGGGTTAAATGAATTAGGTCCATAAATTAGGTTAGACCTAAGGTTAGTTAAAGAATGAACTAATTTAGAGTAGTTGATCAAATCTAATTAAATATTAATTTAGATTAGGTCAAGGACTCTATAGACTCAATTACAATAGTTATAGTTGGTCAAGTCCATGCCTTTAATGAGGACCAAATGGACTTGACTCATGGCTACACGGTCGAATCTGAAATTACTAGATTGGTCAAATTGAAACTAATAAATCAGATGGTATCTAAGATAAGTTTGGCACTTTGATCAGTGATTTTTAATTGGAAGCTACTTGTATTGATTCGATCTTTAACGAGTTAATGGCATATCCCTTCCACTGATCTCACTTACCTGGCCAATCTGGTGAATTAGATTTTGATTAGATCACTTGATGATTTGGGCTCACCCATGTCAATTAGGTAAATCAGTCTAACTAATTTAGGTGCTCCTAATGCTAGCCTAGATTAGATCCTTTTTTATCTGATTTGTAAAGTCAATGGGAGAATCAAAATTGGCTTGCTGAATGTTTTTCTATTCTTAAAATATATTAATTAAATTTTCTAAAATTATTAGATCCTTAAAAATAAAATAGTTATATATATAACTAAATCATAACCTCCCATTTGGTTGAGTGATAATGGATTCATTAGTATAATGATCATTAGAGGCCCAAAGGCCTGGTGATTATTGACTAATGAAATTATCATTCATAAAATGATAATTTAGTTAAGTCTTTCTGATGGTGGTTAGGTTGGCCGACCAAAGTCGAGCTTGATCATTTATTGGTTAGATAAGATCAAATATGGTCATGTTAATGGTTGGACCTAATCGAACCTTTTTAGTGGAGACCAAAGCCTACTGATTAGGTCTCCGGGGCAAAATCAATATTACTAGAAGTTGTTTAGTGAAACAGTTAATTTTGAATCTATCCATAGATGCACATGGGTTGACCAACCAAAGTTGGGCTCATGTGTAGTTTGTGGATTCTAGTACCCACTAAGAAATTAAAGTAATTCCTCGAATTAGAGGTAAAAGCTATCAATTCATATAAAATAGTGGGAGGATCTTTAGACTAAAGTTTAAGTCTTTAGGATAATTGATTCATATACTAATTAGATTTGATTTTTCTTTTTTTCCAAAAATGGCCACTAACCTGTCGCTCTGGTCATTGTTAGACAATGATAAATTAATAGGACGCAACTTCGATAGCTAGTATCATAAGTTGAAAATCATCCTGAAGCATGAGTGAATCCTTTATATAGTAATGGATCCAGCACCTGAGGAGCCAACTCCGAATGCTAGAGGAGTGGTACGAGATACTTACCAGAAGTGGCTCAACGACCGCACCATCGTTCGGTGCATAATGCTGGCGGTAATGAATAACAAGTTTAGCTACAGGTTCGAAAACACCCAGCCACAGGAGATGCCTTAAATGTTGAACGATTCTTTAGGCACGCCTGACGACGTTGAAAGACACAAAATAAGTTGTGCCATTTTCAACGCTCGGATGAGGGATAGGACCTCAATCATCGATCATGTATTATACATGATCAAGATGATTGAGCGCCTTAGCAAGCTGGGCTTTCTCCTGCATGAGCAGCTCGGTAAGAATGTGATCCTTAATTCCTTGCCCAAGTCTTTCCTCCCTTTTCTGACTCATTTCAGAATGACAAAGCCTGCAATCAACTACCATGGCTTGTTGGGGTTGCTGCAGAACTTTGAGAAGGATCACCAACTCCATAAGAAGATGGTGAATGTAGTGGGAGGATCTTCTTTTGGTCATCGACCCTTTAAGAAAGAAAAGAAGAACAAGAAGAAGAAGAACTAGAAGGTGCAGCCAAATACCAAGATGACTGCACAGGATCAGACCAAGAAGCACAAGTCCGAACAGAGCCAAGCAGAGTGCTTCTACAAGAAGCAAGGACACTGAAAGAGGAACTGTCCTCTATACATTGCTTCCCTGGACCAGAATAGGCCAAGGAGGAAGCAAGTTGTTGTTGGGCAAGGTAATTATATGATAACATCTTATAATTTTTTCTTATTTGATTCTACTACCTAGGTATTAGATATTGAAAGTTCTTATCATATCTGTAATTCTATGCAGGGCTTGTAAGTCAGTAGGAGATTTGATCAAGGTAAGAGATTCCTGAACGTTGAAGATGGAAGACAAGTTCCAATTCTAGCTTTAGGAATCATGAACCTTGTAATCAATTGAAATAAAGTTATTCTTAATGAATATTATTTTTGTCTAACTTTCTTATTAAATATCATTTTTGTATGCCTTTTGGCCATGAATGGTTATGAAATATCAATAAAAAATTTTTTTATAATATCATTTTGAATGGTATTACAATTTTTATTAGAAGATTGAATAACGATATTTATTTATTAACTATGCCTATTAACATGGTTCAATCCTTCGATAAATATCTTAGAATTAGTGATGTGTCCAAAGTCTACCTTTGACACTGCAAGCTAGATCATATTAACAAAAATAGAATAAACAAGTTAGCTCAAGAAGAAATTCTTGAGGTTAGTGATTGTGAATCACTTTCGATCTGTGAGTCCTATCTTCTTGGTAAGATAACCAAATCATCTTTTACTGAAAAAGGTGAATGAGCCACTAAACTCTTGAGTCTAGTACATTCAGATGTATGTGGACCTATGAGCTCAAGTACCAGAGATAGATACTTCTACTTCATAATCTTCACAGACGATCTATTGAGGTATGGGTATGTCTATTTAATGAAGCATAAGTCGAAGTCCTTTGAAATGTTCAAACTATTTTGAAATGAGGTAGAGAAGCAAATTGAAAAAAGTATTAAAACTCTTCGATCTAACTAATGGGGTGAGCAGCTTTTCAATGAGTTTCTGACATATCTAGAGGAGAATAAGATTTTCTCTTAGTGCACCCCTCCTGGAACACCATAATATAATGGTGTGTCTAAAAGGAGGAATTGGATCCTATTGGACATGGTTCGATCCATGATGGAATTTGCTGATTTGCCGATCTTCTTATGGGGATATGCATTTGAGTCAGCTTGTTACATTCTAAATAGTGTTCTGAGTAAATCTGTTAATAAAACACCATATGAGATATAGATATGGATAGAGTGTAACCCAGTGCTCCCACACCTTAGGGTTTTGGGGTGTTCGGCTTATGTCAAATGTTTAATGATAGACAAGCTTGGACCTAGGACTGATAAGTATAGTTTTATAGGTTACCCAAAAGAAACTAAAGGATATTACTTCTATCTTGCTGATGAGCAAAAAGTGTTTGTCAGCCTTAAGACAGTCTTTTTGGAAAAGAAGTTTCTTAGTGAAGGAACTAATGCCTCTAAGGTCGAACTTAATAAAGTTTGGTAGGTGAAAGAAAAAATACAAGTTATTGAACCTGAGCTGGATCTGATTAGATTAGACCCAGAGCCTATTATAGATATATCCTTAAGGTGACTTGGTAGAGTACCATGTCAATCGAATAGATACTATAGTTTCTTGGTCCGAGATGGAGATCCCATCGAACTCGATGAGAACGATGAGGATCCGATTACCTACATGGATACAATGTAGAGACTAGACTCTAAGAAATGGCTTGAGATCATGAAATTTCAAATGGAGTCCATGAAGATCAAAGATATATGGACATTAGTTGACCCACCCAAAGGGGTTAAACCTATAGGATGTAGGTGGATCTTCAAAAGAAAAAGGGGCACAAATGAAAAGATAGAGAGCTATAAAGCCCGTCTGGTTGCCAAGAGGTATCATCAATGTTATGGTATTGACTATGATGAGACGTTCTCTCATATGATAATGATCAAATTCATTTAGATTATGCTTGCCAAAGCTACCCATCTGGACTATGAAATCTACCAAATAGATGTAAAAACAGCTTTCCTGAATGGAGAGCTAGATGAAGAGGTATATATGATACAGTCTAAAGGATTCACATCCATAGATGAGTCTAAGATGTGTAGGCTTCAGAGATCCATTTATGGACTAAAGCAGGCATCTAGGAGCTGGAACATATGATTTGATAAAATAATCAAAACGTACATCTTTGTTAAGAATGAAGAGAAGTCCTATATATACAAGTGGGCTAATAGTCCAACAATTATATTCCTAGTATTGTATGTGGATGACATTCTCTTAATCGAGAATGATATTCTTGCATTACAAGGAATAAAGATTTGGCTATTATCACAGTTCTCCATGAAAGATCTAGAAGAAGCTTCCTACATCCTAGGGATGAAGATCTATAGAGATAGATCTAAAAGATTACTTGGATTGTCCCAATATACGTACATTGATACTATGCTGAAATAGTTCAGCATGAAGAATTTTAAGAAAGGCTATCTATTGATAGGCTATGAAATTTTTCTTTCAAAGAAGGATTGTCTGACAACACCTCTAGAAAGAGAGCATATGAGTAGAATACCATATGCTTCGGTAGTGGGTTCTATCATGTATGGCATGACATGTACACGACCAAATATGGCATACTCACTAGGGGTAGTGAGTAGATACCAATCTAATCTAGGAAAGAACCATTGGAAGGTTGTTAAAATCATCCTGAAGTATTTAAGACATACTAAGAACCAGTGGCTTGTATATGGTGAATCAGACTTGAAACTTGTTGGGTTCATAGACTTTAGTTTCTAATCTAATCATGATGATAGCAAGAGTGTATCAGGATATATATTCATCCTTAATAATGGGGCTGTCTATTGAAAGAGTTTCAAGCAGCATACTGTGGTCGATTCAGTTTGCAAGATAGAGTATGTCGCTACATCAAATGCTGCCAAAGAAGGGGTATGACTGAAAAAATTCATCACCAAGCTCGAAGTAGCACTCTCCCTTGATGGTCTAGTTCTACTCTATTGTGATAGCTTTGGGGCTATTACTCAGGCGAAGGAACCTCTATGCCACTACCACCTTATCTAAAAGATCGTGGATCGAGGTAACGTTGACCTTCAGAAGATCGATAGAAAGAAAAACATGGCCAACCCATTCACTAAAGCTGTTGCACTGAAGGAGTTCGATGACTTCAAATCGAAGATAGGTATTACATATTGCATCGATTGGTTTTAATCCAAGTGGGAGATTGTTGGAAATGTATCCTAAAGTCAATCATCAGCCTATTGATGGTTGAGCTATACTTTTATAATTATATATGAATTATGAATTAATAAAAATTATTTTGATATTTTTCATCATAAATTTTTTTATCTTCTAATGAACTCCTATGTTGTGATGAAGTTCTTAGGACTATCTAGATTTGACAAAGAAGGATTTATCATTTAGTCCTTAAAATAGTTCACGATCAAATGATATGTTATTACTTAGGACGATAATATTTATCGAGTATAGGTCATTATGTGCCATATAGATTGGTTGTCCTCATAATCAAGAAGTGTTGAGACACTGGTATGGCATGCAAGTGAGATGTATGGGTACATCTACACTGAATGTGACCAACTCTGGAGCTTTTCTCTTATCAAGATTAGCTCCGATGAAATATGGGTATAAGTGTCTCTCCGACCTAAGATTACCACAGTGACTTTCAAGCAACTCACTATGCTTTGGTGCCGGACTATCTAAATTTCTAATTTAGTAATGGAAGGTTTTTGGGCATAGTCAAGTACTTAAGGAGTTTGTGCGTGTATAAAGATGGAATTTACCACTCCTAGTTTTAGGAGCTGTGTTTAATTATATTTCAATTTAGCAAAATCTTGGCCAGAATAGTCTTAATGAGAAGTCACAGGACTAATTGCTTTGAGACACGACATTGATGTATTTTCTAGGGTTAATAGTCTAACTCTGAGCCATCTATTACACAGAGGTCATGGGAATGAATTATACGATAACCATATTTACGTAGGTTCTGATTGTTGCGATTACAACTATTCGATCTATCCAGACATTGGGTACCATTGTTAGATGGATACTTCGATTAGTATAGGAAGTGGTTCCTATGCTATCGGCTTAGGTTTGAACCTGCGGAGTCACATACACTAGAGATTTCTACCTGATCCGTTGGCTGTGGTAAAGAGTCCCATTAGATTGGGACTCTTTGACCAAATATCCTATAGCATTAGGACACTAAGTCCTACTTATCTGAAACTCTCTGATCAAGAGTATGGACTCTGTGATCATAAGTTTCGTTCATTTCGGACATCGGGGTCAAGAGTCCCATTGGACTGGGACTCTTCGATTAGGATTTCATATCGATGAACTCTATTGCTCGGTGACATACTAGATTTTGACTCTAAGATTATGAGAGATTTAATTAGTGATTTTAACTCAATTTGATTGAGTTATAATTTTTGATTCAAGTCTAATTGAATTGGGTTTAGTTGGGTTTAACCCGATTAGGTCATAAGTTGACCGAATCGTCGGGGAGGTTCGAACCCTAATTTGATCAAAGATTGGGCTTGATCAATTTCTAATTTTCTTTAAGATTTAATTGAGCCTAATTAAGCCTAAATAGATTAGGTTTAATTTATTCTAATTGGGCCTAACCAATTTTGATTGGATTGGTTCAGTTGGTTAGAATTTGAATTTCAAAGACTATATTGACTAGTCTTCTCTTCCCATGCACCACCTATGTCCCACGCCCACTTAAAATTTGATTTTTATTATCTTGTGACTTTTCTCCCATGCACATAATACCTCATGCCCTGATCTTCCACGTCCTCAATGGATAAGTTATCATTAGTTGACATTCAAATTCAAAATGAGTTTGAATTTGAGTTGACAACAACCATATCTTATCCCTTGCACCACCCTTCTCTTGTGCGCCAATTATCTCCATGTGAAAGGGGTTTCAAATGGACTTTTCTTTGCTGAAGAGTGGGTGGACAACTCCTTCACACATCCCAAATAAGTTTGAATTGGTTTGGATGAAGTTTGAATTAAAAAGAGTTTTGAATGCAAACTAGCATTCAAACTAGTTTTTGGTTCCCCACATGCATAGAAGTAGTTCTTTGCATAAATATTAAAAGGAGAGGTTTTTGGGACATGTGCTAACACCTATTCTGAAGAGAGGACTTCCGTGAGATTCATTTGGTGCATGGGAAGAGGCTTCAATCATCTCTGAGAGAGAGAAAACCAAGAGAGAAGGGGTGCAAGGTTTTTAGGGTGAGTGCAGTCCTAGGTATTCAACCTAGGTTTCAGAAAGCCATTGCATGAGCTACGAGCATCGTAAGCCCACAAAATTTTAGAGAGAACCTCCTTTGCCTCTCTACTATATTTACCAGCAACTCAGAGTATCTGTGAAGTCTGTAGATGAAAATCAAAATTGTTCGATCAAAATAGCCTCTGAAAGACTCCAGTGTCGAGCTAGCACTCATGGGGAGCCAATCAGGACCAGGAGCCTCGTGTGGATGATCTATGGAGGCCAGATATCTATGTGGCTGCATTATGACCAGTGGACCTCCTCGATGATGATCAGATCATGGTGATCAACTATCCATGAAAACATATTGTATTCTGAACACAGATGTAGTAAATAGTTTGCTGTATAGTTTTATTTTTTTTAGATCTATATGAATGCATGCATATTATATTTAGATCCTTAGTATAGGATTTAATATTCTAATATAATCACTAGATAATTAATTAGATTAATTACTTTTTTTGCTATATTTTTATTATTTTTGAAAATTTTTTTGAAAGTAGCACTGCAAACCCTGCACTATTTTCTTCAGTTATCCCATTATTGATATATTCATTTTGAATTATGGGAATATAGTTTGTGACCCCATTCTCAGTCTCATGCTTATTAAGAATTTTTCCTATTTATTCTTCTAAAATACTCAAGAATTGAGTTTTTGTATTAGGAGTTGAGTTTAATGTAGTGGATTCTGGAAGGATGACTAAACATGGATTTAATTCTAGAGCTAAATTAATATGATCTTGATTACATAACTTCACTGGCTTTTCATTACATGCCTCTTGATTTTTGTAAGAAGAACTAGCTTCTAGGGTTGAAGAAAAAAGGATTTTAGGTTTGTAGGTCTCAAGTAAATCATCTGTTCTCTTTTCTCCTTTATCTATCTCATTTAAACTAGAACTAGCATCAATACTAGTTTTGGACTCAGGTTCTTCTATGTGATTATATTTGGTACTAATCTATTCCTCTAAATTTTTATTTTGGCTAGCATCAGTACTAGCCTCTCTCACTTGGTCTTGATATGGTTCCATAAGAATTCAATAACTCTTAAGTTTAGGAATTACTTTGGCATTCTCTAATTAAGGATTCCTAGGTGGGACATTAGATTGATAATTAAATTCAGGTGGTTGGTGGACAATGGGTGCATTGTTTATAAGAATCGATTGACTCGGTAATTGACCTAGTCCTCTCCTCATATTAGACTCAGCTAATTATCCTATTTGGGCCTCTAGCATGGTGATAGATTGTTGTTGAGTCAGAATCAGTTATTGAAGTTGGTTAAATCTATCATCAGCTAGATTAGTCTATTGAGAAGATGGGTATGATGGTTGATTATAATACAATGGTTGGGAAGACTTAGGTTGACCCTTATTATAGGCATAGTTTTGATATTGGATCTGAGCCTAAGTCTGTTGGAGTATCCAAGAAAAATTAGGGTGGTTACTCTAATCTGAGTTATATGAATTTAAAAAAAAAGTCATTAATTGGCTTGGAGTAGCTTTGTGCAGCTTGGACTTGTTCTTAGATGAAAGATGAAAATTATGCAGTCGTAGGACATTCACTCATATGATGGATTGGGCTAGCATAAATTGAACAAATCTTCTAATAATTAGAAGGTGGTGTGAATTATGCAAGAGATTGTTGACCTAGGATTAGGAATTGATCTAATTTTTAGGCAAGAAAGTCCACTTTATCTATCAGGTTCAAGTTAGTTTTAGGACTAAATTCTAGATGTTTACATTCATGGATCCCTGTCCAAGTTTGATAAAAAGATAACGAAGCATGGTTAATTGAGTTTTCACTCGGATTTCAAACAAGATAAAGGCTTCGTCCTCACTCTTATTCATGAATGCACCTCCACAAAATACATCTACCAATTATCTATATTGGTCTCCTAAATCATCATAAAAAGCTTGAACTATTTACCACTTAGACTAACCATGGTGTGGACATTTTCTAATAAATTTTTTAAGTCTCTTCCATGATTCATGAATTTGTTCTCTTGGAAGCTGAGCAAATCCAGTGATAGCTCGCCTCATGATGTTGGTTCGGCCTATGGGATAATTTTTTTTAAGAAATTTATTTTGTAATTAGGCCAAGTTTTAATTGGTGTTCCTATTGTGCCAAGCTAGTACTTGGCTTTGTCTTTCAATGAAAAGAGAATAAAATTAGTCTAAGGGCATCCTTAGTCAAATTTTGAATCCTCATCATAGAGTAGATTTTTAAAAATTCATCCAAATGCTTATATGGATCTTCATTGATGTTCCCATAGAAGGATGGAAGCATCTGGATTGTAGTTAGCTTGATCTCATAGTGGGTAGCATGTATATTAGATATTTGAATACAAGTCGATGGGTTATAGATGGAAGAAATAAAATATTCCTTCATCTGTCTAGGTGGTTCTCTAAAATTTTCAGCTATTTGGTTATTGGTTTTAATATAGTTTTGCCATTCAATTTTATGGTTGGATTCAACTAGATCAAGTAAAGTGATTTCCTACCATGCATGTATTAGTGAAACCCTATCATATGGTCCAAAATTTTTTTTAGAATTTTTTATATTTTTTTAATTTTTTTATATTTTTTTTATTTTATTATTTTTTAAAGATTTTTATAATTATTTATTTTTATATTATTTATTTATTAGATTTTTTAAAATTATTATTATTATTATTTTATTTTAAAAAATTTAATATTTTTTTAATGATTTTATTATTTTATATAATTATATTTATTTTTATTTATTTTTTATAATTTTTATTTATTTTAATTT
Organism: Cocos nucifera; assembly: GCA_006176705.1. Lineage (NCBI taxonomy): Eukaryota > Viridiplantae > Streptophyta > Magnoliopsida > Arecales > Arecaceae > Cocos > Cocos nucifera. Next base: position 209,191 of record QRFJ01000965.1, on the reverse strand, counting down.
TTAAATTTTTTTTACTATTATCAATTATTTTTATTATTTTTAATTTATTTTATTCTATTTTTTGAAAGAGAAGAGGAGAAAAGGAGAAGAAAGAGAGAAGAGTTCTAAAAAAGAGATCCTAAGGAGTCCTAGAGCTAAGAAGAGAGAGAAGATTAGATTAAATTAGGTTTGATGTTTTAGTTAGTAATCAAGTAAGACAAACAATCCTAACTAAGATTTGTCTGTTAGATATGTGTGCCCTAGAAGCCAAAATTGGCTGATACTTGTAATACACCTCTAAGGGCAAAATTATAATTTTGACTATAAATAATAAAATGGGTTATTTTCTATCATAATGTGTATTTGAAAGTGTCTGTGATATATCTCTTGAGTTAATGGTAATGATAGTTCATATTTTTAAAAAATAAAAATTTAAAATAAAATTTTCATTATTAACTCATAAAATGCTTCCGACCGTAGGATCATCATGAGGATGGTGATTGATCTAGAAGGTTGGTGTACGATCGCTTCTTTAGGATAGATGAATCTTGAGTCTATGGTGTAGGGACACCAGAGCAAGAGTATAGGTACTCATTAGAGAACGAGGGCACTGAGCGTGACCATCTCAAGCAGTCATGAGAAAGTCTACCTTCTCATCGATGACTGGCTCGAAGCTGCAGTGGTGTGTCTAGTTTTTTTATCTGAAGTGCATCGACAGTTCACCTTGAGGGTGTTATAATTTGACTACACCATAACTCGGTATTCTAGCCATTTAGAATCCTGAGATGTATGTTGGCGATAGCATGTTCATTGTAGGAATTGGATTGCACCAATAGAGGATCTATTTACCTCGATAGATGAGGAGCAGCCCTATGATGATCATGAGAATCAAGTCCATAAGCCCATAACCATGGCAGAGTAAAATAATATAAAGAGTTTCTATTAGGGTTTTCACACTGGACTTGAATCGAATGATTAATTCATATGACAAAAATTAGGTTTTCATAAGATCACCTTAACCCTAATCCTATCAGGGCTCAAGATAGAGGAACTTAATCACATAGGTAACTGCATCGAGTGGTTCATTTTCAATTCTGATGGATTGCCATCATATGCTGCTAGGTGTCACTAGTGGATTTTGAGAGCAATTAAAATGATTTGGATGATCGATCATACTAGTTGTCTGAATCAAAAAAGTTCTGATCCATCGAAAGGTGTTTCGATAATGTTGATGATAGAGATCATGATGAATCCCATTACCATACAGAACTAAACCTAACTGGGTCACACAAACAAGGGTTTGGATTTAGATATCATCAATTGAACTAACCCAATTCAATTGATTTGAATAAGATTCAATTAGGTTAAAGAAAATCATGCTAGCACATGATTGAGCCTAATGTTCTCCTTCAACAATCATTAAAGCTTGTCTCTACTGAGCCAAATATGTTTGAGCTCATTCAGAAATTTTTACTTTGCCTGACTAGAAATTGTCCAGGTTAGAAAAGAATTGTCTTAATTTATGAGATAAATTTGAGACAACACCTACTATTTTTCATCACCTGCTAAATCTTGTCCTTTGACTTTGGTCAAATGATGACCTTTGACACTTAGACATCTGCCCATGTGTCATGCACCCACAAAAGAGAACATGGAGGTTTGTCCCCTACTAAAAAGTAGAAAGAGAGGAGGTACATGCCTAGGGAGGCATGCACCCCATGAGGATCATGCTTGGAGTCCCATACAGATGGGACTCCAGGGTTGCTTCATGCTCTCTGCTTGGGTGGTGCTAAAGAGTCTTCTTTGATCAGTCTTGGCACCACCTAAGGAGGTTTGTGAGGGACTCTAATCTAATTGGATTAGATGATGTCATCCCACCAATCAGATTTAGATCTGATTGCATAAAAAGTCATAATTGGCCAGGATGATGTGGCACTGCATGGCACGGCAAGGTCTATATAAACCCTATTTGCACCTAGGATTAAGAGGTTCTACCCTTTCTCCATGCCACAAGGCTTCTCTCCCTCCCTCTCCATGCCACCTTCAGATCCTCTCTCTCCTATCCACATCCAAGAGTCTTTGGGTGTAAGTTTGGTGAGATCCGAGTAAGAGAAAGGTGATAGGAAAGGAAGAAGGCAGCACTGCTGTAAAAGACAATGGCTGATCTTCAAAAGCCATTTTGAAGACCTTCAAATCAGATCCAGATCTAATTTTTGAAGAAGAGATTGAGAAGGAGAAGATCTCTAGATTCTATCCTAGTGGATACTGGTAGAGATCAGGTACTTGCATGGCTACATTCAGAACCTCAGGCAAACATCGAGATCATCATAGGATAATAAGATTACCCATAACAAGGTACAATTAAATTAGATTTAATAAGTTTTATTTTATTTTATCAAATCAATAAAATCAAATTTGAAGAGTTTTAGATCTGATTTTAATCTAAGAAATTTTTTTTTGAAATATCCCTCTTGATTAAATTAGATCTGAACAAACCTGACCCAGAAAATAGGATTTTTTCCTTCAACTGGTATCAGAGCAAGATTCTCATAATTAATTAGATCTAATTTTAATGCATTTTTTATCTGATAATTAGATGACTTTAGATGTCACATGAGTTATGATTAGATTTGAAATCAAAAAATTAAAATTAAATAATTTACATCTAAGATGTATGAGATGCATGACTAGACTAGGAATAGAATTGTTCTATGTATAATCTAGCATCATCATAATTTTAATTTGATTAGTTATAATTTTTAGATCTATTTATTTACTATTTTTTAATATTATAAATATTATAATTAAATCTAAAAAATAGAAAATAAAATTATTTAATTTTTTTATATGAGATATGATGGATGCATGTTTAGACTAGTTATAGAATAGATCTACAAAGTTGTCTTGAATAAATTTAATTTGATATGATCAAATTTAAATTTTATTTTTTAGATATTTATGAAATAATTTAGATATGAAAACATGCATGATATGATACATGAGATGTATGCAAAACATGTTTTTAAGTTAGATCAATTTTTATATGTGATATATGATGTAGATCTAACTAGTTTTGTAGATTCATCATATTTCTGATTAAGGCGTTCCCCTTGGCCATCCGATCATAAGAACAAAGGGTTTAAAGGCCCTCTCCTTTCATTTGATGGGTTATTCTTATGATGTGTAGAGGTGCTGCATGTTCATCCTTAATCAAAAATCAAAAAACTTATTTTCTACAAAATCCTAGATCCTAAAATCCTAGGATTTTATTTACATATTTTGTTTATGAATCCTAAACTTAATTAAGAATTAAGATTATAAAATATATTAGATCTAAAATTAGAAATTTTTAGATCTAAGATATATTCATAAAATTGGATTCAAGCTTGAGTAGCATAATTAGATCTAACGATTGATCAAACCGAATCAAGAGTTGGTTAAATGGGATCAAGAGTGCTTAAATTGACCAGCCTAATAGGATTAAATCTGGATCAAGGTCGAGTCACATGAGTGATTGATCAAGTTAAGACCTAATTAGGCTCGGTGATTAGAGTCTAGATTGTAGGCTAATCCGATTAGTTCTAGCTCAATAATTTGGTGTCTAAGATAAATTTGGCAGATACGACCGACTGATTTTTAATTGGGAGCTACTCAACAAGAATGCGTTCTTATCAAGTTAATGGCATATCCCTTCCATCGGTCTCACTTATCTTGCCATATTTGTCGACTCAGTCCTGATCTAAGGTGGCTAATGATCCGAGCTAACTCATGCCACTATGTTAGTCATAATGGTTATGACTATGTCAAGTCAAGTTTAAAGAAATCTAAATCAAATCTTTCTAAGAAAAGATTAAGTCTAAGGTCTTCCACCATTGTAGATGTGCGGATCCTTCTAGGGGTTGATTGTTCTCGACTGGTCATAGTGGTTCAATTGCACTGAGAAGATGCAACCACATCTATTAGGCATTAGATGCTATAGGCTGAAAGATGTATTGGGCTCAATATTTTGGATATGGTGAGAGATCCAATTAGGAATTCAATCTATGCAAATGATGGATCTAACTTAACTAAGGAGTGGATCAATATCCCAAACATGGTGAGATTCATGAAATAGAGACCAAGCCTAGGTGCATCATGATTAAAGAATCATTGGACAAGAGTTGTTCACTCATTGGCTAACCCATCACCAATAATTGTTAGGTGAGGTGATGAGTCAGTTGGTGGGACCGCACCATCCACTAGAAATCATTAATTATGAAGATTTTTGCATCTCTATAGAGGAAGTGTAGGGATCCGAAGAAAATAGTGGAAGCTAATTTATTTAAAAATCAAACTCCTAAATAGATTGGTCAAGTCTTAATTACAAAATCTAACAAGAAACTTTGACTCTTTATAGGAAAAATGAAAAGGTATGCATCCAACCCACTAGCTCGTATCCTGGACACCCATAGACTGAACGGATCCAATTACAAGAATTGGCTCCAAAACTTCAAAACTATTTTGGGTTCGGAGAAGTTAACTCATGTATTAGACCAGGATCCTCCCACCTTATCAGTCTGTCCGCCCACTGAACAGAGAGCATCTCTTGACAAATGGACGGATGAAGATATCAAGATCAGATACTACTTATTGGACTCGATGTCTGATGAGCTTCAGCATCAACATGAAGATATCAAGACTGCTCGTTAAATGTTGCCTCACCTGCAAGAGTTGTTTGGTGAACAAAGTCATGCAGCCAAATATCAGGTCACTAAATGACTTCTCAAAGCTAAAATGCGTGATAGTCAGTCCAAGATCATTATCTAATGATGATCAAGGACTTAGAAGAGCTTGAGGAGCTCAAAGTGAAGTTAGACCAGGATCTATATAATGATATAATTCTACAATCCTTGACCGATGCATATGGGCAGTTCATCATGAACTATCATATGCATAAACTTCAGAATACTCTGGCCGAGCTTATGAATATGCTGGTTACTACTGAGCTTTCTATGAAAGGTTCTAAAGGCTCAGTACTTGCTATGGAATGGATTTCTTCCAAAAGAAAATCTTTTGGAAAGAAGAAGAAGTCTGTGAAAAGATAGAAGATGGAAGGTGGAAAGAAAAAGAAGACAGAGCTGAAGAAGAAGGCCGTTGACAAAGAAAAGTATTTTCATTGTAATATTGACGGCCACTAGAAGTAGAACTGCCCTACATACCTGACCATCCTAAAGATAAGGAGACAGATCCTTCTGGAGGTATGCTCGTTATTGAATCTAACCTTATAGTTTCTTCTACATCCAGTTGGATGCTTGACTCTGGTTCTAGTGCTTATTTGTGCACTTTCATATAGGATCTTAAGGATAGCAGGAGGCTGAGGGATGGTGAGATGATCTTATGCATCAAAAATGGAGCAAGGGTTGCTGCTATGGCCATGAGAACCTACCCTCTTCAACTACCGACTGGTTTAGATTTAGTACTTAGGGATTGTTAGTATGTGCCTACCGTAAGCAAAAATTTGATTATTATTTCATATTTAGCACAGAAAGGCTATATAATTAATTTTCTTAAGGACCATTATAATATTGTTTATGAAAGAAATAAAATTGCAAGTGGTTTTCTCATTAACAGTCTCTACCAGTTACATATTGATGTATCTGTCTTTAATATCGAGCAAAATATGAATGCCGTAAAATGACCAAGGAATAGTCCAAACGATAGGTATCTATGGCACCTAAGGCTAGGTCATATAGCAGAAGATAGGGTTAACAAATTGGAGAAAATTGAACTATTGAGTCCATTGACTTTCGAGTCATATCCAATTTATGAATCATGTCTTCATGGCAAAATGACTAAGCTTTCTTTTGTAAGACATGGGGAAAGGACCACGAATCTACTTGCCCTAGTACATATTGATGTATGCAGTCCATTTGATGTGTCAGCTAGAGGTAACTTTGATTTCTTCATAATCTTTATCGATGATTTATCTCGGTATGGGTATGTGTATCTTATGAGATACAAGTCTGAAGCCTTTGAAAAGTTTAAGAAATTCAGACATGAAGTTAAAAAGCAAACTAAAAAATTCATTAAGATTCTTCGATCAGATCGAGGAGGTGAATATCTTAGTTAAAAATTCCTAGACTATCTCAAGCAAAATGGCATAATCTCTCAATGGACTCCACCTGGAACACTTCAACTCAATGAAATTTCAGAATGGAGAAACCAGATCCTATTAGATATGGTCCAATCCATGATGAGCTTTACAGACCTCTTTGATTTTCTTTAGGGGCATAGTTTGTAACTGCTATATATTTACTGAATAGGATTTTCTCTAAAATCGTTCCTACCACACCATATAAGATATGGCATGGTAAGAAATCAAGTCTGAGTCATCTCAAAATTTAGGGTTGTCCGACTCATGTCAAAAGACAACAAACGGATAAGTTAGACTATAGGTCCTTTAGAGCTCGATTCATAGGATATCCTAAAGAGTCATTAGGATATTATTTCTACATTCCAGAAGACCACAATGTAATTATGAGTTGGCATGTCATTTTTCTTGAAAAATAGTTTATTCAAGATAGCAGCTTTGGAAAGCAGATCAAGCTAAAGAAAAAAGTCTTCCAAGAGCAATGAGCTAAGGATCCCATGGAACCAAATCAGGTTGAGCCAATGTAATCACTACCTCCTCCACCTCATAGATCGGAAAGAGATTTTCATCCTCCTGAGATGTACTTAGGTACTATTTCAGAGGAAGTAGAGAAAATGTTCCTCGTAGGTAATGGGGTTCGCGGTGATCCCAAAACCTATGATGAGGCGATATCGAATATCAACTCCGAAAAATGGTTAGAGGCAATGAAGTCAGAAATTGACTCGATGCACTCAAACCAAGTCTGGAACTTGGTAGATCGACTAGAAGGTATAGTAGTATTGGGTGTAAATAGATCTATAAGAGAAAGATTGGTGCAAATGGGAATGTGGAGACATTCAAAGCTAGATTAGTGGCAAAAGGTTATAGTCAGCAAGGCATTAACTATCAGTATACCTTTTCACCAGTAGCTATGCTAAAATCCATCCGCACATTACTTGCTGTTGTAGTCTATTTTGATTATGAAATATGATAAATGAACGTGAAAATGATATTCCTAAATAGATACCTTGAGAAAGATATCTATATGGAACAGCCGCTAGATTTCACATTCAGTGATGCTGATCACAAAGTATGCAAGCTGTAAAGGTTCATATATGGACTTAAGCAAGCATCTCGAAGCTGGAATACTCATTTTAATGATGTGATCAAATTATTTAGTTTCATCAAAAATGAGAAAAAATCATGTGTTTTCAAAAAGATCAGTGGAAGTGCTATTATCTTTCTTGTACTATATGTGGATGATATCCTCCTTATTGGGAATGATATTCCCATATTGACCATAGTCAAAATATGGTTATCTAAAGAATTTTCCATAAAAAATCTAGGAGAAGCATCCTTCAATCTAGGAATCAAAGTCTACAAAGATAGACCGAATAGGATGCTAGGTCTTTCATAGAAGATGTACATAGAGGAAGTGCTAAAGAGGTTTAGCATGAAAAACTCCAAGAGGAGATTAGTACCCTTCAGACATGGCATTCATCTCTCCAAGAAAATGTGTCCCAATACACCAGAAAAGATTGAATGTATGAGCAAGATCTCTTATGCTTCTGCAATAGGGAGCCTCATGTATGTCATGTTATGTACACAACCTGATATAGCCTATGCTGTGAGTATCACGAGTAGATATCAGTCGAATACAGGTGAAGAACACTGGACTTCTGTGAAATGTATCCTTAAGTACTTGAGAAGAACTAAGGATATATTGTTGGTTTTTGGTAATGGAGAACTCCAAGTCCAGGGGTATATAGACTCAAATTTTATGTCCGATATAGATGATCGAAAGTCAACATCTATGAGTCTGTTTGTGTGTAATGGTGGTGATATCAGTTGAAAAAGTTTCAAGCAAATAGTGATAGCAGATTCCACCATAGAAGCAGAATATATCGCTGCATCAGAAGCTACGAAGGAACATTCTGGTATAAAAAATTCACTACAAAGATCGAAGTCATGCCATCGAATGCCAATCCTCTATACTGCGATAACAATGGCGCCATAGCCCTTGCTAAGGAGTCGAGGTTTCACAAGAAATCTAAGCACATCGAGCGGTAATATCACCTCATCCGTGATTACCTCGAGAAAGGTTATGTCGAGATCAAGAGAGCCGACTTCGCATACAATATGGCAGATCCACTCACAAAGCCATTAGGCCAGTAGAAGATCGAAACCCACCTTGAGAAGATGGGACTTAGATTTGTAGTCAATTGGCTTTAGGTCAAGTGGGAGTTTGTTAGATATGTGTGCCCTAAAAGTCATAATTGGCTGACACTTGTAATACACATCTAAAGGCAAAATTATAATTTTAACTATAAATAATAAAATAGGTTATTTTCTATCATAATGTGTATTTGAAAGTGTTTGTGATACAACCCTTGAGTTAATGGTAATGATAGTTCATATTTTCAACAATTAAAAATTTAAGACATAAATTTTCATTATTAACTCATAAAATGCTTTCGACCGTAGGATCATCATGAGGATGGTGATTGATCTGAAAGGTTGGTGTACGATTGCTTTCTTAGGATAAATGAGTCTTGAGTCTATGATGTAGGGATACCAGAGTGAGAGTACAGGTACTCATTAGAGAACGAGGGCACTGAGCGTGACCATCTCGAGCGGTCTTGAGGAAGTCTACCTTCTCATCGATGACTAGCTTGAAGCTATAGTGGTGTGTCTAGTTTTTTGACCTGAGGTGCATCGACAGTTCACCTTGAGGGTGTTATAGTTTGACAACACCATAACTCAGTCTCCTAGCCATTTAGAATCCTGAGGTGTATGTTGGCTATAGCATGTTCATTATAGAAATTGGATTCCACCAATAAGGGATCTATCTACCTCAATAGATGAGGAGCAGCCCTAAGATGATCATGAGAATCAAGTCCATAAGCCCATGGCCATGGCAGAGTGAAAGAATAGAAAGAGTTTCTATTAGGGTTTTTACATTGAATTTGAATCGAATGATTAATTCATATGATGGAAATTAGGTTTTGACGAGATCACCTTAACCCTAATCCAATCAGAGCTCAAGATAGAGGAACTTAATAACACAGGTAACTACACTGAGAGGTTCATTTTCAGTTCTGATGGATTGCCACTATATGCTGCTAGGTGTCACTGGTGGATTTTGGTAGCAATTAGAATGATTTGGATGATCGATCATACTAGTTGTTTGAATCAAAAATAATTTGATCCATCAGAAGGTGTTTCGATGATGTCGATGATAGAGATTGCGACGTATCCCATTATCATATGGAAATGAACCTAACTGGATCATACAATCAAGGGTTTGAATCTGGATATCATCAATTGAACTAACCCAGTTCAATTGATTTGAATAAGATTCAATTAGGTTCAAGAAAATCATGCTAGCATATGATTGAGCCTAATGTTCTCCTTCAACAATCATTAAAGCTTATCTCTACTGAGCTAAATATTTTTGAGCTCACTCAGAAATCTTTACTTGGTCTGACTAGAGCTTGTCCAGGTTAAAAAAGGATTGCCTTAATTTATGAGATAAATTTGAGACAACACCTACCATTTTTCATCACCTGCTAAATCTTGTCCTTTGACTTTGGTCAAACGTTGACCTTTGATACTTAGACATCTGCTCATATGTCATGCACCCATAGGAGAGAACATGGGGTTTTGTCCCTCTACTAAAAAGTAGAAGGAAAGGGGGCACGTGCCTAGGGAGGAGTGCGCCCCATGAGGATCACTCTTGGAGTACCATATAGATGGGACTCTAGGATTGCTTCATCTCTCTACTTGGGTCACGCCAAAGAGTCTTCTTTGACCAGTCTTGGCACCACCTAAGGAGGTTTGTGAGGGACTCTAATCTGATTGGATCAGATGATGTCATCCTACCAATCAAATTTAGATTTGATTGCATAAAGAGCCATGATTGATTGGGATGATGTGGCACTGCATGGCGCAGTAGGGTCTATATAAATCCTGTCTGTACCTAAGATTAAGAGGTTCTACCCTTTCTCCATGCCACAAGACTTCTCTACCTTCCTCTCCATGCCACCTTCAGATCCTCTCTCTCCTATCCACGTCCGAGAGTCTTTGGGCGCAAGTTTGGTGCTATTCAAGTAAGAGAAAGACGATAGGAAGGAAAGAAGGCAGCACTGCTGTAAGAGACAATGACTGATCTTTAAAAGTCATTTTGAAGACCTTCAAGATCAGATCCAGATCTAATTTTTGAAGAAAAGATTGAGAAAGAGAAGATCTCTAGATCCTACCCGAGTGGATACCGATAGAGGCCAGGCACTTACGTGGCTACATCCAGAACCTCAGGCAAACATCGAGATCATCATAGGATAATAGGATTATCCATAATAAGGTACAATTAAATTAGATTTAATAAGTTTTATTTTAGTTTATTTTATCAAATCGATAAAATTAGATCTGAAGAGTCTCAGATCTAATTTAGATCTAAGAGAAAATTTTTTGAAATATCCCTCTTGATCAAATCAGATCTGAATGAATCTGATCCAGAAAATAGGATTTTTTCCTTTATTATCCTAGATCTAAACAGCTCCTAATTGCCAAGGTCATCTTCAAGTACTCCAAGTGTAAGATTAGCCAATCAACTAGCCAGATAAGTATAAGATTGATGGGAGTCTCTCCATTGCTTGTCTTAGACACCAATTGTGCTTAGCCAGATAATTTAATAGAATCAGTTATAAACCACCTTCCTTCGGGCCCAATTGTCCCTGCACCACTTTTCTAGACACCAATTAAATTGGCTAACCCTAACCTGATCCAACTTTTGGGATTCCTTATCCTAATGAGCTTGAGTTCCTAGGGCCGATGTCTAATTGATTTTAAAATTAAAGGTTTAGGTCAATGCAGGATGCTGGTTGATTATTTGTGGGCTAAGGAAGGATGATCAAATCTCCATCTTATGTTGTTTAATGGGTTGTGCCCTTAATTTGGTTTAATATGAATATGTACAAAAAAAAAATTTCAAGAAAGGGGTTCTATGCAATTTAAACTAAATGCATGCAACTAATTGAGTTTTAAAAAACTTACCTTGCCTCTAGCAATTACCAAAAGAAATAAAAATAAAAAAAAACTAATATGATGCATGCTCTAAATAACTAAAGTTTCTAATCTTGTTATGAAGCTTTTAATTAGGTTTAAGTGGATATTTTTTAATTAATTTTAAAAAAATAAATCATAAAAAAAACTAAAGTTAGGATTGATCTCACCAAGCAAAATTAGAAGCTTCCTCCTTTCTCTAATCTTTTTGGTTTTCTCTTTTTTTTTATCTGCAAAATAAAGAAGAAAAGTTAGTAAGCACTAATTACACAAAATTAAAAAAATTAAAAATTTATTTATAATTTAATTTATAAGAAAATCAAAAAAATTAAAATAAATAAATTTTCATGCCCTCCTCGGTAATGGCATCAAAAATTTTGATAAGAGCACGATGTTGTCGTTAGGACACCGTATTTATCAGTTTAATTTTAATTTCTTAAATAATTTAAAATAGATAGAAAGTAGTGAGTCGGATCGAATTCACAGAGAAGGCAGTATTTTAGTTTTTAAATCTTTGATTTTTATAAAATAAAAAGAAAAAAAATTTAAAGTTAGAAAATAGAATTATAAATAAAGAGTGAAAATTAAATAGTATGGAATAATAAACTTGGTACTAAGATCTACTAGTTAGATCTTAGCATCAACTTGCAATAAAATAAAGAGCAATAATTAAAGTATAAAAATTAAATTATAATAAAAATAAAGAGCATAAATTTAAAGAGCATAAAAATAAATATTATATTAATTAAAATTTAAATTTAAAGTTTTAATAAATAAATCAAAAAAAAGATAGAAAAAAATAAAAACTTGAAAAGCTGATTTCTTATCTTGGATTGGCATCGATGTTGAGATGGTGTAGAAGCCAGCTCTTCTTCGCAACACTCGTTACCTTGAAGCAGCTTCTAACCCAAGCATGGTTCTAATCTTTACCAAACTCCTTTTCATGATCGAAGATGATTGATTTTGGAGGCCTGGAGTCCTTTAAATAGAGTTAGGAGGGCTGGAAATCCTTGCTGCAGGCAATATAAGACTAAAGGCCATTTTAGTTGTCAAAATATTAAGAAATCCAAGTGAAATTCGGATTAAAATAGCTCCTCGATCGAGTTCTATTCTTCTGATGAAATCTGGTCGTTAGATAGGGATCCGATGCTTCAAAAAATATCAAAAATGGACATTAATAGCCTAGATCAAGTTGGATTAAGTTCTAGCCATTGGATCATGCAGGATACAGAAGATCGGGCCATTGATCACATGCTTGGATGCCTTAATCACTGCTGGAAGCTTTCTAGACCATCGGATCGATCTTTGGACGAGATCTGGCCATCGGATCGCATCAAATAAAGGCTTAAAATTCTTCTTTAAATCAAAAATTAACCCCAGCCATCCAATCTTCACTGCAAACAACCACATCCGTATGATCATGCAATTACTATTCATATAGACCGTGTGGACCAAGCATACGAAAGACTCCAGCCAATTAGCACGTTTCTTGCTCTAGAAATTACTGTAATGCCCTCGCTTAAGGGTTCACGGTGAGCCATGGTAAAACTAACATCAGCAGCTCATGAGATGGCTTGGCGGCTTACTGGCTCGATAGCTTGGCTGGGTGGGTTGCTGAGCCATTTTTTTTATTTTAATTTTTTTAAAAAAAATTTATATCTAATCCATTTTAGCTTCGTTTTGTTTCAAACTTATTTCGTTATGATCAAAAAAATGAGCTCTTTTTATTGGTAATAATATTTTATTTTTATTTTTATTTATTTTAATTAATAAAAATATTAATTTATTAAAAAATATAAAAATTATTTATTTATTCTTAAAAATAATATAAATTAATTATTAAATTAATATTTTTATTGGTGAATTTATGGTACTTATCGCATATCTTTCTTGGAACATGCATGGAGGTGTTTTAGGATTTAGGTGAGGTGCCACCTCACTTCCTTGATTAGTTAGGACTCCTATTTTGATAGGGATAAAGCTTAACTGATTTAAAATAATTTTAGTCTCATTAGAATTTATTTTTGGACATCGAACAACCTCTGATGGGTGTTAAAAATAAAAGGGAAGAAGTGTGCATTCGACATATTATGATTCTCTTCCTAGTTGCCATAAGATTCCTTGCAGCCGCCCCTTCTCTTCCTTATTCTCTCCCTTCCATGCCCCATAACACCTTCTTCTAGATCAAATCTGAGAAAGGAGAGAGCCTTTGAGAGAAGAAAAGAATCAAGAAAGAGTTCTTAACCTTTTTCTTGGTGATTCGATCAATCCCCTGAAAGCTGCAACAGTCTATTCTGAGAAACAAATCCAGATCTAAGCCAAAAAATGAATCTTGAGAGAGAGCTAGCACCTTGGTAGATTCAGAGTTCTGATCGAGAAGTGCTCTGTATGGATACCAGCAGAGGCTGGGTGCATGCACGACTATGATAGGAGCCTCGAAGATCCAATTGAAGAAAGGAGGGAAAAGCATCAGGTATACCTTCTACCTTTTTGTTTTTAATTTTAGCTCTGAATGAAAATTTTGTTATGCATGTTAGATGATCCTTAGGTAGTTTTGATTTAGATCAGCATGCTTAGATAGATTTAAAAATTATTTTTAAATCTCTTTCCATTACGGTTTAATGTAAATAGTAAAAATCAACATACATATCACCTAATATCCAACAATTTCTACTCGTGTTTGATGATGGACCTCCTATCATGGAAGGCCAGTGCTAGCCTAATTCCTTCTGCGTTGTTCTTTCTTTCATGTAGGAAGGATTCCAATTCCATTTCTCTCATGGCTTCTTTCTCTCTTTCTTGCTCTTCTTATCTTGTTCTCTTTCTTCTTCTTCCTCTTTGCAATGGTGGGTGGATCGCAAAGGGTCCCTTCCCAGCAATATGGTGATTCTCACTCTTCCTCTTAAAGGTCTAGGTGAAATAGGGTATCATCGAAGCTATTGTAGATCCTAGAAGCTAGAACAAACTCATCTATCAAAGTCTAATTTAGAAGCTAGGATTGTAGACTAAGCCTCATCCACATCCCTATCTTCTTAGATGGATTCAGAAGGACATTCAGATAAAGATCACCAAGTAGTATACATTCAAATTTTCCATTACAGAGAGGTATAACGATGAGGTAACATACAAAATAGTTTCTTTAGATATTTCTTAAGGCATCCATGGAAGCCTTTATCTTTAGGATCTAGATATAGTCTTCTACAGGTGGCAGAGAAAGATGGAAAGGAGTTTATGATCAATACCTTTAGAGCACAAAGTAACATAGACCTTGCAATGCAACCTAGGTAAAGTGACTTTCTTAGCACTTATAATAAGTTTGTGATGATGGTACAAAAAGCTAATACCACCTATGACAGGCTAAACTCTTGTCCCTTTGTTCCACCAATTGATCAACCAAGATTGAGCTCTAGGTGAAGTCACCATTGTTGTTGTCAACAAGGAAGGATGTCAAGGAGCATCAATACTAAGAAGTCCAAATGTTGAAAAAGGGGAAGTAGTTCACTAGGATCCAGAAGCAATGAATAGCAAGACTAGAAACTATTTTTGAGCAAAGTCAAGTGATTTAGTTATGAGATAGGAAAGCAGAAGTTTCTCCACCCTCAATTTTAATTTAGTAAGAGCTAAATCCCCTAAAGAAGAGTCTTGATTTAAAAGGATCATCAGACTTGATGTGGACCACTATAACCACTATAATTAGGCTGAATAGGATCTAAGAGTGAGATCCAAGGCATTAGTAAGCAAAGTTCTGAGCCAAATTTTCAAAGAATATAACTTGGTTGAACAATGCTCGATTTAGATGATTTTTTTCTAAATTAGATAATTTTTTTGAGATCTTCAAGTTTGTACTAACCCCTTAAGGGGTTTAAAAGATGCCAAAATTTTATTGTTTGGATCTGAAAATAGGCTAATTGTTGCCCAGATATGCAACCCAAAAGGGCGGGGGGTGAATTGGATTTTTAAAATTTTAAAGCTAAACTAGAACCACAAAGATTATGTAATGTTATACAAGTTGTATGTGGTGGATGATTTAAGTAAGATGAAAAAATAAATAGTAAGAGAGCAAGTATTTAAGAAAATAAAGATGGAGAGAGAGCAAGCACACCACAAACAAGTAAGATTTATAGTGGTTCGATGCCAACCTTGCACCTACATCCACTCTCCAAGCTTCTACTTAGAAATTTAAATCCACTAACCATATTTAAACTGAATACACCATTGCAAACCTCCAACCCTAGCTATCCCAAGCTAGCATGCTTATTTCTCGGGTACAAGCCAACCCTACACACTCCAATTCAAGGTTCGGAGAGACCTTTCCAAGTTTTGGAATCCCCAAAACTTAAAATAATATGAAAACAAAGTATAAGAGTTAATAATAATGAAATATAAAGTTAGCCCCTTTAATGAGTAAATAAAATGTTAAAAACTTTTTACACAATTATGGAAGAAGCTTTTCTAATTTTTCTCAAAATTGTTGAAGGCTTAAATGAGGTTTTGAGGGATTGGTGAACTTGAAACGAAAGCTTCTTTGCTTGAAGATGGCTTTTTATTTAGGGTTGAAATGAATACTTGAATCTCTTTTTATTGTTCCTTTCTTTTAAAAGCCTTTATATCCTCTATGATGACTGAAGAGAAAAAAGATCCAATTTTTAGCCATTAGAGATCCATTTTGGAGCATTAAATATAGCTAAAAAGGATAAAAAATAGCCGTTGTGGACTTTTCCATCATAGGGGTCGACCCCTAGGTCGACCTCTATGACAAAAAGTCCAAAAAACCCCATGTTCTATTTTTTTTGCCTTTAGAATAGCAGAGGTCAACCCCTAGGTCAACCACTGGCATAGGGGATGACCTAGGGGTCGTCCCCTTTGGTGTGCCAGTCAGCCCCTTTGATGGAGGTCGATCTAGGGGTCGATCCTTTTCTTCAAACTTGATTTTCTCTCAAAATATACATCCAAAAAAATATGAAATTACCTCCAATAGATCACAAATCTTCTGTTTTTACTTTTGAAACTTTCGAAATAGATTTTCTCCAACTTTATAAAATTTATGATTTTCTCCCTCGTTATCTTTCTTTTCGATTTTCTTCTAAATTATGCATCCTAAATTTATAAAACTATCTCCAATAGATCAAAAATCTTCTAGACTTGTTGTTGAGGCTTCTGAAACATATTTTCTTCAATTTTATAAAATTTATGATTTTGCTTCTGAAATACAATAAATCTTTTTTTAAGCCAAAATCATTAGTATCTCGCTCAAATATTTTGTAATCATCAAAATCAATTCTTGGAGCAATAATCTCTCCCTTTTTTATGATGACAAAATATTTGTGTATAAGCAAAATAAGACATGCATAGAATATTGAAAAAAATAGTGTCATTAAGAATTTTGAGTTTGAAATTAAGGCAATATATAGATATATTCAATTGATGCAAATTTTTAAGGCATGAGCTTTATAATATCAAGACATAATGTCAATGCCTACAAGTAAATGATCATAGTGCCTCATTACCATAAAGGATAGAAAAATCATAGTATAAACCCCAGTTTCTACAAAATAACTTAGTTCTTTTAGAAGAGAGGTTAGGGGCTATATAAAAAAAATTACCAATCATCAAGCATTTAATTTTTAACATCATCAATTAATAATTATTGTTTATACCAAATAATATATTTACTCCCCCTTTTTTACATCATCAATTAAAAACTACTCTTTTCTTGTTTGAAATAAAAATTTACTCTCCCTTTTATGACAGAATAAGATGCTAATATTCAAAATACATAAAAGTCATAGGCGTCATACATCAAGTAAATAGTTCTAGTTAGAATACATAAAGATGTAACATGGAGTTTACATAAAGATTTCAAAAATAGAAATAGTTAGCCATACAAGATAAGCACCACATACAATCAAAATTAGCCAACATATGTCATGAAGTAATTGACTAAACATATGAATGCATGCTTCATGAATATTCTTAATTTATCTTTAGTTCATTGCATATTTTTTATATACTCATTATACTATAATATCTCAATTTAAATAAATGAGTATTAAGATTTCAAGCATCAAATTATTGATTATTTTAAGCATCAATTAATTAAGCATATACTCAACATTCCTCTTTCCATTTTTGATAATCACTAAAAACCTTATGGAAAGAATTAAGAAAATTATTAAAATTAATAAAATATAGAAGTGTATCAAATGAGAGATGTATCAAATTCAAAAAATAAAGTTAAGTAAATCATCTTTCTTTTAAAAACTTATCTTTGGATTTAAAATATGCTTAAAACATCACTTTTCTTTCAAAAATTTACTTGAATTCAAATATCAAAGGCTCTCCCCCTTATTAAATGATTATAACTTTTATAATTAAATTTTTAAATATATATTTTTAGGCTTGAAGAGAAATAGAGCTTTTCAAAGTTTTGAACAAAGAAATCAAGAATAACATTTTTTTATGCATCAAACAAATCATTGAAATATATCATCAAAATCAATTAAAATTCAAAATATATATATCAAATTAAAAAAAATTTGATTTAATTTCAAGAGGGTATTAAATTTGAATTTCATGAGATATTTAATATGAAAATAAGTATGTTTGATATAAAATTTATATTGATATCACTCTTTTTCTTTCTAAAAAGTTTTAATTCAGATTTTTCAAGTCAATATTGAGGGATAGAGCTTTTCAAGATATTTCAATACATTTGATACCAAGAAAAGTAGGTCCGATATCAAATTTCTATTTGATACTATCAATTTAGATTTTTAATTTAATTTCAAAAAATAGAGATTTTTAAATAAAATAAGTATAACAAAAAAATTTGACACCAATTTTAATATTTATTCTTTAGTTTTCTCAAAAAGTTTTAGTTAATTAAACTTTGAAAATGTATGTATCGAAAGAGTATGAAAGATAGTATCAAAATTGAAAATAATTTTATAAGGATCTTACATTGTATATTAAAAATTCTATAAATTTATTTCTAGGAGTATGAAGAGTTTTCAATTTAATTCAACTCCAAGAATGTCAAGAATATTTAGAAAAATCAAATTATGAAATCAGCATATGAATGATACCACTTTAAATAAGTTTTAATATTTGAGAATAATTTATTTGTCTGATACTACTTTAAATTAGTAGTACTTTAAATTAAGTAAATCAAATTGAAAACACATGAAAGCATAAATTGAAAAAACTATAAGGCATTTGATTGAGAGTTTGAATTTAATTGACTAAAGTATAAATTTGAAAGAATTATAAGATAAATGATTAAAAATTTGAGATTAATATCGATAATTTCAATACTAATTTACAGCAAATGTCTCTCTTATTTTTAAAAATGAATACCATAAAATTCATCATATAATATTTTTAAATTTATTCTTCCTCTTTTTTTTTAAGTGAAGCACTATTAATTGATACCACTTTAATCTTTAACTAATACTAATTTAACTTTTAAGCATAGATTTTCAAATTTGATTGATACCAATTTTGTAACTAATTCATCTTAAATTAATTTTTTTCCTTACTTTTGCAAATAAAGACATTTTTAATTAAATAATCATTTAAGATCAAATTATTTTTTTTAGTATTTTCTTTCTCTATTGCACTTATTTTAAAGTAAGCATATTGAGTTTCAAATAATCAACCATCAATCAAATAATCAATCAAATCATGATACAGTAAAATTTCTTTTATGAAAATTTTGCTTTCATTGATTTTAAAATGGAATGTTTACAATAGGATGTCTTCAACCATGACAACATCAAAATGATCAATTGATGTAAAGCATTTTTAAAATATTCATTGATCATTAAAAGATGATGACACAATTAAATCAATCAAAGTATGAATCGACAAGTCAAAAAATATATAAATGCTTAAATCAAAGATGAACAAATCAAGCAATATAAATGATTTTTTTCAAGTTTAAAAAATTATTTATTTATTTTTTTGATACAACTCAATCAAAAATAGAATAAGATTTAGTTTAAAAAATATTTCTTTCTCATTTAGAAAGTATAATTTCAATACTATATTTTTTTTTTCAAAACTATAGATTCAAAAAGAAATGCTTTTCAAATTTAGCTAAGAAATGGCTTTAAGCTTTAAAAATTCAAGATAAATAGATTCTTTCAAAATTAAGAATTTGTATATATTATCATAAAGAGATTTATTTAATTTAATTTTTTAATAATTATTTTTTAAAAATAAATATTTCTTTCTTTTCTCAAGAAATATTACACATTGAGTTCAGAAAAGATATCAAACATTTGTAATTTATCTCAAACATTATCATATTAAAATATGGCTATACAAATTTAGATTTAACATAAAGCATTATTTTCTTCCTTCCTCTTTGATATTAAAGTAAATTATTCTAAAATATATCACAAGAATTTATCTCAAATGTTATAATAGCAAGAATATGGCCATGGAAATTCATATTTGAGACAAAGCAACTATTCTTTTGCTAAAAGATAATACAATGGAATTCAAGACAAAAATATACTATTTGATACAAATTATGATACCAATAGATTATACAAACAAATCATAAAGAGATTTATTATTTAAATTTAGATATTATTTTTTTAAGAAATATCACTTAATTTAGTTCAAAAAATATATGAAATTTTTTGAATTTATCTCAAAAGATATCATATAAGCTATGCAAAACTAGATTCGAGATAAAATATTCTCTCTTTTTTTTGCCAAAAGAGGACAATGGAGTGCAAGGCAGAAAAAATCTATTTGATACAAATTGTAAAACTTTACTTAATGATCAATTTTTTTTTTGATATCAATGTAAAACATGAATAAATAAAATCACATGAAAGCTCAAGTATGAGTGAACCAACAAGTCAAGCAACAAATAAATGCCTATTAATGATTTTCCATGAGATTCAAAAATTATTTGTCTAGGATTTTCATTTGGAGTAAAATATTTTTTTAAGATTAAGCTTGATACCAATAAATTATTAAAAATCATGATAGGATCAAACCATGCAAAGTATGATTGAATAAAAAGTAAAATAAAAATAATTTCTCTAAAGCAAATCAAATAACTAGAACAACAAGAGTGCATAAATAGATCAAAATAATTTTATTTTTAATATTTTAATAATATTTTCTCTTTTTTAGCTTAAAATTATTATTTTTTTATAGTAAATGCTAGAAAACTTGACTTTCTTAACTCTCTCCCTATGTTGAAAAATTAACTTTTCTTAATTCTTTCCCTATTTCTTTCAAATTAGGCATATTTAATTAATTTAAATAAGTGATCATTTCTTTTTCTTTGTTTTGCAAGCAAAGCACATATTTAGTCAAATAAATAATATCAAATACATTGAATTTTCACAAAAGATGAAATTGTCAATGATTAGCCAATGATGATTACAAAGATAAAATCATGAAAGTATGCAAAATGTATGAGAGCTATATCCTATATAGATACCAAAAATAGATTGAAAGGATCACTAAAGCTGTGGAAAGGAATCTTAGCATCTTAAGGAAGTATATATCAGGATAATCCTAAGATGTAGGTCTAGGCTAGGTAGAAGAAGAGTGTAGTCTAATATCTCCAAATTACTGGGCCCGGTAGTGAACATCCTGATTTTTTGGATCAGGTTCGTTCAGATCTGATCGGATCAAGAGATATATTTTAAATTTTTTTTTTTTTAATCTAGATCAGATCTGAGATGTTTTAGATCTGATTCTTATTATTTTAGTAATTAAAATAAATTTAGATAAATTAAATTAAATTTAATTTACCTTAAAGTGGGTAATCCTATTACCCGTTGATGATCCTATAAGCAGCGGAAGGTTCTGGATCTAGCCATGCAAGTGCTTGACCTTTACTAGTATCCACTCGGGCTGGATCTGGAGATCCTCTTCTTCTCTATCACATCTCCAAAAATCAAATCTAGATCTGATCTGGAGGATCTTCAAAACTCCTTTCGAAGATCAGCAGTTGTCTTTTGCAGCAGCGCAGCCTTCTATCTTTCAGTCGTCTTTCTCTCGTCTGGATTGCACCAACCAAGATCCAAACCACTTTGGACATGGAGAGGAGAGGGAGAAGGTGGGTTTGGCATGGAGGAAGAGGGGAGAGGAGGCCTTGGGGCATGGGAATTGAATTCCTTTCCAAACATAATTTTAGTTGGGCGTAGGGTCTTATTTATAGACTATCTATGATCCAACTCCTCTTCTTCCCAACCAATCATAATTCTTTGTGAAATTAGATCTAAATCTGATTGGTGGGAGTAGAGTCCCTTGGATTCCTCCTTAGATGGCACCTATGACCAGTCAAACTTGGTTCTTAGGAGAACTCTAATCGGAATCCAAAAAAGAGGAGTCCCTATCCAACAGGGACTCCTGGGCGCCTCTAGCTTGGGCACATGCCAAGGTGGCATGAGCCCTCCTCCTTGCCAGGTTCTGGTAGGGGGACAGGCTCCTACCAACTCTCCAATAGGTGCGTGACACGTGGATAGAAGTCAAAGTATCAATGATCAATGTTTGACCAGTCAAAGGTCAACTTTTGACCAAAGTCAAAGGATGAGAAATGGTAGATGACCAAAAAATGGTAGGTATTATCTTACAAAATAAGACAACCCTTTTCTAACCTGGATAGACTCCAATCATACCAAGTGAAGGCCTTTGAATGAGCATAAACTCCTTTGGCTCGATTAGGACAACTATTTATGATAGTAAAAGAAGAACGTTAGGTTCAATCGAGTGCTAGCACGATTTTCTTGAACCTAATTGAATCTCATTTAGATCAATTGAACTAGATTAGTTCAATTGATGATCATCAGATTCAAACCCTTATTTGTGTGATCCAGTTAGGTTCAGTTCTGTATGGTAATGGGATACGTCATGATCTCTATCATCGACATCATCGAAACTCCTTTCGATGGATCAGAACTCTTCTGATTCGAACAGCTAGAATGATTGATCATCTATATCATTCTAATTGCTCCCAAAATCCATCAGTGACACCTAGCAGTATATGGTGGCAACCCATCAGAGCTGAATGCGAACCTCTTGGTGCAGCTACTTGTGTGATTAAGTTCTTCTATCTTGAGCTCCGATCAGATTAGTGTTAAGGTGAACTCATCAAATCCTAGTCTCTATCATATGATGTACCATTTGATTCAAGTCCAATGTAAAAACCTAAATAGAAACTCTTTCTATTATTTCACTCTGCCATGGCCATGGGCTTCTAGATTTGATTCTCATGATCATCATAGGGCTGCTCCTCTACCACCGAGATAGATAGATTTTATCTTGATGCTATCCAGTTCCTACAATGAACATGCTATAGCCAACATACACCTCAGGATTCCGTATGGCTAGGAGATCGAGTAATGGTGTAGTCAAACTATAACATCCTCAAGGTGAACTATCGATGCATCTCAAGTCAAAGAACCAGACACACCACTACAGCATCTAGTCAGTCATTGACGAGAAGGTAGACTTCCTAATGACTACTCGAGGTGGTCACGCTCAGTGCCCTCATTCTCTAACGAGTATCTGTACTCTGGCTTTGATATCTCCACACCGTAGACTCAAGACTCATCTACTAAAGAGAAGCGATTATACACCAACCTTTCGGATCAATCACCATCCTCATGATGATCCTATGGTCGGAAGCATTTTATGAGTTAATAATGATTATTCATGTCTTAAATTTTCAACTCTTGAAAATATGAATTATCATTATCATTAACTCAAAGGATGTATCACAGACACTAAATACACATATGTGATAGAAAATAATCCATTTTATTGATTTTAGTCAAAATTACAAATTTGCCGCTAGAAGTGTATGACAAGTGTCAGCCAATTCTGACTTCTAGGGCACATATATCTAACACATCCTTCCTCACTATAGTGAGTGCCTGAAACAATCTCCCTAACTCATCTCTGACCAATGATAATGCTTCCATCTAATCTCATCTTATCTGGTGTGCCTATGATATGTACCTCTAAAGTTCTACATGGACTGATGCTACAATCTTGATGGAGAGTCTTTCAACAAATGCATCCTCATCGAGTCTGTCAGATAATCATGAGCTAGTATCCGAATGGTTGATCTATGAAAGTGAAGCTGTCTCTATTTGTTCATGCTGCTCTGCTAGCTTCTTATCCTAATATTTACTACAGTTAACTCTGCTATAGGAGTCTCATCATTATCATCTGCTATAGCATGAGAGCTGATATCCTCAATACCCTCAATCATCATCTCAATCAAATACAAATCCTAAATGTGTAGCTACTTGAGATAATCCAAGGTGCTTCTACTAGTCTGTATATGTGTAGCATATGTCCAATCCTATCAACATTTATCTTAGTCTGCACACCTTTCACTTTGAAAACTAGACTTTCTCTTCTTTTAGGCAAAATACTTTCGGGGTGCCATTAGAGAACAAGGACTATAAGATTAGAATAGAAATGGAGAGAAAATGTCCGATTTTAGTAGGAAGGTGTTTGAAAGGAATTACAGCTCGAGAAAATTGATAATGGAATGATAGAGCCTTGGATATTTTCAAGTAGAAGAACTAATCTAAAAAAAAAAGATCGACTCTTGCTAAATCAAAAGTCAACTCTTAAAGAGAAATTGACTCCAATAAAACTAGGAGTTGGCTCTTCAAAGCAGAAAATAGTTCAAGTAGTTTTTGATTCAAAAATATTTAATCAAATTGAATAAAAATCAATAGGCAATCAAATCGATGATCAAGAAGGATATTCCAATCAAATTAGGGGATGAAAAATTAATCAATCATGGGGGTAAGATTATCAAGTCAAGAAACACATGTAAAAGAAAATCTAGATATAGGCTCTATGAGTTTTGGTTGAACTATGAAATTTTAAATCCTTAGGAATAAGCTAATATGTAATGTAATTCAACACATTAAGCACTTGAGTTTTATGAATAGATATTTTATCTTCAAGTACCTAGATCATGCAAAATTTTAAAAAATTTTAATATTTAAGCATCTTATGGGGGAATGCCAAAAATCAATTTTACATGTATATTCAGTAATTCAAAAATATTCACATCTAATTAAGCATCTTTTAATTTAAATTTATTAATTAGAAAATTGATATGGAAAAGCTATTATATCATATTAAATTTTAAGATAATTTTAATTCATATCATAACATGATACTTAGAGGAGAGCATATTGATTTTTTAAAATCAAAGTATTCAAATCATCAAAATCAATTATACTAATCTTACTAATATATGAAAAGAATTTCAAGCAAGTAACCAAAATATGAAATCATAATGATAGATCATTAAAATTAATAGAATTAATCAAACAAACATTGATGGTATAATGTGAGAAAAGTTTAGATTTTATCAATATCATCATCCATTCAAGTCCATTCCTAAGGCATCCAACTACAAATATTTTCTCATTTTATTCCATTGGATCCTTGGTGTACCTATAAAATCATTTACTAGTTTTTGGTACCTAAGTCATCTTGGGTTCATGAAGGTTAGAGCTTATGGTTTCTTTTGGAATCCAAATCTTCTTCACATTTGAATTTTTAGATTTACTAAAAAAATATATATAGGATTTATGTCCTACTTTTTCATATTTAAAGCAAGTAATATTTGAAAACTTATTGCTTGACGAGTTTACCAAGATGTTTTTTAGAAATTTTTGTTTCTTAAGAGGATTATAGCCTAGGCCAGCTTTATTATAAATGGTCTTTTGATTTTCAAGTATCATTTGAAGTTTATTTGAGCTAAGAGTAAACTTTTCTACCATAGGTTCTAACTTAGCAATTTCAATTCTTAGGTTCAGATTTTTTTGAGTTAAAACCAATTTCTCATTTGAAATTATCTCATTTTCTTTTAGAAAGAATTTTAAAATATCATTTTTTTTCTTAAGATCAACATTTTCTTCAACTAATAAATTTTCAAATTTGATTAATTCTTTCTTTTCTTTAGTCGAAGAATTAATTTATTTCAAGAATTTTTTTCTTTTTTTATCATATTTTTTATATTTTTTAATAGATCTTTTTTTTCACTCAAAATTTTATTTTTTTCTCCAACCAAAGATAGATTAGATTTTTTAAGTTCTTTATTCTATAGCCTTATCTTTTTGTATTCATCCATTAACTCATTAAAGGCTTTATATAATTTATTAAAAGTAAATTCAGATGAGTATTCATGATATATCTCATCATTTTGAGCCATGAGGTAATAACTTTCTATACATTCCTCCTCTTTCTCATTCTTCTCTTCTTTGCTTTGCTCCCACTTAATCAATGCTTTTTTTTTTCTTTTATTTTTTTCTTTTCTTCTTCTTTTCATCCTCATGCACCATGAGGGATGAGTTAAGGTGAGTTTTCTTTTTTTCTTAGAAGCTTGATGTTTTTCTCTGATTTGCTCCCTCAAAAATAGTTTCTAATTTTTTTATATTTAATTTACTGAATTACATGAAGAAATTATATTAAAAATATTTATGTCTAATAAATAATAAAACAAATTTATTGCTTTAGCATTCATTTGAATTATTTTTTTATCATAAATTTATGCATTGGATGTGTGTAGGCCATTGATTATAGTTTTTCATAAATTATAGTCATGTGCTTGAATGAATATTTTTATCCTAGATTTTTAATAAGTAAAATTTGAGCCATCAAACAATGGGGATCTATCTATAAAATATCCATCATTAAAAAAGATTTTATTTTAGGTTGCTAAGATCTTTGGCTCTTGACAGTTAAATCAACAACTAATAATAGAGCATCTGCTCTGATACCACTTATTGTTTAGATATGCAATCCAAGAGGAGGGGTGAATTGGGTTTTTAAAATTTTAAAGCTAATTTAGAACTACAAAGATTATGTAATGTTATGTAAGTTGTATGTGGTGGGTGATTTAAGTGAGATGAAAATATAAATAGTAAGAGAGTAAGTATTTAAGAAAATAAAGATGGAGAGAGAGTAAGCACACCACAAACAAGCAAAATTTATAGTGGTTCGGTGCCAATCTTGCACCTACATCCACTCTCCAAGCTCCGACTTGAAAATTTAAATTCACTAACCATATTTAAACTGAATACACCATTGAAAACCTCCAATTCTAGCTATCTCAAGCTAACATGCTTGTTTCTCAGGTACAAGCCAACCCTACATACTTCGATTTAAGGTTTGGAGAGACCTTTCCAAGTTTTGGAATCCCTAAAACTTAAAACAATATAAAAATAGAGTATAAGAGTTAATAATAATGAAAAACAAAGTTAGCCTCTTTAATAAGCAAATAAAATGTTAAAAACCCTTAAAACAATTAAGAAAAAAGCTTTTCTGATGTTTCTCAAAGTTGTTGAAGACTTGAATGAGCTTTTGAGGGGTTGGTGAACTTGAAATAAAAGCTTCCTTACTTGAAGAGGGCTTTTTGTTTAGGGCTGAAATGAATGCTTGAATCTCATTTTACTGTTCCTTCCTTTTGAAAGCCTTTATATCCTCTATGATGACTGGAGAGAAAATAGACCCAATTTTTAGCCATTGAAGATCCATTTTGGAGCATTAAATACAGCTGAAAAAATTAAAAAATAGTCGTTACAGATTTTTTTTGTCATAAGGGTCGACCCCTAGGTCGTCCCCTGCATAAGTGTCGACCTCGGGGTCGACCTCTATGACAGAAAATCCAAAAAACCCTATATTCTATTTTTTTTTGCCTTTGGAATAGTTGAGATCGAACCCTGGCATAGGGGATGACCTAGGGGTCATCTCCTTTGGTGTGCTAATCAGTCCCTTTGAAGGAGTCGACCTAGGGATCGATCCTTTTCTTCAAACTTGATTTCTCTCAAAATATACATCCAAAAAATATGAAATTATCTTTAATAGATCACAAATTTTCTATTCTTGCTCTTGAGACTTTTGAAATAGATATTATCCAACTTTATAAAATTTATGATTTTACCCCTCGTCATCTTTCTTCCTGATTTTTTTTCTAAATTATGCATCCAAAATTTATAAAACTACCTTTAATAGATCAAAAATCTTCTAGATTTATTATTGAGGCTTTCAAAATATATTTTTTCTAATTTTATAAAATTTATAATTTTATCCCTAAAATATAATAAATCTTTTTTCAAGCCAAAATCATTAGTATCTCACTTAAATATTTTGTAATCATCAAAATCAATTCTTGGAGCATCACTAATCAAATCAAAAATTTATATTTTAGAAAAGATTTTGGCTGTGTGTATCTCTCAGTCTGTGAAGAATTAGATAAAGCAATAGTAGATAAAATTGATATAAAAGTCAAGATCCACCTCCTATAAGATTTTAGTTTTTTATGATTATTTTTACTGATTATGTTTACTTTTGGAAACCTAGTCTTATTAGAATAAGAAGAGGATCCCACTTGAATTATACAAAGGAAGACCTCATTACTATTATAAATGAGGTTATAGATCTCAGTTTATGGGGTATAAATAATCAATGAATGAAAAAGGAACTTTCCATCTTGTTACAATTTTTTTTGATAGATTCAAGTTCAATAAGTTTAGGGAATTCTTTCTTTCTCCCAATTGGATTATGAGGTGATGGATTACTATCATTTTGGATTTGGCTTTGAGAAAGGCTTAGTACCTATGGTTGTTCGAGGCTGAGGTGCTAGACTTTGGTCCTTTATAGCCTTCAAGCCTTTACCTCCTGTTCTAGGCATTGTTAGGTCGAGGTAGTAGATTACACTCCTTTCGTGCTGGACTATGGTACTTGATGGATAATGGGCCTCTATTTCCTTATCTTAGAGGCTCGACTATGGTTTTTTGTGACTAGCGGGCCTCTACCCTCCAATCTCAAGGGTTACTTTTGTTCTTGGTGGCTAATGGACCTTTGCCTCCTAATCTCAGGGGTTGGACTATAGTTCTTTATGACAAGCGGGTCTTTAGCCCTCGATCTCAGGGGTTGGAGTTCATTCCTTGGTGGCTAATAGGCCTTTGTCCTCTAATCTTAGGAATTATACTTCAATCCTTGGTGGTAGTAAGTGCCTTTCTCCCAATCTCAGGGGTTGAACTTCAATCCTTAGTGGCCAGCAAGCATCTTTACCCTAATATCAGGGTTTGGACTTCAATCCTTTATGGCCAATAGGCCACTATTCTCCAATCTCAAGGGTTGGACTTTAGTCCTTTGTATCCAATAAGCCTCTGGTCCCCATTCTCAAAGGTTGGACTTTGGTTCTTAGTGGCCAATACACCTTTGTCCCCAATCTTACGGATTGGACTTAGGTCTTTGGTGGCTAACGGATCTATGATTTGTTGGGTTCTTATGGATGCCTAGTACTTGCATGATCAAGCCAAGCACCCATCCTGCCATCTGAGCTTAGGCTCTACTAGGACTTTAGAAGGAGGTCTCAATTGATCATGGGGTATCTTCACCTTCAAAATTGGTAGCTCTTATGAAAGAGATATAACTTGTTGCACTTTGGTTCTTTAGGCCGGCTCTTGGAGAAGAATTAAAATATAATTTCATTTATTATTAATAGAAGGCATAGAGACCAATATTATGATTCTTACTAGTAGTGTGTATTTTTACATTTGGGGCATAAGTACCCATCCAAGCTTCTCGAACACTATTTCTTGGAAAGGGTACTACTTGCTCTAGGGCTTTCCTCAGTATAAATTATCTAATCATAGGCCACTTATATTGAAGGAGTGGATCTGTCGGCTATAGATCCTCCAGAAATTTTGTGATTCGATCATCATTTTGCTTTTCAGGAGTTCACCTATCCCAACTAGTATTTCACTAGTCATCAACATATTGACCAAGGTATCCTCATCGAATGAGAGCCTCAATTTTATCTTTCAATTGTAGGATCCATAATATTTGTGGAACCAATAGTATCTACTCGTATCCCTCTTTTTAGTAAGAGCTTCATCCTTTAAGGCCAACATTAGCAGCCTTAATCTTGGATCTCTATCAAGATTTGAGTCCTTGGAGAATTAAGAGGGGAATACATCATCAAATCAAAGGTGGACTCCTTAGTTGTCTGGCATTCCTCTTCTTAGCTTTATTTTTTCCTTAGCTCGCACTATTCTTCATAGCTATAATGCTTCCTCCCACCGCCTCCCTCCAAGTAGTTATAACTTTCTTAGCATGAATGTGCTGATTTGCTGGGGATAGGAGTTCAGCTAGATCATTTGAAGGCCTTTTCTCCAATGAAACTATAGTGTGGACCCTTGAGCCCATTCATTGCTACTATCACCATGGTAAATTGATCTAGCTCACAAACCTTTAGTGTCTTGATACTGAATCAGTTGATATAGTTAAAGTGACTCATGTTCCTTCTTCTTGATGGAGAATATGTTGGCCAAGGTCTTCTTGTGTCTTCTAATACTAATGAAGTGACCAATAAATTGTCGGCTAACTAACAAACTGTAAGCTAATCTGGTTGAAGGATCCAGTCGAGCCAGGTTGAAGGCTCAAGTACCAAAGCCAAGTAGCTTTTCTTAAGATTATTGGGAAAGCTCGGTGCATCATAGCGTCACTTGCCCTTTGTAGCAGCATAACAGCTTTAAAACTCTCAATATTATCCATTAGATCTGAGGTATCAATGTAATGCTCAAACTAAGGCATTTTGAATTTTCTTAGCAAAGGTTCCTCCATGATCTCTTTGGTGAAAGGAAGCCCACACATCATCTCCAAGTCATTGTCTACTCTAACATGCACTCCTCTTGATGCTTTAATCTAATTGTTCATTTCCTTAATCTTGTGACTGAAATTGATTTCCCTTGTGAAGACCCTCTTTGAGTGGTGCTGGGAAGAATTGATGGGATTGGATCCTATCTCAAAGGAAGAGCTAAGATGATTGCACCTTTGGCTTTGCTAAAGGGAAGGGTCACCACTGCCCTTTGTTGGGTGCTCTTAGTGATTCGGTTGGCTAGTTTGGGGGTTAGCAATCTAGTCTACAGGTTCTACACTATGGTAGTGAGAGCTTACGCCTTCCAAAATGAGTAGATTAAACTACCCGATGTTGATAGCTCTTAGAGTTGATTTGAGATTGAGATCTTTAAGGGTTAAGTAGAGATACATCTAACTCTAGCTAGATATGGTTGGTGGATCTTTGGTGGTTATTTCTCTTGAGCTCTATCATTTCTTTTACCTTGCTCCCACATATGGCTTTAATCTATTATTGCTGATCTTCGATTGATGATGTGGATCGTCTATGATGATCTACAAAATAGCTATAAATTAGAGGACTCATTGGATTGGCTCCGAGTGGGCCCTTAAATGCATAAGTCAAAAAGAGAGTTTTTAGATAATGGTGTGGGAGAAGAAGAATGAGAATTTTAGTAGCATAATGTTATTATCATTTTTGCCATACCTTTCATTATGGGATTCCATATCTATATAGAGCAATGGAATCTAGAATCTCCTAAGGGTCATACAGTAATAGATTGAAGTCATGAGATAACTACCGAAGGATGCATTGTAACCATCCAAAATCATATCATAAGTACATTAAAATATGATGCAATCGCTTGAGGCCATTGTGATAATCTTTAATTCTTGGTGGATGAAAGGAGTGCATTTCTACATAAAGTGAGGAGCCATCATATGAGATGAGAGTATTTGCATTAGTTTGGAATGGATACTAAGTTTAGTGGCTTTCTATCTAAATTATGAGATTTTATGTTGGGCAACATGTAATCTTGGAAGTCAGTTGCTTGTAGTCTACTCGTCCTAGCTCTTAGATCCATCAGGATGGATCTAATTTGATAGGTGTAGGCTACCATATTAATTTTGAGCTGAACAAATCCAATCATATCATATTACTAGAGCCATTTTCCACTATGGCAATAATAGTAATAAAATCTAGTTATAACAAAAAAAATCTACCTTGTTCAATCTACATACAAGATCTATCTGCTTGCCAGCTGGTTCGGTTGGATCTTGATTGAGTCAAATCATGTCCTCTAATAATTTATATAGGCAGACAGTGTGCGTGATTGGAGGAGTACTTGGAAAGGTCCAAAACATAGGTGGTTGCAGCAGTCTGGATTGGT
Organism: Cocos nucifera; assembly: GCA_006176705.1. Lineage (NCBI taxonomy): Eukaryota > Viridiplantae > Streptophyta > Magnoliopsida > Arecales > Arecaceae > Cocos > Cocos nucifera. The sequence goes on along the minus strand of QRFJ01000965.1, from coordinate 178,000 downwards.
TCCTCCCTCATCCGATTCTAGATAGCATTACTATTTCATCAGCTTTTGGCTCTCGCACTAAGGCTGCAAAAGATAGTGCAAACCTTGGAGAGAAGGGGCGATGACGAAGAAGAAAGAAGATATATTTGAGAGGTAAAAGTAAATGGTAATTGTTGAGGGCTATCAGTCTGCCACCCAACTCACCAACTTACAGCGACCAACCATTGGACACCGATAGATGTTTGTTGGGTGACGATCGATGGTGGAAGGTCAACAAATTACTCGATGAACCACCGATCAATTGACTCGATGATTGACATTCAACTGATCTAGCCAATTATTGATTGATTGGCCGAAGGATCAATACTCTCCGATCCATCAATTGTCCGATCGATACTTTGATGGAAGCACCGACAAATAATCATGGAATGGATGATCGGCCTAACAAATGATGATCAGATTGCTTCTTCCAACTGACTAACCATTGGTCAAGAATCACTAAGATGACAGTCGACTTCAGGTCCTCCACATGGCAGAATAGTCGATCAGCTCCAAGCCTTTCGACCGATTGATGATCTATCGGTGCCAAATCAGCTAATTGACCAATGGATGCTCTCCAAATAACTCATCTGGCTCACAATCGGCCCTACAAAACCACCCCCAAGAAGAGTGGGCAATGATGATTAGTGGATGGTCTTAACTACCTACCTATGATCGCACTACACAGAAAAAGAGGGATCTACATGTTGAGCGATTATCACCCTAACACCTATAAAAAGGAGGTAAACTGGTTAATCAAAAGATGACACATTAAGATACTTTTAGGGCAAACTCTATTACTTTGCTCTCAGCTTTCTATTCGATCAGTCCATCCTACTAACTTCAGCATTGAAGGATTCCTATCGGAGCCAACTCTGGTCTGTATGGACTTGCTCTTATAGGTTTTCCGACATTCAATTATAGGCACGAGTGGATTGGCTGCAATAGATTGGCATGTCAGGTAGGGGGATAGTGCAGTGAATTGATAATTAATCCCATAAATAGCAAAAATGCATACTCACAACTCAATCAGCTCTGCCAACCAATCATCCTGGTGAGAGACACTTCCCCCTCCACCACCAACAATGGCGAAACCCAGCTTCTCGCATCTGGCGGTCACATCGAATGCGCAGGCCCAGCAATTGGCTGCATTGATGCAGCAAGTCTAGATATTGATGGAGGCTATACACAGCCTCTAGTGTTAGATATATGTGCCCTAGAAGCCAGAATTGGCTGACACTTGTAATACACTTCTAGGGGCAAAATTATAATTTTGACTAAAATCAATAAATTGGTTATTTTCTATCACATATGTGTATTTAGTGTCTGTGATACATCCTTTGAGTTAATGGCAATGATAATTCATATTTTCAAGAGTTGAAAATTTAAGACATGAATAATCATTATTAACTCATAAATTGCTCCCGACCATAGGATCATCACGAGGATGGTGATTGATCCGGAAGGTTGGTGTACAATCGCTTCTCTTTAGTAGATGAGTCTTGAGTCTACGGTGTGGAGACACCGAAATGAGAGTACAGGTACTCGTTAGAGAATGAGGGCACTGAGCGTGACCACCTCGAGTAGTCATTAGGGAGTCTACCTTCTCGTCAATGACTGACTCGATGCTGCAGTAGTGTGTCTGGTTCTTTGACCTAAGGTGCATCAGCAGTTCACCTTGAGGGTGTTATAGTTTGACTACACCATTACTCGGTCTCCTAGCCATATGGAATCCTGAGGTGTATGTTGGCTATAGCATGTTCATTGTAGGAACTGGATTGCATCAAGATGGAATCTATCTACCTCGGTGGTAGAGGAGCAGCCCTATGATGATCATGAGAATCAAGTCCTAGAAATCCATGGCCATGGTAGAGTGAAATAATAGAAAGAGTTTCTATTTAGATTTTCACATTGGACTCGAATCGAATGATTACATCATATGACAGAGACTAGGGTTTGACGAGTTTACCTTAACCCTAATCTGATCGGGGCTCAAGATAGAAGGACTGAATCACACAGGTAGCTGCACCAAGAGGTTCGCATTTCAGCTCTGATGGGTTGCCACCATATACTGCTAGGTGTCACTGGTGGATTTTGGGAGCAATTAGAATGATTTAGATGATCGATCATTCTAGTTGTTCGAATCAGAAGAGTTCTGATCCATCGAAAGGAGTTTCGATGATGTCGATGATAGAGATCATGACATATCCCATTACCATACAGAACTGAACCTAACTAGGTCACACAAACAAGGGTTTGAATCTGGTGATCATCAATTGAACTGATCTAGTTCAATTGATCTGAATGAGATTCAATTAGGTTCAAAGAAATCGTGCTAGCACTCGATTGAACCTAACGTTCTTCTTTTGCTATCATAAATAAGTTGTCCTATCTGAGCCAAAGGAGTTTGTGCTCAATCAGAGGCCTTCATATGGTCTGACTGGAGGTTGTCCAAGTCAGAAAAGGTTGTCTTATTTTGTAAGACATTACCTACCATTTTTTGGTCACCTGCCATTTCTTGTTCTTTGACTTTGGTCAAAAGTCTACCTTTGACTGGTCAAACATTGACCATTGACACTTTGACTTTTGACCACATGTCATGCACCTATTGGAGAGCTGGTGGGGGCCTGTCCCCCTAGCCAGAACCTGGCAAGGAGGAGGGCGCACGCCACCCTAGGCGTGCGCCCAAGTTGGAGGCGCCTAGGAGTCCTTGTTGGACAAGGACTCCACCTCCCTTTTGGATTCCAATTAGAGTTCTTCTAAGAATCCAGTTTGACTGGTCTTAGGCACCCTCTAAGGAGGAATCCAGGGGACTCTATTCCCATCAATCAGATTTAGATCTGATTTCACAAAGGGTTGTGATTGGTTGGGAAGAAGAGGAGTTGGATCATAATTAGTCTATAAATAAGACCCTGTGCCCAACTCAGATTAAAACATGATATGATTGAGAATCATAATTTCCATGCCCAAGGCTGCCTCTCCCCTCTTCCTCCATGCCAAACCTCCTTCTCCTTCTCCTCTCCACGTCCAAAAGGGTTTTGGACTTTGGTTGGTGCGATCCAGATCAAAGAAAGGTGATCAAAAGCAAGAAGGCTGCGCTGCTGCAAAGGACGACTGCTGATCTTCAAAAGAAGTTTTGAAGATCCTTCAGATCAGATCCAGATCTAATTTTTGGAGATGTGATAGAGAAGAAGAGGATCTTCAGATCCAGCCTGAGTGGATACCGGTAGAGGCCAGGCGCTTGCATGGCTAGATCCAGAACCTTCCGCTGCATACAGGATCATCAACGGGTAATTGGATTACCTAAATTAGGTAAATTAAATTTGATTTAATTTATTATTATTTATTTTATTTATTAAAATAATAAAAATCAGATCTGAAACATCTCAGATCTGATATAGATCAAAGAAAAAAATTTTGAAATATATCTCTTGATCTGATCAGATCTGAACGAACCTGGACCGGAAAATCAAGATTTTCCTTCAACTGGTATCAGAGCCATGGTTCTAAAAATGTTTAGATCTGATTTTAAATTTATTTTAATTAAAAAATAATTGATTTTAGATGTCACATGAGATGTGATCAGATCTGAAATCAGAAAAAATTAAAATTAAATGATTTGGATCTAAGATTAGAAGATATGCATGACTAGTTCTAGAATAGAATAGTTCTATAGAATAGTCTTGCATGTTTTTGATTTAATCTGATTAAATCATATTTTAGATCTTTTATTTACTATTTTCTGATATTATAAGTGTTATAATAACATCTGATAAAAAATAGCAAATAAAAATTATTTAATTTTAAAATATCATATGAGATATGATTGATGCATGTCTAGACTAGTTGTAGAATAGTTCTACATAATTGTCTAGATTAGAATTTATTTTGATTAGATCAATTTAAATCTAATTTTTTAGATTATTATGAGATAATTTAGATCTAAAAATATGCATGATTTGATACATGAGATGTATGCAAAATATGCCATGATTAGATCTACTTTATATATGAGATATATGATATAGATCTGATACTAGTTTTGTAGTATTGAATGTTCCTGATTAAGGCGTTCCTCTTGGCCGTCCGATCATAAGAATGAAGAAGGGTTTAAAGGCCCTCTCTTTCCCATTCGATGGGGTGTTCTTATGATGTGTAGGGGTGCTGCGTGTTCGTCCTTAATCAGAAAAATCCAAAACTTACTTTCTGCAAAACCCTAGATCCTGAAACCCTAGGATTTATTGTGCATATTTTGTTTATGAACCCTACTTAATTAAGAATTAAGTTTATGGAATATTAATTAGGTCTAAAATTGAGAATTTTCAGATCTAAGACATATTCATAATACTGGGTTCGGGCTTGGGTAGCTCAATTAGGTCTAAGCGGTTGATCAAACCGAATCAAGAGTTGGTTAGATGGGATCAACAATGCTTAAATTGACCAGCCTAATAGGATTAAGTCTGGGTCAAGATCGAGTCACGATCAAGCAAGACCTAATTAGGCTCAGAGGTTAGAGTCTGGATTGTAGGCTAACCCAATTGGTTCTGACTCAACAATTTGGTGTCTAAGGTAAGTTTGGCACATAGACGACCGACTGGATTTTTAATTGGAAGCTACTCGACCTGAATGCGTTCTTGTACGAGTTAATGGCATATTCCTTCCACCGGTCTCACTTACCTGGCCATATCTGTTGACACAGTTCTGATCTGAGGTGGTCAATAATCCGAGCTAACCCATGCCACTAGGTTAGTCATAATTGTTATGACTAAGCCAAGTCTAGTTTAATGAGACCTGAATCAATTCTCCCTAAGAAAAGATTAAGTCTGAGGTCTTCCACCATTGTAGATGTGCGGGCCCTTCCCGGGGTTGATTGTTCTCGGCTGGATACAGTGGCTCAGTTGCACCGGAAAGATGCAACCATGTCTATTAGGCATTGGATGCTATGGGCTGGAGGATGAGTTGGGCTCAATATTTCGGATACGGTGAGAGACTCAATTAGGAACCCAGTCTATGCAAATGGTGGGTCTGACTTAACTAAGGAGTGGATCAATATTTTCGGATACGGTGAGATTCATGAATTAGAGACCAAGTTTGGGTGCACCATGATTAGAGAATCATTGAACAAGAGTTGTTCACTCATTGGCTAACCCATCACCAATAACTGTTAGGTGAGGTGATGAGTCAGTTGGTGAGACCGCACCACCCACTAGAAATCATTAATCGTGGAGATTTTTGCATCTCTACAGAGGGAGTGTAGGGATCCGAGAAAATAGTGGAAGCTAATTTGTTTAAAAATAAAATTTCTAAACAAATTGGTCAAGTCAAAATTACAGTATCTAACTAGAATCTTTGACTCTCTACAGGAAAATGTCTGCGTCCAACCCATTGGCACGTATCCTGGACACACATAGACTGACCAGACCCAATTATAAAGATTGGCTCAGGAACTACAAAATTATTTTGGGTTTCGAGAAGTTAACCCATGTTTTGGACCAGGACCCTCCCACATTACCAGCCCGTCCATCTGTTGAACAGAGAGCGTCTCTGAAAAAATGGATTGACGAAGATAATAAGGCCAGATATTACATGTTGGGCTCGATGTCTGATGAGCTCCAGCGCCAACATGAGGATATCGGGACTGCTCGCCAAATGTTGGCTCACCTGCAGGAGATGTTTGGTGAACAGAGTCGCGCAGCCAAATATCAAGTCACGAAATGACTTTTTAAGGCTAAGATGCGTGATGGGCAGTCAGTCCAAGATCACTGTCTGACAATGATCAAGGACATGGAAGAGCTTGAGAAGCTCGGTGTGAAGTTGGACTTGGACCTGCAGAATGATATTATTCTGCAATCCTTGACTGATGCATATGGGCAATTCATCATGAATTACCACATGCATAAACTTCAGAATTCCTTGGCCGAGTTAATGAATATGCTGGTTACCCCTGAGCTTTCTATGAAAGGTTCTAAAGGCTCAGTTCTTGCTATGGAATACGGACTTCTTCCAAAAGAAAGTCTTATGAAAAGAAAAAGAAGTCTGTGAAAAAGCAAAAGGTGGAAGGATCAAAGAAGAAGAAGGCAGAACCGAAGAAGAAGGCCGATGGTCAAAGGAAAGTGTTTCCATTGCAACAGCGACGGCCATTGGAAGCGGAACTGCCCTACTTACCTGGCCACCCTGAAGAACAAGAAGGAAGGTCCTTCTGGAGGTATGCTCATTATTGAGTCTAACCTTACGGTTTCTTCTGCATCCAGTTGGGTGCTTGACTCTGGTTCTAGTGCTCATCTGTGCACTTCTATGCAGGGTCTTGAGGATAGCAGGAGGCTGAGGGATGGAGACATGATCCTACGCATCGGTAATGGAGCAAGAGTTGCTGCAGTAGCCGTGGGAATATACCCTCTTCGATTACCATCTGGTTTAGACTTTGTAGGTTGAGATCGATCACCATTGAAGCGACCAGTACCTGACGAAGGAAACATTTTCCTCTACTTTCCTTCTGAAATAATTACCTAAGTATCTCTCAGGGGATGGAAACTTTTCCGATCTACGAAGTG
>QRFJ01000965.1:122157-170570 GCA_006176705.1 Cocos nucifera | reverse complement strand
ATATCAGATATCGACTCCGAGAAATGGCTAGAGGCAATGCAGTCAGAAATTAACTCGATGCACTCAAACCAAGTCTGGACCTTGGTAGATCCATCAGAAGATATAGTACCTATTGGATGTAAATGAATCTTCAAGAGAAAGATTGGTGCAGATAAGAATGTGGAGACATTCAAGGCTAGACTAGTGGCAAAAGGTTATAGTCAATGCGAAGGCATTGACTATCAGGATACCTTTTCCCCAGTGGCTATGCTAAAATCCATACGCACATTGCTTGCCGTTGCAGTCTATTTCAATTATGAAATATGGCAAATGGACCTAAAAATGGCATTCCTAAATGGATATCTTGAGGAAGATATCTATATAGAACAACCATTAGATTCCACATCCAGTGATACTGATTACAAGGTTTGCAAGCTGCGAAGGTCCATATATGGACTTAAGCAAGCATCTCGGAGCTGGAACACTCATTTCAATGATGTGATCAAAAAGTTTGATTTAATCAAAAATGAAGAGGAACCATGTATTTTCAAAAAGGTCAGTGGGAGCGCTATTGTCTTCCTCGTATTGTACGTGGATGACATCCTCCTTATTGGGAATGATATTCCCATATTGACAATAGTCAAAATATGGTTGTCCAAGAAATTCTCTATGAAAGACCTAGGTGAAGCATCCTTTATTCTAGGAATTAAGGTCTATAGGGATAGACCGAATAGGATGCTAGGACTTTCACAGAAGATGTACATAGAGGAAGTACTAAAGAGGTTTAGTATGGAAAACTCTAAGAGGGGATTAATACCCTTCAGACATGGTATTCATCTTTCCAAGAAGATGTGCCCCAGCACACCTGAGGAAATAGAACGCATGAGCAAGATCCCTTATGCTTCTGCAATAGGGAGCCTCATGTATGCCATGCTGTGTACACGACCTGATATAGCCCATGCTGTGAGTGTCACAAGCAGATATCAGTCAAATTCAGATAAAGAACACTGGACTTCTATGAAATGTATCCTTAAGTACTTGAGAAGAACTAAGGATATAATATTGATCTTTGGTAATGGAGAACTCCAAGTCCAGGGATACACAGACTCAGATTTTATGTCTGATATAGATGATCGAAAGTCGACATCTGGCAGACTGTTTGTGTGCAATTTGTGCTGGGTTCAAGCAATGTGAATACAGGTCGCGGTCAAGAGAGTCAACTCCACAATAATGGCAGACACTTACAAAGCCGTTGGGAGCAGAAGTTCAAGCCCACCTTGAGAAGATGGGACTTAGACTTGTAGCCAATTGGCTTTAGGACAAGTGGGAGATTGTTAGATATATGTGCCCTAGAAGCCAGAATTGGCTGACACTTGTAATACACTTCTAGGGGCAAAATTATAATTTTGACTAATAATCAATAAATGGGTTATTTTCTATCACATATGTGTATTTAGTGTCTGTGATACATCCTTTGAGTTAATGGTAATGATAATTCATATTTTCAAGAGTTGAAAATTTAAGACATGAATAATCATTATTAACTCATAAAATGCTCCCGACCATAGGATCATCACGAGGATGGTGATTGATCCGGAAGGTTGGTGTACAATCGCTTCTCTTTAGTAGATGAGTCTTGAGTCTACGGTGTGGAGACACCGGAGCGAGAGTACAGGTACTCGTTAGAGAACGAGGGCACTGAGCGTGACCACCTCGAGTAGTCATTAGGGAGTCTACCTTCTCGTCAATGACTGACTCGATGCTGCAGTAGTGTGTCTGGTTCTTTGACCTGAGGTGCATCGGCAGTTCACCTTGAGGGTGTTATAGTTTGACTACACCATTACTCGGTCTCCTAGCCATATGGAACCCTGAGGTGTATGTTGGCTATAGCATGTTCATTGTAGGAACTGGATGCATCAAGATGGAATCTATCTACCTCGGTGGTAGAGGAGCAGCCCTATGATGATCATGAGAATCAAGTCCAGAAGCCCATGGCCATGGTAGAGTGAAATAATAGAAAGAGTTTCTATTTAGATTTTCACATTGGACTTCGAATCGAATGATTACATCATATGACAGAGACTAGGGTTTGACGAGTTCACCTTAACCCTAATCTGATCGGGGCTCAAGATAGAAGAACTTAATCACACAGGTAGCTGCACCAAGAGGTTCGCATTCAGCTCTGATGGGTTGCCACCATATACTGCTAGGTGTCACTGGTGGATTTTGGGAGCAATTAGAATGATTTAGATGATCGATCATTCTAGCTGTTCGAATCAGAAGAGTTCTGATCCATCGAAAGGAGTTTCGATGATGTCGATGATAGAGATCATGACATATCCCATTACCATACAGAACTGAACCTAACTGGGTCACACAAACAAGGGTTTGAATCTGGTGATCATCAATTGAACTGATCTAGTTCAATTGATCTGAATGAGATTCAATTAGGTTCAAGAAAATCGTGCTAGCACTCGATTGAACCTAACGTTCTTCTTTTACTATCATAAATAAGTTGTCCTGTCTGAGCCAAAGGAGTTTGTGCTCAATCAGAGGCCTTCATATGGTCTGACTGGAGGTTGTCCAAGTCAGAAAAGGTTGTCTTATTTTGTAAGACATTACCTGCCATTTTTGGTCACCTGCCATTTCTTGTTCTTTGACTTTGGTCAAAAGTCTACCTTTGACTGGTCAAACGTTGACCATTGACACTTTGACTTTTGACCACATGTCATGCACCTATTGGAGAGCTGGTGGGGGCCTGTCCCCCTGCCAGAACCTGGCAAGGAGGAGGGCGCACGCCACCCTAGGCGTGTGCCCAAGTTGGAGGCGCCTAGGAGTCCTTGTTGGACAAGGACTCCATCTCCCTTTTGGATTCCAATTAGAGTTCTTCTAAGAACCAACTTTGACTGGTCTTAGGCACCCTCTAAGGAGGAATCCAGGGGACTCTATTCCCACCAATCAGATTTAGATCTGATTTCACAAAGGGTTATGATTGGTTGGGAAGAAGAGGAGTTGGATCACAGTTAGTCTATAAATAAGACCCTGTGCCCAACTCAGATTAAAACATGATATGATTGAGAATCATAATTCCCATGCCCAAGGCTACCTCTCCCCTCTTTCTCCATGCCAAACCTCCTTCTCCTTCTCCTCTCCACGTCCAAAAGGGTTTTGGACTTTGTTTGGTGCGATCCAGATCAAAGAAAGGCGATCAAAAGCAAGAAGGCTGCGCTGCTGCAAAGGACGACTACTGATCTTCAAAAGGAGTTTTGAAGATCCTCCAGATCAGATCCAGATCTGATTTTTGGAGAGATAATAGAGAAGAAGAGGATCTCCAGATCCAGTCTGAGTGGATACCGATAGAGGCCAGACGCTTGCATGGCTAGATCCAAAATCTTCCGCTGCATACAGGATCATCAACGGGTAATTAGATTACCTAAATCAGGTAAATTAAATTAAATTTAATTTATCTTTATTTATTTTATTTATTAAAATAATAAGAATCAGATCTGAAACATCCTAGATCTGATACAGATCAAAGAAAAAAAATTTTGAAATATATCTCTTGATCTGATCAGATCTGAACGAACCTGGATCGGAAAATCAGGATTTCCCTTCATCTAGCAGCAACCATGTGTGGCGGTGAAGGATCTAGTGATGCAGGTTGTACTATCCAGATACAGTCATCGCATGCTGATCAAGCATTCGATCTTCCCTTCACTAGAGCGACCATCTCGACGCTTGCATTGGGTGGAAGCCCCATCTCCTTGTCACTCATGAGGAACCACTCATCGTTCACGATGGTCAGTTTCTCCATTCTCTCATTGAAGTCAATACAAGAGAAAATGGCTACGAGACTCGACAACTTCCCCCTCTAATTCTTCAAGAGGATTGATGCCAGGGACATTTTGTCAGTGATAGTTCAATGACTATGAGCGAAAGCTTAAGAAAATCGACTGTCGACTAGCCTAAATCCAGGAGGATGTGATAGGATGGTCCTCTGATAGTCTCCGCATCCATGCAGCTCCTCCTTCTCCTCATGCATCTTGGATGAGTCGATCCCGTTATGATTCAAATGCCTTAGATGGAGCTATATGATGGCTCCACCAATCCAATCGATCATCTCGAGAGCTATAAGGCTCTCATGATGATTCAGGAGGTGAGTGATGCCCTCATGTGCATCGACTTTCCAACCATCCTTCGAAAAGCTGCTCGAGCCTGGTACTCCAGGCTTCAATTAAAATGTGTCGACTCTTTCGAGCAGCTTTAAGATTTTTTTATAGCTCACTTCAGCACCAGCAGAAGGATGCCACGAACTTCAGACAGTCTCTTTTCAATCAAGCAAGATGAGGGAGAGACTCTTTGGGCCTTTGTGGCATATTTCAATGCTACCATGCTTGAGGTCTGAAATCTCAACGAAGATGTGGCCATTTCGACCATGAAGTAGGATTTACGGGGCTCTCGATTCACCTACTTGCTAGATAAGAACCACCCCTGGATGTATGCTAAACTCTCGGAGTGCACAAATAAATACATTCACATAGAAGAAGGCGCTTCTGACTAGTGCCAATTAAATGAAAAAAGTCAGAAGAAGAAACAACGAAAGAACAATGCTTTGGTCAGACCAAATTGACCTATTCCAAACAAGGAAGTGACGTCCTCCCAACTAAACCCAGTGCCGACCAATATGAAGATTCAATACGATACTTATACTCCTCTCCACTCCATGGGCATAGATCTTGATGGAGATCAAAGGGGAGGAATACCTTCGCTGACCCTCATCAATGAAGAACCAAAGCAAGGACAAAAGGAAGAACTATCAATTTCATTGCGACTATGGCCACGACACCGAACAGTGCTTCCAACTGAAGGATGAGATCGAGGCTCTCATTCAGCAGGAATATCTTGCCAAGTTTTGGCTTGATCGCCCAACCCAGCCATGTGCCGATCAACCACCACCATCAAAAGAGATTTATCAAAATCGACCAATGACTGGGGTGATCAACATGATCTCTGAGCGACCAAGGGCCAAGAGGGCAATATTCGAAGAAGAATTGGCTAAGAAGCGATGGTTCAACAAACTTATTTCTTTTTTGGATGATGATGTAAGGAGAATTCAAACTCTCCATGATGATGCTGTCATCGTCTCAGCGATGATAGCAAACTATAATGTCAAAAGAATCCTCGTTGATAATGGAAGCTCAATCAATATTTTATTTTACTTGGCTTTCTTCCAAATAAAATTATTGATAGAACAACTCCGAAGAGTTTCTATTCACTTAGTCAGATTTACAGGAGATGCTATCGACATTGAAGGAGAGATTGATCTTCCATTGACTATGGGTATAGAGCCTCAACAAAGCACTATTATCTTGACTTTTATGGTTGTTAGAATCCTGTCGACATACAATACCATACTCAGAAGATCAGGATGTAATGCTCTTAAGGCAATAGTATCAACGTACCACTTATTGGTCTGATTCCCGACTAAAATTAGAATTGGGGAGATGCGAGGTGACCAGAAGGTTGCTCGACATTGTCTCGCAATTACTACAAACAAAAATAAGTTGGAAGACTTTCTACTGTAGGAAAAACTTGATCAACGGGAGGATGAAAAGTGGGGTGAACTGACTGAACGGCTAGTCTCAATCCTATTGAAAGAGGATGACCCGACTGAAGTTATTCAAATCAAGTTGTAGCTTCAAATGATGGAGAGTGAGCAGCTAAATCAATTGCTGAGAGCCAATGCTGATATGTTCGCTTGGTCGGCAACCGACATGTCGGGCATATCTCCAAAAATAATCACTCATCGACTGAACGTCAAGTCGATGAGGTAGAAGAAGTGACCGTTTGCTCTTGAGCGATAGAAGGTCATAGATGAAGAGGTGAACAAACTCATCACGACAGGCTTCATCAGAGAGACCCACTATCCTGATTGGCTTGCAAATGTCGTGATGATAAGAAAAGCCAACAGGAAATGGCGCATATGCATCAACTATACCAACTTAAATGAGGCATGCCCAAAGAAAGTTTTCCTCTCCCAAAGATTAATCAACTGGTCGACACAATATCGAGGCATCAACTTCTAAGTTTTATGGATGCTTTCGCAAGCTACAACTAGATCTGAATGGAACCTAAAGATGAAGAACATACCACCTTCTTCACTGATAAAAGAATTTATTGCTACAAAGTCATGTCATTCAGACTAAAAAATGCGAGAGCGACCTATCAAAGGTTGGTAAACAAGGTCTTCAAGCCATAGATTGGGTGGAATATGAAAGTATACGTCGATGATATATTGGTAAAAAGCACTCAAAGTCAGGACCATGTTCGAGACTTAAAAAAGACTTTTGACACACTCCGATGACATCGGATGAAGTTAAATCCGACCAAATATGCCTTCGGAGTGACAACCAGGAAGATTCTTAGTTTTTTTATTTTTTATCGAGTAATCGAGGTAAATTCTGAAAAGATAAAAGCAATTATCAATCTGAAACAATCGATTTCGAAGAAGGAGGTGCAACAGCTCAATGGAAGAGTCGTCGCACTCAATTGATTCATCTCCAAGTCTGCCAAGAGATGTCTTCCATTCTTCAAAACTCTACGATAGACTAAAAATTTTTCATGGATTGATGAATGCTGATGATCCTTCGAAGAGCTTAAAAAATATCTGATGACTCCTCCATTGCTCATAAAGCGATGGAAGGAGAACTTCTATACCTATATCTGGCCACATCGAATAAAGCTATTAGTTTGGTTTTGATCAGAGAAGATGAAAGTTGGTTACAACATCCCATCTACTATGTAAGTAAAGTACCTCAAAATGTCAAAATTCGATATTCAAAGGCCGAGAAGATGATCTTTGCCTTGATCATTTCGATGCAACGACTTCGGCCCTACTTTTAAGCCCACACAATACGTGTTCTAAACAACCAGTCTCTTAAATCAATCCTGCATCAACCGAATACGTTGGGTCGAATGGCAAAATAGGCAATAAACCTCAATAAATTCGACATCCAATATTGCCCTCACCCGTCGATGAAGGCTCAGGTTCCACTACAACAAACTAGATTTTCTGCGATACAAAAATTTCATCACAAAAAATAAAATTTCATTACTAATATTTTATCACAAAAAATGAGATCGTAGATAATAATTAGCAAAAATTCCTTTCATCGTTAATAATATTTTTTTATGATCAAAATTTTTTGTCAAGAAAATTTTTTTATTTCTTAAATTATCTATGATGAAATTATTTACAATGAAAAAAATAATTTCCATCATAAATAATATTTTTTTTGATGAAAAAAATCCATCATAAATAAATAATTATCTATGATGGATTATTTCTATCATAGATAATTAATTATCTATGATGAAAATAATCCATCATAGATAATAAATTATCTACTATAGATTATTTCCATTATAGATAATTAATTATTTATGATCGATTATTTTCATCATAGATAATTTTATTATTTATGATGAAAAAATATCCATCATAAATTAATTTTTAAAAAGTTATAAAAAATATATTTTTATATTTTTTATATTAATTATTATAATTTAAAAAAATAAAATAAAAAATTCATAAATAAATTTCATCATTTCATCCATAAATAAATTTCATCATTTCATTCATCCATAAATAAATTTCATTTTATTATATAAAAATATAATTATAAAAAATATTTTTTTATAAATATAAAATATCCAAAATAAAAATAAAAATATATAGAAATAGGCAGCCAGTCATTAAGCACCGACAGTATCTAGAGAAGGAGAATGGATCGAAGAAGGAGGAGAGCACTCAGAGAAGCTTGGACCGACCTATTGCTGCCTCATCATCTGCATTCATCTGCTCCATCTATGCTATCTGCTCCATCATCTACATTTGGAACAGCTAGTACTCATCGATGCATACAGTCAACTCAGCAATCTACTATCGATCCTCAGTAGCCTGTCTTTATATCTCTGCCAGCCAGACATCACAAGCAGCATGGATGTCAACCCTAAATGGATGTGAAGATGTAGGAGCTCTAATCCCATGTCCTAGCCTCCAAACATAACAGGGTCTTCTACCAAGCATCCAATCACAGATCTCATTATCTATGGATGCGATCGAGCTCTCTAGGGTAGGCTGGGATCTAATGTCTATCATACGATCCTAAAAATTAAATTTATAGCTATTCTAAGTTTGTACTGAAAATTAAAATATAAATAAAAAATAGCTGAAAAAACTTACATAAAGCTTGTGGCTTTCAGTCATCCAGTCCCTTGACCGTCGTTGATGTGTCCGTTGGTAGATCTCGATCCTACCAGAAAACTTGCCACTCTCTACATCTCTCTATAATTTAAGAATAATTAATAAAAAAATTTTAAATAGTTAAAAAATTAATATATGATAAATAGAAATTACTTACCATCTGCTCTATATGATGAATGAATGACCTCGAACTCCCATAATGCGAGACCGTCTATCTCGCCCGATTTGCAGTATTTTTGGCACATCGATCTTGCATAGTTAACATTCAAATTAGTAAGTAAATAACTAAATTTAAAAATAAATAATATTTAATTATTAAATTTTAAATAAAAAAAAGTTATCTTATATGCTAGATCCTCGTATGTGCGGCATATGACAGCCCAGTCCTCCATAATGATGTTGTCATATGGCTGCTATCGCACTACCTCCACCCCATGGTCGTGCACTATAGCATACCAGTGGTGATGAATGGAATGTCGGAACTCCTTGAATATGAGCAGAAATGATCATCTATAGCTCACCGCACATGATCATACTCAAAATCAATAATGTCAAAAATAGCCTACAAATAATAAATATTATAAGAATGTAGTACTAGATAAATATTTAAATAAATAGTATTATACAGCATACCAGTGGTCGACATTCAATTGACCCAGCCGATTGTTGATTGATTGGTCGAAGGATCAATACTCATCGATCCATCAATTGTCCGATCGATATATTGATGAGAGCACCGACACATAGTCATTAGATGGATGATCGACCAAACAAATGATGATCAGATTGCTTCTTTTGACCGACTAACCATTGGTCGGAAATCACTAAGATGATAGTTGGCTTCAGATCCTCCACATGACAAAATAGTCGATCAACTCCAAGCCTTTCAACCGATCGATGATCGATCGGTGCCAAATCAGCTGATTGATTGATGGATGCTCTTTAAATAACTCATTTGGCTCACGATTGGCCCTACAAAACTATCTCCGAGAAGAGTGGGCAATGACGATTAGTGGATGGTCTTAACTACCTACCCACGATCGCACTACACTAAAAAAAGAGGAACCCATATGTTAAGCGGTTATCACCCCAACACTTATAAAAGGGAGGCAAACTAGTTAATCGAAAGAGGACACATTAAGATACTCTTAGGGCAAACTCTACTACTTTGCTCTCAGCTTTCTGTTCGACCAATCCATCCTACTAACTTAAGCATCGGAGGGTTCCCGCAGAAGTCAACTTTGATCTGTGTGGACTTGCTCTTGCAGGTTTTCCAGCATTCAACTATAAGCATGGGTGGATTGGCTGCAATAGTAATAAATCTCCAAATCCTTTCCTAGAAGGTCCAAGACTCTTTCCTCCTCAACTCCTATCCAAATCGAAATCGACTCCTCCTCCCGAGACCAAAAAATGGTGGCCATCACCACTCCAACAGGAAAAGCCACAAGAAGATCACATCCTCCTCCTCCTCCTTCATGCCTAGTTACCGCATCACTGTCCACGAACGCTGGCGTGGAGTCATCCAGCACTTCATGGTCCTCGAGGTATAATGATGCTTTCCAATCCCACCATTTGGATCGAATCAATCCCTCTTTTCTTCTCTTCTTTGATGTTTCGTCAGGTGGGAGAACATCTTTAATTTCTTTTTGGGTTTGGACTCAGAGCTATAGGATCAATACATCCTCCACCATAGAAGCCCAGAACATCTCCCTCCCCTTTGCCTGCCGCCATGGTGCAAACTCCTTCCGCTCCACTTCCAACCAATAGCATCTTTGCTTCCTGTTGGGGATAAACCTCGCTCCTGCCGAAGTCCAGTCCGATGCTTAGCCTAATGCAACTGATAATCATGGAGAAGCTTCGATAAAAAATTCTCCCTCCAACAGTTGAACTCCTTTCGGATCTCTCCTTCAGTCAAATTTCTCTAGGAGCTAAACTCCTTTCGGACCTCTCCTTCAATCAGATTTCTATAGGAGCCAAACTCCTTTCGAACCTCTCCTTCAGTCAGATTCCTACAGGAGCCGAACTCCTTCCGGATTCCTCCTTCAGATGGATTCCTTCAGAAATCGAACTCCTTCTATACTTCTCCTTCAGTCGGATTCCTCCAAGAGTCAAACTTCTCCTTCAAACTTCTCCTTCAGTCAAATTTCTATAAGAGACGAACTCCTTCCGGACCCCTCCTTCAGTCAAATTCCTACAGGGGTCGAACTCCTTCTGAACCTCTCCTTCAGTTGGATTTCTATAGGAGTCGAACTCCTTCCGGACCTCTACTTCAAATGGATTCCTCCAGGAGCTGAACTCCTTCCATACTTTTTCTTCAGTCAGATTCCTCCAAGAGCCAAACTTCTTCCGAACTTCTCCTTCAGTCGAATTTCTACAGTAGTTGAACTCATTCCGGACCCCTCATTTTACCAGATTCCTATAGGAGCCGAACTCCTTCCAGACCTCTTCTTTAGTCAAATTTCTATAAGAGCCAAACTTCTTTCAGACTTCTCCTTCAAACGGATTTCTACAGGAGCCGAACTCCTTCTAAACCTCTCCTTCAGTCGGATTCCTCTAGGAGCCGAACTCCTTTCGCACTTCTTCTTCAGTCGGTTTCCTCTAGGAGCCAAACTCCTTCTGAACTTCTTCAGCTGGATTTCTATAGGAGTTGAACTCCTTTCGGACCCCTCCTTCAGTCAGATTCCTACAGGTGCCGAACTTCTTTCGAACCTCTCCTTTAGTCAGATTCCTATAGGGGCCGAACTCCTTCTGAACTTCTCCTTCAATCAAACTTCATCTGGATTTCTCCAGCGGATTACTTTTAGATTTTAAGTAGTATTCCTCCTAGATGATCTCCTCTAGCCATATTCCATTTAGGAGTCCAAACTCCTTTAGAATTGATATATGTTAAAGTTCTTCACCAACTAATGCCTACTTCCTCCAGACTTCGACTATTAAATCTCAATGAACAGGCGATCCCACTACCGGACGATTACGATTGTCATTTATCAGGACGGTTACGACTATCATTTATCAGTCTGCTATAGGCGACCCCACTATTGAATGGTTACAACTATCATTTATCAGGACGATTACGACTGTCATTTATCAGTCTACTACAGGCGACCCCACTATCGAACGGTTACAATAGGCTCTGTCTATAAAAAGGGACCTTCCAGATATATTTTCTCTAAGCTCTCTTCTCCTTCCTAAAATTCTATTGAATTCTTACCTAAGCACTCTATTTCGGTTGGCCAGCAGAGCTGACTTGATCATCGGAGGGTCCTATCGGAGCCACCACCACCGACTCCAGAGATGGGACTTTATTTTGCAGGTCACCGACGGTGACCTCTTCTTCTCCAGCTCTAGCTTGATCCGGCATCAACCAGATTCTGCAATAACACTTTCTATGCTTCATTTTGTTTATATGGTTATATTCTACTAGTGTAGAAAGAATCCATGATTTAATTGAAGATATGGTGCTTTTTTATGCTTCATATTTCTGCCTCCATATGTCATTTACCCTGAATTGCTAATTGCAATGCAATCAATGATGAATTGGTCACCGTGACCCAAATTTCACCACACAGCCATTTATGCCATCTTTTATTGGAAGCTTGATGGCGTAAACCTCCTCCACTAGTTGAAGGATAAAAAGGAAATCAATGCTATGATGCGTGATTGATGAATATTCACTCAGATGTATCCATTAACACAGTAAAGCAACTCTTTCATCGGCCATCGTGTACGAAACATTCAAGCTTTCCTCATGCTTGCCACAAATATGCATTCCTTAATTTACCAAAGGAATCCATTTTGGGGAAAAAATTGTGCATATTTTCTATTATTTGATATGCGAGTGATTCTTCTTTTGCTTCTCTGTCTTTCTACTTATGCAACTTTTCTAAGAGGAATAAAACTGAATGCTTGTCAATTTCATGTAACAGAACTTGTATCTGCTTTGCCTGCATGTGTTACCATGAACTTCCTTTTCTTTCCGAAAAAGGATTCTGCTCTTGAATTGAGCATTTTGACATCAGTTGAATTCCATTGACTAGGTTGCTGTACAACTATGCAGTTCGGATAAAATCTGGTCAAATTAAGCAACCTGAGGCTCTTGGAATATCTGCAGAACTGAAATCTAAGTTGCTTTGCTTTCTCTCTTTTTTATTTTGTGAATCATTGTTAAAGTTTTCTGCGATTAACTGATATTTTCCTATCTTATGAACTTTTTTATTTTGTGAATCATTGTTAAAGTTTTCTGCGATTAACTAATATTTTCCTATCTTATGGATCATGAACATTTTGCATCATGACCTCAACCCTGTGCTATGTATGTTATAATGTTTAATCTTGTAGTCCAAGTTGCAAACTGCTTTTCTTTTCTGTTTTATGGAGCAAAATTCTCATTTTTGAATGGATAACATATTGTACATCAAAATCAAACATTATGAATCCACACGGACATCACACAAACATCAGCATGCCATATTACATTTGAAGACTGAAGTCACATGCACTTATCCTTAGAGGCTTTAAGATCATTATCACTGGATTTCTCTTCTTCTTCTTCTTCTTCTTTTTCCTTTTTTCTGTCAAGCCACTGTTTATCTCGGATTTCTTCATTCAGTATGGACCAGTATATATCTGTAGAGTTACTTCCAACTATACTCTCAAGAAAGACAAATTCAGCTACATTATATAGAGAAAAGAAATACCGACGAAGCTTTCACTTGGGAGCATAAAACACATGTCAGTTCAGAGAAAACTGACACCTTTTCCTATGAACTTGTCATCAGAGAGGGATGTGTTCAATCTTCATAGAAACACTAAAAGAGAGAAAAAAGGTTGATAAAACAAGTCAGGAGATGATGAGCATTTTCTCTTTCTGATTTAGAATTATAACCCTCTTGGTGGATCATGGCAGTCTATCTTTCCCTTTTGTTTGCTCTTGTATTAGATGATAATTGACATTTATGGGTTCACTAAAGGGTGAAGAATGTGCATAGTGCCAATTAAGAAACAAGGGTCGAAAACACATCTAGAATCTTTGATTAGATAAATAGACCCTATAGATACCCTGCCATGCTGTTAGATGCGTGCCCTAGAAGCCATATTGGCTGACACTTGTTAAATACTTTCTAGGAATATTTTTATAATTTTGACTTAAAATTAATTAAAGAATTATTTGTTCTATCACATTGTGTATAAAGTATCTGTAATACATCCATTGGGCTAATAGGCATGATAACACATATTTTCAAGAGTTGAGAATTTAAGGCATGAGTTATCAAAATTAACTTATAAATTGCTTCCGATCGTAGGACCATCACGAGAATGATGATTGATCTGAAAGATCGATGTATGATCGCTTTCTTAGGATAGATGAGTCTTGAGTCTACGGTGTGGAAACACTGGAGTGAGAGTACAGGTACTCATTTGAGAATGAGGGTACTAAGGATGACCACCTCGAGCAGTCATAAAGGAGTCTACCTTCTCGTCGATGACTAGCTCGACGCTGCAGCGTGTGTCTAGTTCTTTGACCTAAGGTACATCGATAGTTCACCTTGAGGGTGTTATAGTTTGACTATACCATAACTCGGTCTTCTAGCCAATCAGAATTCTAAGGTGTATATTGGCTATAGCATATTCATTGTAGGAATTGGATCGTACCAAAATGGGATCTATCAACCTCGGTAGAAGAAGAGTAGTCCTATGATGATCATAAGATCGAGTCCTAAAATCCATGGCCATGGTAGTATGAAATAATAGAAAGAAGGTTCTATTAGAATTTTACATCAGACTCAAATCGAATGATTCATTCATATGATGGGTGTTGGGTTTGACGAGTTTACCTTAATCCTAATCCCATCAGAGCTCATTATAGAAGAATCGAATCACACAGGTAGCACACCGAGGGGTTTGTTATTCAGTTTTGATGGATTGCTACCATATATTGCTAGGTATCACTAGTGAATTTTGGGATCAATTAGAATTATCTTGATGATCGATGATTCTAATTGGATGAATCGAAAGAGTTCTGATGCATTGAAAGATGTTTTGATGATGTCGATGATAGAGATCATGACATATTCCATTACCATACAGAACTGAACCTAACTAGATCACACAAATAAGGGTTTGGATCTGAATGTCATTAATTGAGCTAATCCAGTTCAATTGATTTGAATTAGATCCAATTAGGTTCAAGAAAATCGTACTAGTACACGATTGAACCTAACATTCTCCTTCTGTAGTCTTTCTGGATCATCTCAATTGAGCTAAATTAGATTTGGCTCATCCAAGATCCTTGTATGGATTTGTCCTAGTCTGACTTAAACTTGTCCAGATCAGAAATATCCTATCCTAACCTGATTTAGGCTTGTCCTAATCCATCGGATGGAAACAGAACAAAACCTGCTAATTTGTGGAACTATTTGGACAAGACTTATCCGAAAACTCTATAGAAATTTGTCTTGATCTGACTGGACCTTGTCCTGGCCTAATCAAGACTTATCCAAAATCCCATAAGATGGAAACAAGACAAGGGTTGTCTTTGCTAGATTAGGGCTTGTCCTAAAATCTATTAGATATGTATGCCTTAGAAACCAGATTGGCTGATACTTGTAATACACTTCTAAGGATAAAATTATAATTTTAATTATAAATAATAAAATAAATTATTTTGTATCATAGTGTGTATTTGAAAGTGTCTATGATACATCCCTTGAGTTAATGGTAATGATAGTTCATATTTTCAAGAGTTGAAAATTTAAGACATGAATTTTCATTATTAACTCATAAAATGCTCCTGACCGTAGGATCATCATGAGGATGGTGATTGATCCGAAAGATTGGTGTATAATCGCTTCTTTAGGATAAATGAATCTTGAGTCTATGGTGTAGAGACACTAGAGCAAAAGTATAAATACTCGTTAGAGAATGAGGGCACTAAGCATGACCACCTCGAGCAGTCATGAGAAAGTCTACCTTCTCATCGATGACTAGCTCGAAGCTGCAGTGGTGTGTCTAGTTCTTTGACCTAAGCTGCATCGATAGTTCATCTTGAGGGTGTTATAGTTTGACAACACCATAACTCGATCTTCTAATCATTCAAAATCCTGAGGTATATGTTGGCTATAGCATGTTCATTGTAGAAATTGGATTACACCAATAGGGGATCTATCTACCTCGATAGATGAGGAGCAGCCCTATGATGATCATGAGAATCAAGTCCATAAGTCCATGACCATGGTAGAGTGAAAAAATAGAAAGAGTTTCTATTAGGATTTTCATATTGGACTTGAATTGAATGATTAATTCATATGACAGATATTAGGATTTGACGAGATCACCTTAACCCTAATCCGATCGAAGCTCAAGATAGAGGAACCTAATCATATAGATAACTGCATCGAGAGGTTTACTTTTAGTTCTAATGGGTTGCCACCATATGCTGCTAGGTATCACTGATAGATTTTGAAAGCAATGAGAATGATTTGGATGATCGATCATACTAGTTGTCTGAATCAAAAAAGTTTTGATCCATTAAAAGGTATTTCGATGATGTCGATGATAGAGATCGTGACATATCCCATTACCATATGAAACTGAACCTAACTAGATCACACAAACTAGGGTTTGGATCTGGATGTTATTAATTGGACTAACCCAGTTTAATTGATTTGAATAAGATTCAATTAGGTTCAAGAAAATTATGCTAGCACATAATTGAGCCTAATGTTCTCCTTTAATAATCATTAAAGCTTATCTCGACTGAGCCAAATATGTTTGGGCTTACTTAGAAACCTTTACTTAATCTGATTGAAGCTTGTCCAGATCAGAAAAGGGTTATCTTAATTTATGAGATAAATTTAAGATAGCCATTTTCGGTCACCTGCTAATTTTTATTTTTGGACATTAGTCAAATGTTGACCCCAGATACTTGGACATCTGCTCATGTGTCATGCGCCTATAAGAGAGTACCTAAAATCTGGTCCCCTTGCTAAATGCAGATAGGAAGAGGGTGCACGACTAGAGAGGCATGCGCCCCATGAGGATAAAGGAGGAGTCCCATACAGATGGGACTCCAGGATTGCTTCAGGGGATTAAACTCTATGGCACTAAGAACTCTTGTTTGACCTAGTCTTGGTGTCACCTTAGGAGGGTTTTGAGGGTCTCTCATCTGATTGGATTAGATGATGTTATCCCACCAATCAGATTTAGATCTGATTGCTCAAAGGACCATGATTGGCCGAGATGATGTGGCACTGCATGGTGCAGTAGGGTCTATATAAATCTTGTCTGTTACTAGATTTTTAATGCTTCTACCTTTAGCCCATGCCATAAAGCCTCTCTCCCTTCTTCTCCATGCTACCCTCTGGTCCTCTCTCTCCTCTCCATGCCCAAGAGATTTTGGGTACGAATAAGGTGTGATCCAAGCAAGTGAAAGGCGTCAGAAAAGGAAGAAGGCAGCACTACTGCAAGAGACAATGATAGTTCTTCAAGAAAAGTTTTGAAGATCTTCAAATCAGATCTATATCTAATTTTTGGAGGATTGATTGAGAAGAAGAAGATCTTCAAATCCTATTTGAGTGGATACCAATAGGGGTCAGGCGCTTGCGTGGCTCCATCCAGAACCTTAGACAAACATCGTGATCATCATAGGATAATTGGATTAACCAAAATAAAGGTATAATTAAATTAGATTTAATTTTTATTTTTATTTTATTTTTATTATTAAATCAATAAGATCATATCTGAGGAGTCTCAGATTTAATTAAAATCTTAGAAAATTTTTTTTTGAAATATCCCTCCTAATTCAATCAGATTTGAACAAACCTGATCCAAAAAATAGGTTTTTCTCTTCAACTAGTATCAGAGCCAAATTTTATAATTTATTAGATATGATTTTAATTTATTTTTGATATAATAATTAGATAATTTTAGATATCATATTAGATATGATTAGATCTAAAATTAAAAAATTAAAAATTAAATAATCTAGATCTAAGATATATGAGTTGCATGACTAGACTAGGAATAGAATTATTCTATGTGTAGTCTAGCATAATCATAATTTTAATTTAATAAATTATAATTTTTAAATTTATTTATTTACTATTTTTTAATATTATAAATATTATAATTAGATCTAAAAAAATAAAAAATAAATTTATTTAATTTATTCATATGAGATATGATAAATGCGTGTTTAGACTAGTTATAGAATAGTTCTACAAAATTATCTAGAATAAATTTTAATTTGATATGATCAAATTTAAATCTTATTTTTTAGATATTTATGAGATAATTTAGATCTAAAAACATACATAATATGATACATGAGATGTATGCAATCCACCATTATAGATGTGCGGGCTCTTTTCAGGGTTGATTGTTCTCAGTTGGTCACAGTGGTTCAGTTGCATCAAAAAGATCCAACCATGTCTATTAGATATTGGATGCTACGAGCTGGAGGATGGATTGGGCTCAATATTTTGGATATGGTGAGAGACCTAATTAAAAATTTAATCTATGCAAATGGTGGGTCTGATTTAACTAAGGAGTGGATTAATATTCCAGGCACGATGAGATTCATGAATTAGAGACCAAGTCTGGGTGCACCATGATTAAAAAATTATTGGACAAGAGTTGTTCAGTCATTAGCTAACCCATCACCAATAACTATTAGGTGAGGTGATGAGTCAGTTGGTGGGACTGCACCACCCACTAGAAATCAATAATCATGGAGATTTTCGTATCTCTACAGAGAAAGTGTAGGGATCTGAGAAAATAGTGAAAGCTAATTTATTTAAAAATCAAACCCCTAAATAAATTGATCAAGTCTTAATTATAAAATCTAACTAGAAACTTTGACTCTTTACAAGAAAAAGAAAAATATCTACGTCCAACCCACTAGCCCATATCCTGGACACCCTTAGACTGACCGGACCCAATTACAAGGATTGGCTCCGAAACTTCAAAATTATTTTAGGTTTCAAAAAGTTGACTCATGTATTAGATCAGGATCCTCCCATCTTACCAGCTCATTCGTCCGCTAAACAGAGAGCATCCCTTAACAAGTGGACAGATGAAGATAATAAGGCCAGATACTACATATTGGGCTTGATGTCTGATGAGCTTTAGCACCAACATGAAGATATCAAGACTATCCGCCAAATGTTGGCTCACCTGCAAGAGTTGTTTGGTGAATAGAGTCGCACAGCCAAATATCAGAGCACTAAACAACTATTTAAAGCTAAAATGCATGATGAGCAGTCAATCCAAGATCATTATCTGATGATGATCAAGAACTTGGAAGAGCTTGAGAAGCTCAAAGTGAAGTTAGACCAGGATCTATAAAATGATATAATTTTGCAATCCTTGACTGATATGTATGGGCAGTTCATCATGAACTACCATATGCATAAACTTCAGAATACTCTGATCGAGCTTATGAATATGCTGGTTACTGCTGAGCTTTTTATAAAAGGTTCTAAAGGCTTAGTACTTGCTATGGAACGGACTTCTTCCAAGAGAAAATCTTTTGGAAAGAAGAAGAAGTCTATAAAAAAGCAGAAGGTGGTAGGTGGAATAAAAAGAGGGCAAAGCTGAAGAAGAAGACCGCTGACAAAGAAAAGTGTTTCCATTGTAATACTGATGGCCACTGGAAGCGGAATTATTCTACATACCTGGCCACCCTAAAGAATAAGAAGAAGATAGGTCCTTTTGGAGGTATGCTCGTTATTGAATCTAACCTTACGATTTCTTCTGCATCCAGTTGGATGCTTGACTCTGGTTCTAGTACTTATTTATGTACTTTCATGTAGGATCTTTAGGATAGCAAGAGACTGAGGGATGGTGAGATGATCCTACTCATTGAAAACAAAGCAAGGATTGTTGCTATGATCGTAGGAACCTACCCTCTTCGACTATCATCTAGCTTAAATTTAGTACTTAAGGATTGTTATTATATTCTTGCTACAAGCAAAAATTTGATTTCTATTTCATGTTTAGTACAAGAAGACTATGTAATTAGTTTTCTTAAGGACCATTATAATATTCTTTATGAAAAAAATAAAATTGTAAGTAGTTTCCTTATTAATGATCTCTATCAGTTACATATTGATGTATCTATCTTTAATATCGAGTAAAATGTGAATGCCATAGGATCAAAATGACCCAGGAATAGTTCAAACGATAGGTATCTATGGCACCTAAGGCTAGGTCATATAGCAGAAGATAGGGTTAACAAATTGAATAAAATCGGGCTATTGAGTTCGTTGACTTTCGAGTCATATCCAATTTGTGAATCATGTCTTCGTGGCAAAATGACTAAGCTCCCTTTTGTAGGACATGGGAAAAAGGCCATGGATCTACTTGCCCTAGTACATACTGATGTGTGCGGTCTATTTGATGTGCTGGCTAGAGGCAACTTTGTCTACTTCATAATCTTTACCGATGATTTATCTCGGTATGGGTATGTGTATCTTATGAGACACAAGTCTGAAGCCTTTGAAAAGTTTAAGAAATTCAGACATGAAGTGGAAAAGTAAACTGAAAAACCCATTAAGGTTTTTTGATCAGATCGAGGAGGTGAATACCTTAGTCAAAAATTTTTGGACTATCTCAAGCAATATGGCATCGTCTCTCAATGGACTCCACTTGGAACACCTCCACTCAACGAGATTTTAGAATGAAGGAATCGGACCCTATTAGATATGGTTCGATCCATGATGAGCTTCATAGATCTTCCTGATTTTCTTTAGGAATATAGTCTGTTAACTGCTATATATTTACTGAATAGGGTTTCCTTTAAAACTATTCCTACCACACCATATGAGATATGACATGGTAACAAACCAAGTCTGAGTCATCTCAGAATTTGGGGTTGTCTGGCTCATGTCAAAAGACAACAAGTGAACAAGTTAGACTATAGGTCCTTTAGAGCTCGATTCATAAGATATCCTAAAGAGTCATTAGAATATTATTTATACATTCCAAAAGACCACAATATGATTGTAAGTCAGCATGCCATCTTTCTTGAAAAATAGTTTATTTAAGATGGTGGCATTGAAAAGCAGATCAAGCTCGAGGAGAAAGTCTCCCAAGAGCAACGAGCTAAGGAACCTATGAAATCAAATCAGGTTGAGCCAATACAATCACTACCTTCTCCACCTCATAGATCGAAAAGGATTTTTCGTCCCCCTGAGAGGTACTTAGGTACTATTTCAGAGAAAGTAGAGAAAATATTTCTCATAGGTAATGGGGTTCATGGTGATGATCCCAAAATCTATGATGAGACAATATCAGATATCGACTCGAAGAAATGGTTAGAGGCAATGAAGTTAGAAATTAACTCGATGCACTCAAACTAAGTCTAGACCTTAGTAGATCCATCTGAAGGTATAGTATCTATTGGGTGTAAATGAATCTACAAGAGAAAGATTGGTGTAGATGGAAATGTAGAGACATTCAAAGTTAGATTAGTGGCAAAAGGGTATAGTAAGTGCAAAGGCATTGACTATCAGGATACCTTTTCGTTAGTAGCCATGCTAAAATCCATCCATACATTGCTTGCTATTGCAGCCTATTTTGATTATGAAATATGGCAAATGGACGTGAAAATGACATTCTTAAATGGATACCTTAAGGAAGATATCTATATGGAACAGCCGCTAGATTTCACATCCAGTGATGCTGACCATAAAGTATGCAAGCTGCAAAGGTCCATATATAGACTTAAGCAAACATCTCGGAGCTGGAATACTTATTTTAATGATGTGATCAAATTGTTTGATTTCATCAAGAATGAGGAGGAATCATGTATTTTCAAAAAGATCAATGGGAGCACTATTGTCTTCCTCGTACTGTACGTGAATGATATCCTCCTTATTGAAAATAATATTTCCATGTTGATCATAGTTAAAATATGCTTATCTAAAGAATTCTCCATGAAAGACCTAGGAGAAGCATCTTTCATTCTAGGAATTAAGGTCTATAGAGATAGACCGAATAGGATGCTAGGTCTTTCACAGAAGATGTACATAGAGGAAGTGCTAAAGAGGTTTAGCATAAAAACTGCAAGAGGAGATTGGTACCCTTCAGACATGGCATTCATCTCTCCAAGAAAATGTGTCCCAACACACCTGAAGAGATTGAATGCATGAGCAAGATCCCTTATGCTTCAGCAATAGGGAGCCTCATGTAGGACATGTTATGTACATGACCTGATATAGCCCATGTTGTGAGTGTCACGAGCAGATATCAGTCGAATCTAGGAGAAGAATACTAGACTTCTGTGAAATGTATCCTTAGGTACTTGAGAAGAACTAAGGATATGTTGTTAATTTTTGATAATGGAGAACTCCAAGTCTAGGGGTATACAGACTCGGATTTTATGTTCGATATAGATGATCGAAAGTTAACATCTGAGAGTCTATTTGTGTGTAATGGTGGTGCTGTCAGTTGAAAGATTTTCAAGTAGACAGTGATAGCAGATTCCACCATAGAAGTAGAGTATATCGCTATGTCAGAAGCTATGAAGAAGACATTCTAGTACAAGAAGTTCACTATAGAGATCGGAGTGATGCCATCGGATGCCATTTCTCTGTACTGCAATAATAATGGCACCATAGTCCTTGCTAAGGAGTCGAGGTCTCATCAGAAATTCAAGCACATCGAGCGGCGATACCACCTCATCCATGATTACCTCGAGAAAGGTTACGTCGAGGTCAAGAGAGTCAACTCCATAGATAATGCGACAGACCCACTTATAAAGTTGTTAGGCCAACAGAAGATCGAAGCTCATCTTGAGAAGATGGGACTTAGATTTATAGCCAATTGGCTTTAGGTCAAGTGAAAGTTTGTTAGATATGTGTGCCCTAGAAGCCAGATTGGCTGACACTTGTAATACACTTCTAAGGGCAAAATTATAATTTAGACTATAAATAATAAAATAGATTATTTTCTATCATAGTGTATATTTGAAAGTGTCTGTGATACATCCCTTGAGTTAATGGTAATAATAGTTCATATTTTCAAGAGTTAAAAATTTAAGACATGAATTTTCATTATTAACTCATAAAATGCTTCCAATTATAGGATCATCATGAGGATGGTGATTGATCTAGAAGGTTGGTATACGATCGCTTCTTTAGGATAGATGAGTCTTGAGTCTATGATGTAAAGATACTGGAGTGAGAGTATAGGTACTCTTTAGAGAATGAGGGCACTGAGCGTGACCACCTCGAGCAGTCTTGAGAAAGTCTACCTTCTCATCAATGACTGGCTCGAAGCTACAGTGGTATGTTTGGTTCTTTAACCTGAGGTGCATTGACAGTTCATCTTGAGGATGTTATAGTTTGACTACACCATAACTCGGTCTCCTAACCATTCGAAACCCTGAGATGTATGTTGGCTATAGCATGTTCATTGTAGGAATTAGATTGCACCAATATGGAATCTATTACTTTGATAGATGAGTAGCAACCCTATGATGATCATGAGAATCAAGTCCATAAGCCCATGGCCATGGCAAAGTGAAATAATAGAAAGAGTTTTTATTAGGGTTTTTACATTGGACTTGAATCGAATGATTAATTCATATGACGGATATTAGGGTTTGATGAGATCACCTTAATCCTAATCCGGTTGGGGCTCAAGATGGAGGAACCTAATCACACAAGTAACTGCACCGAGAGATTTGCTTTCAATTCTGATAGGTTGCTACCATATGCTGCTAGGTATCACTGGTAGATTTTGGGGGCAATTAGAATAATTTGGATGATCGATCATACTAGTTGTCTGAATCAGAAAAGTTCTGATCCATCGAAAGGTATTTCGATTATGTCGATGATAGAGATTGCAACATATCCCATTACCATATAGAATTGAACCTAACTGGGTCATACAAACAAGGGTTTAGATCCGGATGTCATCAATTGGACTAACCCAATTCAATTGATTTGAATAAGATTCAATTAGGTTCAAGAAAATCATGCTAGCATATGATTGAGCCTAATGTTCTTCTTTAATAATCATTAAAGCTTGTCTCAACTAAGCCAAATGTATTTGAGCTCACTCAAGAACCTTTACTTGGTCTGACTAGAGCTTGTCTAGATTAGAAAAAGGTTGTCTTAATTTATCAGATAAATTTAAGACAACACCTACCATTTTTGGTCACCTACTAATTTCTATTTTCGAACATTGGTCAGATGTTAACCCCGGACACTTAGACATCTATCCATGTGTCATGCGCCTATAGGAGAGTACCTGGGGCCTTGTCCCCTAGGCGTGCACCCCATGAGGATAAAGGACTTGACCGAATTTTATTTGATGGGACTTGAAAAATGTTTATCCAAAATCCCATGAGATGGGAACAGGACAAGGATCAAATGTTGATCCAGTATGTAGGAAAGAAGAGATATGGCATGCGCCCCCTAGAATTTATCTGAGGATGCATGTCCATATGGGATTTACGTGAGGAATAAGGGGCTCACTCCCCCTTTGGCCATGCACTCGATATGGATATGTATGGAGGTGTCCCATTCAAATTAAGTTTGAATGGGTCAAAAGTTTGAATAGTTCAAAGTCTTGGGAGATAAGAGTTGTGCGCCAACTTAATCTTATCCCATATTGTTCCATGCCATATCCCTTTATTTTTGCATGACAAAAATCTGAAAAAAAGGGTGTGGGGCATGGAGATCATGGGAGAGTTCTTGTGCTTGTTGGCTTTGACCTGTTCAAAGTCACATGCGAAGAGACTCTTGGTTTGGTCTATAAATAGGACCCTACGCAAGCTGTTGTGCATAGAAAATTCTCTATGATGAAGCCCTACCAAAATCTTCATCTCCATTCCTCCATCATCTAATTCTCTTCCTCTTCTCCATGCCTAAGAGTTGGGCAAAACCTACGAGCAAAGATCAAGTCCCATTGACCTGAAGATCAGCGAGAGACAATGGTGTTCGTGAGACGAACGCGCAACCTTTGGAGTTTGTTTTGAAAGCTCTATAGGAAGACATCAAATCTAATATTTGGAGATCAAATCCAGAAGGACACTTTCAGATCTGATCTAAGTGGATACTGGTAGAGGCTGGGCACATGTGCGGCTCAATTAGAACCTTGGATTAGTCGTCGGATCATCATAATGGGTAAATGGTTTACCCGATCAGGTGATAACTGTTATCACTATTTTTATTTTTATTTTACTTCTAAATTTTAGATCAATCTAGTCAAATTTGAGAACTCTCAAATTTAATCAGATCATAAAAAATTTTAAAATTATTTCACTACAAATCTGATCCGATCAGATGCATCCTACGGTAGGAAAAATTTAATTTTTTCTTCAATTGGTATCAGAGTCAGGTTGCTACTTTGAGATCTATCTTTAGATTGATCTAAATTTTTTTAAAATGATTTGATTATTTGATTTTCAGATGTTACATAGGATGTAATCATATCTAAAATTAAAAATTATATTTATATATATATATATATATATATATATATATATATATATATATATATATATACATATATATATATATATATATATATATATATATATATATATATATATATATATATATATATATATATATATATATATATATATATATATATATGTATATATATATATATATATATATATATATATATATATATATATATATATATATATATATATATATATATATATATATATATATATATATATATATATATATATATATATATATATATATATATATATGTTTGACATAAACAATGCATGTTCTAGTCTAAATTTGTTGTTCTATATCATGATAGTTTTCAAATATATTTTAGATTAGATATGATTTAATTTTTTATGATTTGATCATTTAAGTTTCAGATGTTATATTAGATATAATCAGATCTAAAACATAGGGCCTAATATAAAATTTTGATATATGTGATATAGGCAGCATAAGTCTAGACTAGATCTCTAGTTTAATCTCATAGTCTAGATCAAAATTTAATAAAATATTTATTTAATTTTTTGAAGATTATGTGATTAGATTAGTTAAATTTTAGATATTATATGTGATATAATTAGATCTGAAAGTATGAGATGCATTTAAAAATTTCATATGTATGACATATGCAATGCATGCCTGGACTAGTTCCATAGATCTATGCCATGAGTAGTCTAGATTAAAATTATTTTTTAATGAGATCATTTAAAATTTTATTTTTAGATATTATATCAGATATAATTAGATCTGAGACAAATTTAAATGTTAAATTTGATGCATGAGATGTATACAAAACATATATAGATTAGATCTTAAATCATGTAACAGTTATATGCTTTAGATCTAATAGTTTTATGGTATAGTTCATATTTCTGATTAAGACATTCTTCTTGGTCGTCCGATCATAAGAGTAAGAATAATTTAAAGGCCCTTTCTTTCCATTCGATGGGATGCTCTTATGGCGTGTAGGGGTGCTGCGCATTTGTCCTTAAATCAAAAATCAAAAACTTACTTTTCTGTAAAACCCTAGATCCTAAAATCCTAAGATTTTTATACATGTTTTGTTATTGAACCCTTGGACTTAATTGAGAATTAAGTTTATGAAAATAATTAGATCTAAAATTATGAATTTTTAGATCTAAGACACCTTCATAAATTATGGATTTGGGTGTGGGTAGCTCAATTAGGTCTAGCGGTTGATCAAACCAAATCAAGAGTTGATTAGGTGGGATCAAGAGTGCTTAGATTTGACCAGTCTAATAGGATTAAGTTTGGATCAAGGTCGACTCATAGTCACATGTGGTCGATCAAGTTAAGACCTAATTTGACTCAACGGTTCAAGACTAGATTGTAAGCTAACCCTATCAGTTCTGATCAAATAAGTCGGTGTCTAAGATAAGTATGGCAAATACGACTAGTGATTTTTAATTGAAAGCTACTTGATTTGAATGCATTCACGATAAGTTAATGGCATATTCCTCCCACTGATCTCACTTACCTGATCGACTGAGTCGATCTAGTTCTGGTTTGAGGTAGCTAACGATTTGAGCTAACCCATGCCACTAGGTTAGTCATAAATGTTATGACTAGTTGAGTCTAAGAGACCAAATTAAATCATCCTAAGAAAATATTAAGTCCTAGATCTTCCACCATTGTAGATGTGCGGGCCCTTTCTGAGGTTGATTCTTCTCGGCTAGATATAGTGGTATAGTTGCACCAAGAAGATGCAATCATATCTATTAGGCATTGGATGCTACGGGTTGGAGGATGGATTGGGCTCAATATTCTAGATATGGTGAGGGATCCAATCAAAAATCCAATTTATGCAAATGGTAGGTTTGACTTAACTAAAGAGTGGAGCAATATTTCGGACATGGTGAGCTTCATGAATTAGAGATCAGGTTTGGGTGCACCATGTTTGAAGAAATATTGGACAAGAGTTGTCCACTCATCGGTTGATCCATCATCAATAACTGTTAGGTGAGAGGTGAGCCAGTTGATGGGACCGCACCACCCACTAAAAATCAATGATCATGAAGATTTTTGCGTCTCTGCCAAGGGAGTGTAGGGATTTGAGAAAATAGTGGAAGCCTAATTTGATTAAAAATAAAGTTTCTAAATAAATTGATTGAGTCAAATTACAAATTTAACTAGAAACTTTGACTTTCTATAGAAAAATGTCTACATCAAAACCCCTAGTCCGAATCCTAGATACCCAAAAGTTGATTAGACCAATTTATAAGGATTGGCTAAAGAACTTCAAAAATATTTTGGATTCGAAAAGGTTGACCTATGTATTAGACTAGGACCTTTCCTTTACCAGCCCATTTGACTGCTGATTAGAGAACGTCTCATGAGAAGTGGTCTAGCGATCATCACAAAGTAAGGTGCCACATGTTGGGCTCAATGTCAGATGAATTGCAGTGCCAACATGAAGACATTAGAACTGCTCGCCAAACATTGCCACACATGCAATAATTATTTGGTAATCAGAGTCGCGCAGCGATTATCAAGTCTCTAGAAGACTATTTAAGGCATAGATGCGTGTTGGGCAGTCGGTCAAAGATCATTGCCTAGCAATGATCAAAGATCGAGAAGATCTTAAGAAGCTCAATGTCTTGATGGATAGGGATCTGCAGATTGATGTGATCTTGCAATCCTTCAATGATTCGTATGGAAGTTTATCATAAACTTCCATACGAATAAGCTCCAGTGCAACTTGGTCGAGTTAATAAACATGCTGGTTACTGTTGAGCAAAATTTGAAGAGTTCAAAGGACTAAGTTTTGGCTTTGGAGCAGATTTCTTTCAAGAGAAAGTCTTTTGGAAAGAAGAACAAGTCTGTGAAGAAGCAAAAAATAGAAATAAAAAGAAGGGCGAGCTGAAGAAGAAGGCCATAGAGAAGGAAAAGTATTTTCACTATAACTTCGATGGCCATTGGATGCAGGACTACTCTGCATACCTGGCCAGCCTAAAGAATAAGTAGAAAGAAGGACCTTCTGAAGGAATGCTCGTCACTGAGTCTGTCAAGCAAAACATGAATACCATAGGATCAAAATGATCTAGAGATAGTATTAATGAAAGATACCTGTGGCACCTTAGGCTAGGTCATATAGCTGAAGATAGGATTAACAAATTGAAGAAATTCGGACTAATGGATTCATTGACTTCTAAGTTATATCCGATTTGTGAATCATGCCTTCAAGGCAAAATGATCAATTTTTCTTTTGTGGGACATGGGAAAGGGCCATAGACCTACTTACCCTAGAACATATAGATGTGTGTGGCCCATTTGATGTACCAGTCAGAGGCAATTATGTCTGCTTTATTATCTTTATTGATAATCTATCTCGATACAGGTATGTGTACTTGATACGACATAAGTCTGAAGCCATTGAAAAATTTAAGAAATTCAGACATGAAATAGAAAAGCAAACTGAAAAGCCCATTAAGGTTCTTCGATCAGATCGAGGAGGTGAATACCTTAGTCAAAAATTTTTGGACTATCTCAAGAATAATGGTATAGTCTCATAATGGACTTCGCCTGGAATGCCTCAACTTAATGGAATTTTAGAACGGAGAAAATGAATACTATTAGATATGGTCCGATCCATGATGAGCCTCATGGATCTTCCTGAGTTTCTTTAGGGACATAGTTTAATAGGCTTCCATCTAAAATCGTTTCTACCATACCATATGAGATATGGCATGGTAAGAAGCCATGTCTAAGTCATCTTAGAATTGGGGTTGTCCGATGGTGGATAAGTTAGAGTCTAGGTTCCTTAGAGCTCGATTTATTGGATATCCTAAAGAGTTATTAGGATATTACTTCTATCTTTCGGAAGACATATTGTGATTATGGGTTGACACACCATTTTTCTTAAAAAATAGTTTGTTCAAGATGGTGATATCGAAAGATAGATTAGGCTCAAGGAAAAAGTCTCCAAAGAGCAACGAGCCAAGAAATCTTAGGAACCCAGTCAGTCTGAGCTGATCCATAATTCACTACTTCCTCCACCTCGTAGGTCAAATAGGATTTTCCATCCTCGTGAAGATACTTAGGTACTATTTTAGAGGATGTAGAGAAAATATTCCTCATAAAAAATAGGTTCATGATGATGATCCTAGAATCTATGATGAGGCGATATTAGATATCGACTCCAAAAATTGGTAAGAGGCAATGAAGTCAAAGATTGACTTGATGCACTCGAACTAAATCTGAATCTTAGTAGATCCACCTAAAGGTATAGTACCTATTAGGTATAAATGGATCTTCAAGAGAAAGATATATGCAGATGGGGATGTAGAGACATTCAAAGCTAGGCTAATGGCGAAAGGGTTTCAGATTACCTTCTTGTCAGTGGCCATCCATCTGCACATTGCTTGTCATTGTAGCATATTTCAGTTATGAAATATGGCAAACGGATGTCATAATGGAGTTCATAATTGGATATCTTGAGGAAGATATTTATATGGAACAATTGTTTATTTTCACATCTAGTGATAGTGATCACCAAGGTCTGCAAGTTGCAAAGATTCATCTATGAACTTAAGCAAGCGTCTTAGAGTTGGAATGCTTGATATAATCAAATCATTTGGTTTCATCAAGAATGAGAAAAAATCAAGTATGTTCAAGAAGGTTAGTGGAAGCACGGTTGTCTTCCTCATATTGTACATAGATGACATCCTCCTGATTGAAAATGATATTTTCATGCTGACATAGGTCAAAGTATGGTTATCTAAAAAAATTTATACGACAGACCTAGGTAAGGCATCCTTCATTTTATTTTTAAGATCTATAGAGATAGACTGAAGAGGATGCTGACTCTTTCTCATAGAGGAGGTGCTAAAGAGGTTCAGCATGGTGAACTCTAGGTCCAGGGGCATGCATGAAGAAAAATCCTGATTTTTCGGACTATGTTCGTTTAGATCTGATCGGATTAAAAGATATATTTCAAAAAAAAATTTCTTTGATCCTAATCAGATTTGGGATATTTCAGATCTAATTCTTATTATTCTAATAATAAAAATAAATTAAATTAAATTTAATTTACCTTGATGTAGGGTAATCCTATTACCCGTTGATCATCTTGTAAGCAGTGGAAGGTTCTGGATCTAGCCATGCAGGTACCTAGCCTCTACCGATATCCACTCGGACTGGATCTGGAGATCCTCTTCTTCTCTATCACGTCTCCAAAAATTAGATCTGAAGGATCTTCAAAACACCTTTCGAAGATCAGCAGTTGTCCTTTGCAATAGCGCAGCCTTCTAGCTTTCTATTGCCCTTCTCTCATCTGGACTGCACCAACTTGGATCCCAAACACCTTTGGGCGTGGAGAGGAGAGGGAGAAGATGGACTTGGCATGGAGGAAGAGGAGGGAGGTAGCCTTGGGGTGTGGGATTTTCCAATGCTCTTTGAGTTGGGCGTAGGGTCTTATTTATAGACTATGTGTGATCCAAGTCCTCTTCTTCCCAACCAATCACAACCCTTTGTGAAATTAGATCTAAATTTGATTGGTGGGAATAGAGTCCCTTGGATTCTTCCTTAGATGGCACCTAAGACCAGTCAAACTTGATTCTTAGGAGAAGTCTAATCAAAATCCAAAAAGAAGATGGAGTCCCTATCCAACAGGGACTCCTGGGCGCCTCCTGCTTGGGCACACGCCAAGGGTGGCGTGCATCCTCCTCCTTGCTAGGTTCTGGTAGGGGAACATGCCCCCACCAGCTCTCTAATAGGTGCATGACACATGGATAGAAGTCAAAGTGTCAATGGTCAACATTTGACCAGTCAAAGGTCAGACTTTTGACCAAAGTCAAAGAACAAGAAATGGCAGGTGACCAAAAATGGCAGGTAATTGTCTTACAAAATAAGACAACCTTTTCTGACTTGGACAACCTCCAGTCAGACCATATGAAGGCCTCTGATTGAGCACAAACTCCTTTGGCTCAGTCAGGACAACTTATTTATGATAGTAAAAGAAGAACGTTAGGTTCAATCGAGTGCTAGCACGATTTTCTTGAACCTAATTGAATCTCATTCAGATCAATTGAACTAGATCAGTTCAATTGATGATCACCAGATTCAAACCCTTTATTTGTGTGACCCAGTTAGGTTCAGTTCTGTATGGTAATGGGATATGTCATGATCTCTATCATCGACATCATCGAAACTCCTTTCGATGGATCAGAACTCTTCTGATTCGAACAGCTAGAATGATCGATCATCTAAATCATTCTAATTGCTCCCAAAATCCACCAGTGACACCTAGCAGTATATGGTGGCAACCCATCAGAGCTGAATGCGAACCTCTTGGTGCAGCTACCTGTGTGATTAAGTTCTTCTATCTTGAGCCCCGATCAGATTAGGGTTAAGGTGAACTCGTCAAACCCTAGTCTCTGTCATATGATGTAATCATTCGATTCAAGTCCGATGTGAAAAAAATCTAAATAGAAAATCTAAATAGAAACTCTTTCTATTATTTCACTCTGCCATGGCCATGGGCTTCTGGACTTGATTCTCATGATCATCATAGGGCTGCTCCTCTACCACCGAGGTAGATAGATTCCATCTTGATGCATCCAGTTCCTACAATGAACATGCTATAGCCAACATACACCTCAGGGTTCCATATGGCTAGGAGACCGAGTAATGGTGTAGTCAAACTATAACACCCTCAAGGTGAACTGCCGATGCATCTCAGGTCAAAGAACCAGACACACTACTGCAGCATCGAGTCAGTCATTGACGAGAAGGTAGACTTCCTAATGACTACTCGAGGTGGTCACGCTCAGTGCCCTCGTTCTCTAACGAGTACCTGTACTCTCGCTCTGGTGTCTCTCCACACCGTAGACTCAAGACTCATCTACTAAAGAGAAGCGATTGTACACCAACCTTTCGGATCAATCACCATCCTCGTGATGATCCTATGGTCGGGAGCATTTTATGAGTTAATAATGATTATTCATGTCTTAAATTTTCAACTCTTGAAAATATGAATTATCATTACCATTAACTCAAAGGATGTATCACAGACACTAAATACACATATGTGATAGAAAATAACCCATTTTATTGATTATAGTCAAAATTACAATTTTGCCCCTAGAAGTGTATTACAAGTGTCAGCCAATTCTGGCTTCTAGGGCACATATATCTAACAATCTCCCACTTGTCCTAAAGCCAATTGGCTACAAGTCTAAGTCCCATCTTCTCA
Source organism: Cocos nucifera (assembly GCA_006176705.1). Taxonomy (NCBI): domain Eukaryota; kingdom Viridiplantae; phylum Streptophyta; class Magnoliopsida; order Arecales; family Arecaceae; genus Cocos; species Cocos nucifera. The sequence continues at coordinate 138,634 of QRFJ01000965.1, read as the reverse complement.
AGGTGGGCTTCGATCTTCTGCTGGCCCAACGGCTTTGTAAGTGGGTCTGCCACATTATCTGTGGAGTTGACTCTCTTGACCTCGACGTAACCCTTCTCGAGGTAATCGCGGATGAGGTGGTATCGCCGCTCAATGTGCTTGGATTTTTGGTGAGACCTCGGCTCCTTAGCAAGGGCTATGGCGCCATTGTTGTCGCAGTATAGAGGAATGGCATCTGATGGCATTACTCCTAATTTCTGCAGCAAACTTCTTGTACCAGAATGCTTCCTTCGCAGCCTCTGATGCAGCGATATATTCTGCTTCCATGGTGGAATCTGCTATCATGGTTTGCTTGGAACTCTTCCAGCTGACAGCACCACCATTGCACACAAACAGACTCCCAGATGTCGACTTTCGATCATCTATATCGGACATGAAATCCGAGTCTGTGTATCCCTGGACTTGGAGTTCTCCGTTACCAAAGACCAACATCATATCCTTAGTTCTTCTCAAGTACTTAAGGATACATTTCACAGAAGTCCAGTGTTCTTCACCTGGATTTGACTGATATCTGCTTGTGACACTCACAGCATGGGCTATATCAGGTCGTGTACATAGCATGGCATACATGAGGCTCCCTATTGCAGAAGCATAAGGGATCTTGCTCATGCGTTCTATTTCCTCAGGTGTGCTAGGGCACATCTTCTTGGAAAGATGAATACCATGTCTGAAGGGTATTAATCCCCTCTTAGAGTTTTCCATACTAAACCTCTTTAGTACTTCCTCTATGTACATCTTCTGTGAAAGTCCTAGCATCCTATTCGGTCTATCCCTATAGACCTTAATTCCTAGAATAAAGGATGCTTCACCTAGGTCTTTCATGGAGAATTCCTTGGACAACCATAATTTGACTGATGTCAACATGGGAATATCATTCCCAATAAGGAGGATGTCATCCACGTACAATACGAGGAAGACAACAGCGCTCCCACTGACCTTTTTGAAAACACATGGTTCCTCTTCATTTTTGATGAAACCAAATTTTTGATCACATCATTGAAACGAGTGTTCCAGCTCCGAGATGCTTGCTTAAGTCCATATATGGACCTTTGCAGCTTGCAAACCTTGTGATCAGTATCACTGGATGTGAAACCTAGCGGCTGTTCCATATAGATATCTTCCTCAAGATATCCATTTAAGAATGCCATTTTCACGTCCATTTGCCATATTTCATAATCGAAATAGGCTGCAATGGCAAGCAATGTGCGGATGGATTTTAGCATAGCCACTGGGAAAAGGTATCCTGATAGTCAATGCCTTCGCGTTGACTATAACCTTTTGCCACTAGTCTAGCCTTGAATGTCTCCACATTTCCATCTGCACCAATCTTTCTCTTGAAGATCCATTTACACCCAATAGGTACTATACCTTCTGGTGGATCTACCAAGGTCCAGACTTGGTTTGAGTGCATCGAGTCAATTTCTGACTGCATTGCCTCTAGCCATTTCTCGGAGTCGATATCTGATATCGCCTCGTTGTAGGTTTTGGGATCATCACCATGAGCACCATTACCTACGAGGAACATTTTCTCTACTTCCTCTGAAATAATACCTAAGTATCTTTCAGGGGGATGGAAAACTCTTTCCGATCTACGAGGTGGAGGAGGTAGTGTTCTTATTGGCTCAACCTGATTTGGTTCCAATTGGTCCTTAGCTCGTTGTACTTGTGAGACTTTCTCATCAAGCTTAATCTGCTTTCCAATGCCGCTATCTTGAATAAACTATTTTTCAAGAAAGATGGCATGTCGACTCACAATCACATTGTGGTCTTCTGGAATGTAGAAATAGTATCCTAATGACTCTTTAGGATATCCTATGAATCGAGCTCTGAAGGACCTAAACTCTAACTTGTCCGCTTGTTGTCTTTTGACATGAGCCGGACAACCCCAAATTCTGAGATGACTCAGACTTGGTTTCTTACCGTGCCATATCTCATACGGTGTGGTAGGAACGGTTTTAGAGGGAAACCCTATTCAGTAGATAAATTGAAGTTAACAATGAATGTCCCCAAAGAAAATCAGGGAGGTCTGTGAAGCTCATCATGGATCGAACCATATCCAATAGAGTCCGATTTCTCCATTCTGAAACCCCGTTGAGTTGAGGTGTTCCTGGTGGAGTCCATTGAGAGACTATGCCATTTTCCTTTGAGATAGTCTAGGAATTTTCGGCTAAGGTATTCACCTCCTCGATCTGATCGAAGAACCTTAATGGGTTTTCCAGTTTATTTTTCTACTTCATGTCTGAATTCTTTGAACTTTTCAAAAGCTTCAGACTTGTGTCTCATAAGATACACATACCCATACCTAGACAGATCATCGGTAAAAGGTAATGAAGTAGACAAAATTGCCTCTAGCCGGCACATCAAATGGGCCGCACACATCAGTATGTACTAGGGCAAGGAGATCTGTGGCCCTCTCCCCATGTCCAACAAAAGGGAGTTTAGTCATTTTGCCTTGAAGACAAGATTCACAAGTTGGATATGACTCGAAAGTCAATGGACTCAATAGCCCATTTTTCTCCAATTTGTTGATCCTATCTTCTGCTATATGACCTAATCTCAGGTGCCATAGATATCTGTCGTTTGGACTATCCCTAGGTCGTTTGGCATTCACGTTTTGCTCGATAGTTAGAATAGGTACATCAATATGTAGCTGATAAAGACCATTAATAAGGAAACCATTTGCAATTTTATTTCTTTCATAAAGAATGTTACAATGGTCCTTAAAGAAGGTAATCACATAAGCCTTCTTGTGCTAAGCATGAAACAGAAATCAAATTCCTGCTAGCTGCAGGCACATAATAACAGTCTTTCAAAACTAAGTCTAAACCAGATGGTAATCGAAGAGGGTATGTTCCCACGGCTACTGCAGCAACTCTTGCTCCATTACCGATGCGTAGGATCATGTCTCCATCCCTCAGCCTCCTGCTATCCTCAAGACCCTGCATGGAAGTGCACAGATGAGCACTAGAACCAGAGTCAAGCACCCAACTGGATGCAGAAGAAACCGTAAGGTTAGACTCAATAACGAGCATACCTCCAGAAGGACCTTCCTTCTTGTTCTTCAGGGTGGCCAGGTAAGTAGGGCAGTTCCGCTTCCAATGGCCGTCGCTGTTGCAATGGAAAACACTTTCCTTTGACATCGGCCTTTTTCTTCGGCTCTGCCTTCTTCTTCTTTGATCCTTCCACCTTTTGCTTTTTCACAGACTTCTTTTTCTTTCCATAAGACTTTCTTTTGGAAGAAGTCCGTTCCATAGCAAGAACTGAGCCTTTAGAACCTTTCATAGAAAGCTCAGCGGTAACCAGCATATTCATTAATTCGGCCAAGGAATTTTGAAGTTTATGCATGTGGTAATTCATGATGAATTGCCCATATGCATCAGTCAAGGATTGCAGAATAATATCATTCTGCAGATCCAAGTCCTAACTTCACACCGAGCTTCTCAAGCTCTTCCATGTCCTTGATCATTGTCAGACAGTGATCTTGGACTGACTGCCCATCACGCATCTTAGCCTTAAAAAGTCATTTCGTGACTTGATATTTGGCTGCGCGACTCTGTTCACCAAACATCTCCTGCAGGTGAGCCAACATTTGGCGAGCAGTCCCGATATCTTCATGTTGGCGCTGGAGCTCATCAGACATCGAGCCCAACATGTAATATCTGGCCTTATTATCTTCGTCTATCCATTTTTTCAGAGACGCTCTCTGTTCAATAGATGGACGGGCTGGTAAGGTGGGAGGGTCCTGGTCCAAAACATGGGTTAACTTCTCGGAACCCAAAATAATTTTGTAGTTCCTGAGCCAATCTTTATAATTGGGTCCAGTCAGTCTATGTGTGTCCAGGATACGTGCCAATGGGTTGGACGCAGACATTTTCCTGTAGAGAGTCAAAGATTCTAGTTAGATACTGTAATTTTGACTTGACCAATTTATTTAGAAATTTTATTTTTAAACAAATTAGCTCCCACTATTTTCTCGGATCCCTACACTCCCTCTGTAGAGATGCGAAAATCTCCATGATTAATGATTTCTAGTGGGTGGTGCGGTCTCACCAACTGACTCATCACCTCACCTAACAGTTATTGGTGATGGGTTAGCCAATGAGTGAACAACTCTTGTTCAATGATTCTCTAATCATGGTGCACCCAAACTTGGTCTCTAATTCATGAATCTCACCGTATCCGAAATATTGATCCACTCCTTAGTTAAGTCAGACCCACCATTTGCATAGACTGGGTTCCTAATTGAGTCTCTCACCGTATCCGAAATATTGAGCCCAACTCATCCTCCAGCCCATAGCATCCAATGCCTAATAGACATGGTTGCATCTTTTCCCGGTGCAACTGAGCCACTGTATCCAGCCGAGAACAATCAACCCCGGGAAGGGCCCGCACATCTACAATGGTGGAAGACCTCAGACTTAATCTTTTCTTAGGGAGAATTGATTCAGGTCTCATTAAACTAGACTTGGTCATAGTCATAACAATTATGACTAACCTAGTGGCATGGGTTAGCTCGGATTATTGACCACCTCAGATCAGAACTGTGTCAACAGATATGGCCAGGTAAGTGAGATCGGTGGAAGGAATATGCCATTAACTCGTACAAGAACATGCATTCAGGTCGAGTAGCTTCCAATTAAAAACCAGTCGGTCGTATGTGCCAAACTTACCTTAGACACCAAATTGTTGAGCCAGAACCAATTGGGTTAGCCTACAATCCAGACTCTAACCTCTGAGCCTAATTAGGTCTTGCTTGATCGTGACTCGATCTTGACCCAGACTTAATCCTATTAGGCTGGTCAATTTAAGCATTGTTGATCCCATCTAACCAACTCTTGATTCGGTTTGATCAACCGCTTAGACCTAATTGAGCTACCCAAGCCCGAACCCAGTATTATGAATATGTCTTAGATCTGAAATTCTCAATTTTAGACCTAATTAATATTTTCATAAATCTTAATTCTTAATTAAGTAGGGTTCATAAACAAAATATGCACAATAAATCCTAGGGTTTCAGGATCTAGGGTTTTGCAGAAAGTAAGTTTTGGGTTTCTGATTAAGGAGGAACGAACGCAGCAGCACCCCTACACATCATAAGAACACCCCATCGAATGGGAAGAGAGGGCCTTTAAACCCTTCTTCATTCTTATGACCGGACGGCCAAGAGGAACGCCTTAATCAGGAACATGCAATACTACAAAATAGTTTTAGATCTATATCATATATCTCATATACAAATTAGATCTAATCATGGCATATTTTGCATACATCTCATGTATCGAATCATGCATATTTTTAGATCTAAATTATCTCATAATAATCTAAAAAATTAGATTTAAATTGATCTAATCAAAATAAATTCTAATCTAGATAATTATGTAGAACTATTCTACAACTAGTCTAGACATGCATCAATCATATCTCATATGATATTTAAAATTAAATAATTTTTATTTGCTATTTTTTAGATGTTATTATAATAATTATAATATCAAAAAATAGTAAATAAATAGATCTAAAATATGATTTAATCAAATTAAATCAAAAACATGCAAGACTATTCTATAGAACTATTCTATTTTAGAACTAGTCATGCATATTTTCTAATCTTAGATCCAAATCATTTAATTTTAATTTTTTCTGATTTTAGATCTGATCACATCTCATGTGACATCTAAAATCACTTATTTTTTAATTAAAATAAATTTAAAATTAGATCTAAATATTTTTAGAACCTTGGCTCTGATACCAGTTGAAGGAAAATCCTGATTTTCCCGGACCAGGTTCGTTCAGATCTGATCAGATCAAGAGATATATTTTCAAAAATTTTTTCTCTTTGATCTAATCAGATCTGAGATATTTTAGATCTAATTTTTATTATTTTAAATAAAATAAAAAAGATAAATTAAATCAAATTTAATTTACCTTGATTTGGGTAATCCTATTACCCTGTTGATGATCCTGTATGCAGCGGAAGGTTCTGGATCTAGCCACGCAAGTGCCTGGCCTCTACCGGTATCCACTCAGGCTGGATCTGGAGATCCTCTTCTTCTCTATCACATCTCCAAAAATTCAGATCTGGATCTGATCTGGAGGATCTTCAAAACTCCTTTTGAAGATCAGCAGTCGTTGTCCTTTGCAGCAGCGCAGCCTTCTTAGCTTTTGATCGCCTTTCTTTGATCTGGATCGCACCAACCTAAGAAATCCAAAACCTTTTGGACGTGGAGAGGAGAGGGAGAAGATGGACTTTGGCATGGAGGAAGAGGGGGAGAGGCAGCCTTGGGGCATGGGAATTTTTTCAATGCTTTTGAGTTGGGCGCAGGGTCTTATTTATAGACTAAGCTGTGATCCAACTCCTCTCTTCTTCCCAACCAATCACAACCCTTTGTGAAATCAGATCTAAATCTGATTGGTGGGAATAGAGTCCCCTGGATTCCTCCTTAGAGGGTGCCTAAGACCAGTCAAAGTTGGTTCTTAGGAGAACTCTAATTGGAATCCAAAAAGGAGATGGAGTCCTTGTCCAACAAGGACTCCTAGGCGCCTCCAACTTGGGCACACGCCAAGGGTGGCGTGCGCCCTCCTCCTTGCCAGGTTCTGGCAGGGGGACAGGCCCCCACCAGCTCTCCAATAGGTGCATGACATGTGGTCAAAAGTCAAAGTGTCAATGGTCAACATTTGACCAGTCAAAGGTAGACTTTTGACCAAAGTCAAAGAACAAGAAATGGCAGGTGACCAAAAATGGCAGGTAATGTCTTACAAAATAAGACAACCTTTTCTGACTTGGACAACCTCCAGTCAGACCATATGAAGGCCTCTGATTGAGCACAAACTCCTTTGGCTCAGTCAGGACAACTTATTTATGATAGTAAAAGAAGAACGTTAGGTTCAATCGAGTGCTAGCACGATTTTCCTTGAACCTAATTGAATCTCATTCAGATCAATTGAACTAGATCAGTTCAATTGATGATCACCAGATTCAAACCCTTGTTTGTGTGACCCAGTTAGGTTCAGTTCTGTATGGTAATGGGATATGTCATGATCTCTATCATCGACATCATCGAAACTCCTTTCGATGGATCAGAACTCTTCTGATTCGAACAGCTAGAATGATCGATCATCTAAATCATTCTAATTGCTCCCAAAATCCACCAGTGACACCTAGCAGTATATGGTGGCAACCCATCAGAGCTGAATGCGAACCTCTTGGTGCAGCTACCTGTGTGATTAAGTTCTTCTATCTTGAGCCCCGATCAGATTAGGGTTAAGGTGAACTCGTCAAACCCTAGTTTCTGTCATATGATGTAATCATTCGATTCGAGTCCAATGTGAAAATCTAAATAGAAACTCTTTCTATTATTTCACTCTGCCATGGCCATGGGCTTCTGGACTTGATTCTCATGATCATCATAGGGCTGCTCCTCTACCACCGAGGTAGATAGATTCCATCTTGATGCATCCAGTTCCTACAATGAACATGCTATAGCCAACATACACCTCAGGGTTCCATATGGCTAGGAGACCGAGTAATGGTGTAGTCAAACTATAACACCCTCAAGGTGAACTGCCGATGCATCTCAGGTCAAAGAACCAGACACACTACTGCAGCATCGAGTCAGTCATTGACGAGAAGGTAGACTTCCTAATGACTACTCGAGGTGGTCACGCTCAGTGCCCTCGTTCTCTAACGAGTACCTGTACTCTCGCTCCTGGTGTCTCCACACCGTAGACTCAAGACTCATCTACTAAAGAGAAGCGATTGTACACCAACCTTCCGGATCAATCACCATCCTCGTGATGATCCTATGGTCGGAGCATTTTATGAGTTAATAATGATTATTCATGTCTTAAATTTTCAACTCTTGAAAATATGAATTATATCATTACCATTAACTCAAAGGATGTATCACAGACACTAAATACACATATGTGATAGAAAATAAACCCATTTTATTGATTATAGTCAAAATTATAATTTTGCCCCTAGAAGTGTATTACAAGTGTCAGCCAATTCTGGCTTCTAGGGCACATATATCTAATTACTAATCTTTTCCCCTAGAAGTGAATTACAGAGTGTCAGGCCAACTCTCATGTTGACCTAATGACGAAGCCTTTAGGCCTACAAAAGATCCAAGCCCACCTTAAGAAGATGGAACTTAGATTTATAGCCAATTGGCTTTAGGTCAAGTCAGAGTTTATTAGATGTGTGCCCTAGAAGTCAGATTGGCTGACACTTGTTAAATACTTTCTAGGAGCATTTTTATAATTTTGACTTAAAATTAATTAAAAAATTATTTATTCTATTACATTGTGTATAAAGTGTTTGTGATACATTCATTGAGTTAATAGATATGATAACACATAATCTCAAGAGTTAAGAATTTAAGACATGAGTTATCATAAATAACTCATAAATTGCTTTTGATCATAGGATCATCACGAGGATGGTGATTAATCCGAAAGATCAATATACGATCACTTTTTTAGGATAGATGAGTCTTAACTCTACAGTATGGAGACATCAGAGCAAGAATACAGATACTCATTTGAGGATGAGAGCACTGAGCATGACCATCCCGAGCAGTCATAAGGGAGCCTACCTTCTCATCGATGACTACCTCGACGCTGCAGCGTGTGTCTAGTTCTTTGACCTAAGGTGCATTGATAGTTCATCTTGAGGGTGTTATAGTTTAACTACACCATAACTCGATCTCCTAGCCATTCAGAATCTTGAGGTGTATGTTGGCTATAGCATGTTCATTGTAGAAAATAGATCACACCAAGATGGGATCTATCAACCTCGGTAGAGAAGGAGTAGTCCTATGATGATCATAAGATCGAGTCCTAAAACCCATGGCCATGGTAGTATGAAATAATAAAAAAAAAGTTTTTATTAGAATTTCACATCGGACTCGAATCAAATAATTCATTCATATGATGGGTGTTGGATTTGATGAGTTTACCTTAACCTTAATCCCATCGTGGTGCATGATAGAAGAACCCAATCACACAGGTAGCTACACCGAGAGATTTGCTATTTGATTTTGATGGATTGCCACCATATACTGCTAGCTATCATCGGTGGATTTTGAGACCAATTAGAATTATCTTGATGATCGATGATTCTAATTAGATGAATCGAAAGAGTTCTAATCCATCGAAAGGTATTTTGATGATGTCAATGATAGAGATCATGACATGTTCCACTATCATATAGAAATGAACCTAATTAGATCATATAAATAAGCATTTGGATCTAGATGTCATCAATTGAGCTAATTCAGTTTGATTAATTTGGATTAGATCCAATTAGGTTCAAGAAAATCATGCTAGCACACGATTGAACCTAACATTCTCCTTCTATATTCTTTCAGGATCATCTCAACTGAGCCAAATTGGATTTGGCTGACCTAGGAGTCTTGTATGAGTTTGTCCTAGTTTGAATGAAACTTGTCCAGATCAGAAAAGTCTTGTCCTAACCTGATCTAGGCTTTTTCTAATCCATCGGATAGAAACAGGACAAGACCTGCTAATTTATGGAACTATTTGGACAAGGCTTATCTGAAAACTCTATTAGGATTTATCTTCATCTGACTAGATCTTGTCCTGATCAAATCAAGACTTATCCTAAATCTCATAAGATGGGAACAAGACAAGGATTGTCTTTGCCGGATTAGGGCTTGTCCTAAGTCATGAGATGAAATTTGGACAAGCATCTCCTGAAAATTCTAGATGGATTTTTCTTGATCTGACTGGATTAAGTCCTCACCTGATCAAGACTTATTCTAACTTGGTTAGGACTTGACCTAATTCCATTGGATGAAACTTGAAAAATGTTTGTCCAAAATTCCATGAGATGGTAATAGGACAAGGGTCAAATGTTGACCTAGTATGCAGAAAAGAAGAGATATGGCGTGCGCCTGCTAGAATTTATCTTAGGGTGCACGTCCTTATGGGATTTACGTGAGGAATACGGGGCGCATTCTCCCTTTGACCGTGCATCCCATATGGATATGTATGGAGGTGTCCCATTCAAATTAGGTTTGAATGGGTCAAAAGTTTGAATAGTTCAAACTCTTGGGAGATAAGAGTTGTGCACCAACTTAATCTTATCCCAAATTGTTCCATGCCATATCCCTTTATTTTTGTGTGACAAAAATCTAAAAAAAGGGGTGTGGGGTGTGGAGATCATGGGAGAGTCCTTCTGCTTGTTGGCTTTGACCTGTTCAAAGTCACATGCGAAGAGACTCTTGGTTTGGTCTATAAATAGGGCCCAGCGCAAGCTATCATGCATAGAAAATTCTCTATGATGAAGGCCTACCAAAATCTTTATCTCCATGCATCCATCATCTGATCCTCTCCCTCTTCTCCATGCCTAAGAGTCGGGTAAAACCTGTGCGTAAAGATCAAGTCCCATTAGCGTGAAGATCAATGAGAGATGACGGTGTTCGTGAGACGAACGTGCAGCCTTTGGAGTTTGTTTTGAAGGCTCTATGGGAAGACATCAGATATGATCTTTGAAGATCAGATCTAGAAGGAGGATACTTCTAGATCTGATCCGAGTAGATATCGGTAGAGGCTAGACACTTGTGCGGCTCAATCAGAATCTCAGATCAGTCGTCAGATCATCATAATGGGTAAATGGTTTACCCGATCAAGTGATAACTGTTATCACTATTTTTATTTTTATTTTTATTTTACTTCTAAATTTTAGATCAATCTAATCATATCTGATAACTCTAAGATCTAATTAGATCATAAAAAATTTTAAAATTATTTCATTGTAAATATGATCTGATTAGATGCTTCCTATGGTAGGAAAAACTCGATTTTTTTTTCAACTGGTATCAGAGCCAGGTTGCTACTTCAAGATCTATCTTTAGATTGATCTAAATTTTTTTTTTATGACCTGATTATTTGATTTTTCAGATGTTACATAGGATGTAATCAGATCTGAAATCAAAAATTATATATTTTATATATATATTTTTGACATAAATAATGCATATTCTAGTCTAGATCTGTTGTTCTATATCATGATAGTTTTCAAATATATTTTAGATTAGATCTAATTTAATTTTTTATGATTTGATCATTTAAGTTTTAGATGTTTTATTAGATGTAATCAAATCTAAAATATAAGATCTAATTTAAAATTTTGATATATGTGATATAGGCAGCATAAGTCTAGACTAGATCTCTAGTTTAATCTCATAGTCTAGATCAAAATTTAATAAAATATTTATTTAATTTTTTGAAGATTATATGATTAGATTAGTTAAATTTTAGATATTATATCTGATATAATTAGATCTGAAAGCATGAGATGCATTTAAAAATTTCATATGTATGACATATGCAATGCATGTCTGGACTAGTTCCATAGATCTATGCCATGAGTAGTCTAGATTAAAAATTTTTTTGATGCGATCATTTAAAATTTTATTTTTAGATATTACATCAGATGTAATCAGATCTGAAACATAAATTTAAATATTAAATTTGATACATGAGATGTATACAAAATATGTATAGATTAGATCTTAAATCATATAACAGTTATATACTTTAAATCTAATAGTTTTGTAGTATAGTTCATATTTCTGATTAAGGCATTCTCCTTTGCCGTCCGGTCATAAGAGTTAAAAGGATTTAGAGGCCCTTTCTTTTCATTCGATGGGATGCTCTTATGGCGTGTAGGGGTGCTGCACATTTGTCCTTAAATCAAAAATCGAAAACTTACTTTTCTGCAAAATCTTAGATCCTAAAATCCTAAAATTTTTATGCATATTTTGTTATTAAACCTTTGGACTTAATTGAGAATTAAGTTTATGAAAATAATTAGATCTAAAATTATGAATTTTCAGATCTAAGATACCTTCATAAATCATGGGTTCGGATATGGGTAGCTCAATTAGGTCTAGTGGTCAAACCGAATCAAGAGTTGGTTAGGTGGGATCAAGAGTGCTTAGATTTGACCAATCTAAAAGGATTAAGTCTGGGTCAAGGTTGACTCACAGTCACATGTGGTTGATCAAGTTAAGACCTAATTTGGCTCTGTGGTTCAAGTCTAGATTATAAGCTAACCTGATCAGTTCTAATCAGATAAGTCAGTATCTAAGATAAGTATGGTAAATACGATCAGTGATTTTTAATTGGAAGCTACTCGATCTGAATGGATTCATGATAAGTTAATGGCATATTCCTCTCACTGATCTTACTTACTTGGCCGATTGAGTCGACCCAATTCTGGTTTAACGTGGCTAATGATTCGAGTTAACCCATGCCACTAGATTAGTCATAAATGTTATGACTAGTTGAGTCTAAGAGACCAAATCAAATCTTCCTAAGAAAATATTAAGTCCTAGATCTTCCACCATTATAGATGTGCGGGCCTTTTCCGAGGTTGATTATTTTCGACTGGATATAGTGGTTCAGTTGCACCTAGAAGATGCAACCATGTTTATTAGGCATTGGATGCTATGGGTTGCAGGATGGATTGGGCTCAATATTTTGGATATGGTGAGGGACCCAATCAGAATTTAATTTATGCAAATGGTGGGTTTGACTTAACTAAAAAGTGGAGCAATATTTTGGGCACGGTAAGCTTCATGAATTAGAGACCAGGTTTGGATGCACCATGTTTAGAGAAATAATAGACAAGAGTTATCCACTCATCGATTAATCCATCATCAATAACTATTAGGTGAGGTGGTGAGCCAGTCGATGGGACTGCACCATCCATTAGAAATTAATGATCATGAAGATTTTTACATCTCTGCCAAGGGAGTGTAGGGATCCGAGAAAATACTAGGAGCCTAATTTATTTAAAAATAAAGTTTCTAAATAAATTGGTTGAGTCAAATTATAAGTCTAATTAGAAATTTTGATTCTCTACAAGAAAATGTCTACATCAAAATCCCTAGCCCGAATCCTAGATACCCACAAGTTGACCAGACCAATTTACAAGGATTGGCTAAAGAACTTTAAAAATATTTTGGGTTTGAAAAGGTTGACCTATGTATTGGACCAGGACCTCTCCTTTATCAGCCCATTCGACTGCTGATAAGAGAACGTCTCATGAGAAGTGGCCTGACAATCATAACAAAGTAAGGTGCCACATGTTGGGCTTAATATCAAATGAATTACAGCACCAACATGAAGACATTAGGACTGCTCGTCAAATGTTGGCACACCTATAATAGTTGTTTGGTAATCAAGTAACCAGAAAACTATTTAAGGCATAGATGCGTGATGGGCAGTCGATCAAAGTCATTGCCTAGCAATGATCAAGGACCTAGAAGAGCTTGAGAAGCTCGATGTCTTGATGGATAAGGATCTGCAAATTGATGTGATCCTGCAATCCTTCAATGATTCATATGAGAGTTTATCATAAACTTCCATATGAATAAGCTCCAATGCACCTTGGCCGAGTTAATAAATATGCCAGTTACTGTTGAGCAAAATTTGAAGAGTTCAAAAGACTCGATTGTAGCTTTGGAGCAGATTTTTTCTAAGTGAAAGTCTTTTGGAAAGAAGAATAAGTCTACGAAGAAGCAGAAAATAGAAGAAAAAAAGAAGGGCAAGCCAAAAAAGAAGGCCACGGAGAAGGAAAAGTATTTCCACTGTAACTCCAATGGCCATTGGAAGCAGGGCTGTCCTGCGTACCTGGCCAGCCTGAAGAACAAGTAGAAAGAAGGACCTTCTAAAGGAATGCTCATCATTGAGTCTGTCGAGCAAAATGTGAATACCATAGGATCAAAATGATCTAGACATAGTGTTAGTGAAAGGTACCTATGGCACCTTAGGCTAGGTCATATAGCTGAAGACAGAATTAACAAATTGAAAAAATTTAGACTAATGGGTCCATTGACTTCCAAGTCATATCCGATTTATGAATCATACCTTCAAGGCAAAATAACCAAGCTTTCTTTTATGGGACATGGGAAAGGGTCATAGACCTACTTACCCTGGTACATATAGATGTGTGCAACCCATTTGATGTGTCGGCCAGAGGCAATTATGTCTACTTTATTATCTTTATTGATAATCTATCTCGGTACGGGTATGTGTACTTGATACGACATAAGTCTAAAGCCATTGAAAAGTTTAAGAAATTCAAACATGAAGTGGAAAAGTAAATCAGAAAGCCCATTAAGGTTCTTCGATCAGATAGAGAAGGTGAATATCTTAGTCAAAAATTTTTGGACTATCTCAAGAATAATGGTATAGTCTCATAATGGACTTCGCCTGGAATGCCTTAACTTAACAAGATTTTAGAACGGAGAAAATGAATGCTATTAGATATGGTTTGATCCATGATGAGCCTCACAAATCTTGAATTTTTTTAGGGACATAGTTTAATAGGGTTCCATCTAAAACCATTCCTACCGCACCATATAAGATATGGCATTGTAAGATGCCAAGTCTGAGTCATCTCAGAATTGGGGTTGTCTAGCGGCGGACAAGTTAGAGTCTAGGTCCCTTAGAGCTCAGTTTATTGGATATCCTAAAGAGTTATTAGGATATTACTTCTATCTTCTGGAAGACCACAATGTGATTGTGAGTTGACATACCATTTTTCTTGAAAAATAGTTTGTTCAAGATGGTGACATCAGAAGATAAATCAGGTTCAAGAAGAAAGTCTCCAAAGAGCAATGAGCCAAGCAATCTTAGGAACCTAGTTAGTCTGAGTCGATCCATAATTCACTACTTCCTCCATCTCGTAGGTCAAATAGGATTTTTCATCCTCCTAAAGGTACTTAGGTACTATTTTAGAGAATGTAGAGAAAATATTCTTCATGGAAAATGGGTTCATGGTGATGATCCCAGAACCTATGATGAGGTGATATCAGATATCGAATCTGAGAATTGGTAAGAGGTAATGAAGTCAAAGATTTACTTGATGCACTCGAATTAAATCTAGATCTTGGTAGATCCACCTAAAGGTATAGTACCTATTGGATATAAATGGATCTTCAAGAGAAAGATATATGTAGATGAAAATATAGAGATATTCAAAGCTAAGATAGTGGCAAAAGGGCATCAGGTTACCTTCTCGTCAGTGGCCATCCATCCAGACATTGCTTGCCATTGTAGCATATTTTAATTATGAAATATGGCAGATGGATATGATAACAGAGTTCATAATTGGATATCTTGATAAAGATATTTATATGAAACAGTCGTTTATTTTTACATCTAGTGATAGTGATCACAAAAGGTTCATCTATGGACTTAAGCAAGCATCTCGGAGTTGAAATGCTTGATGTAATCAAATCATTTGGTTTCATCAAGAATGAGGAGAAATCAAGTATATTTAAGAAGGTCAGCACGAGCATGGTTGTCTTTCTCATATTGTACATGGATGACATCCTCCTGACTGAGAATGATATTCGCATGCTGACATAGGTCAAAGTATGGTTATCTAAGAAATTTTCTATGACAGACTAGGTAAGGCATCCTTCATTTTGTTTTTAAGATCTATAGAAATAGACTGAAGAGGATGCTGGATCTTTCACATAGAGGAGGTGCTGAAGAGGTTCAGCATGGTGAACTCTAGGTCCAGGGGTATGCAGACTCAAACTTTATGTCTGACATAGAAGATCGAAAGTGGATATTTGAAAGTTTATTCTTATGCACTAATGGTACTGTAAGTTGGAAGAGTTCTAAGAAGATGGTTTCACCTCATCCATGATTACCTCGAGAAGGAACACATCGAGGTTAAGAGAGTCGACTCCGTAGACCATGCAATTGACCCAATGACGAAGCCTTTCGGCCTACAAAAGATCCAAGCCCACTTTGAGAAGATGGAACTTAGATTTGTAGCCAATTGGCTATAGGTCCAGTGAGAGTTTGTTAGATGTGTGTCCTAAAAGCTAGATTGGCTAACACTTGTTAAATACTTTCTAGGAGCATTTTTATAATTTTGACTTAAAATTAATTAAAAAAATATTTGTTCTATTACATTGTGTAGAAAGTGTCTGTGATATATCCATTGAGTTAATAGACATGATAACACATATTCTTAAGGGTTGAGAATTTAAGACATGAGTTATCATAATTAACTCATAAATTACTTTCGATCATAGAATCATCATGAGGATGGTAATTAATCTAGAAGATCGGTATAAAATCACTTTTTTAGGATAGATAAGTCTTGAGTCTATGGTGAGGATGTTAGATATGTATGCCCTAGAAGTCAGAATTGGCTGACACTTGTAATACACTTCTAGTGGCAAAATTACAATTTTAACTATAAATAATAAAATGGATTATTTTCTATCACATATGTGTATTTAGTGTCTGTGATACATCCCTTGAGTTAATGATAATGATAATTCTTATTTTCAAGAGTTGAAAATTTAAGACAAGAATTTTCATTATTAACTCATAAAATGCTCCTGACCATAGGATCATCATGAGGATGATGATTGATCCG
>QRFJ01000965.1:49552-121337 GCA_006176705.1 Cocos nucifera | reverse complement strand
TTGTCCTTTGACTTTGGTCAAATATTGACCTTTGACTCTTGGACATCTGCCCATGTGTCGTGCACTTATTGGAGAGAAGATAAGGGCTTGTCCCCTTACTAGATTTTGAAAAGGAGGGGGTGCATGCCTAGGATGGCGTGAGCCCATGGATAGGGATGCCTGGAGTTCCATACGGATGGGACTCTAGGTTGCTTCTTGGATTCAAACTAGGTGACCCTCACCTATAGACTTTGACCAGTCTTAAGTGCCACCTTAGGATGAATCTATGGGTCACTCATCTAATTGGATCAGATGATGTCATTCCACCAATCAGATTTAAATCTGATTGCATGAAGCAACGTGATTGGTCGGGGTGATGTGGCATTGCGTGATGCAGCAGGGTCTATATAAAGACCTATCTATGCCCAACTTTAATAAAACTTTCTCCTAGCTACACTCCAAGGCTACTCCTCTCCCTCCTCCATGCCACCTTTCTGATCCTCTCTCTTCTCTCTACACCTAGGGAAGTTGGGCCTTCAGATTAGTGCGATTCAGGCAAGAAAAGGCTGACGAGAAAGGAAGAAGGCAGCACTACTGTAGAGACGACTGCTAATTTTCAGAAGAAGTTTTGAAGATCCTCCAAATCAGATCCAAATCTAATTTTTGAAGAAAAGAAAAAGAAGAGGAAGATCTTTAGATTCAATCTGAGTGGATACGATAGAGGTCAGGCACTTGCATGACTAGATCCAGAACCTCAGGCAATCAGCAAGATCATAAATAGGTAATCGAATAACCCATATCAAGATAAAACTAATTTAGATTTAATTTAATTTAATTTTTTTATTTATCAGATTATAAAATTAGATCCAAAAAATATCAGATCTGATTAGAATCTGAGAGAAAATTTTTGAAATATGCCTCTCAATCTAATCAGATCTGAACGAACCTGACCCCAAAAATTTAGGATTTTTCTTCAGTGAAGACATCGAAATAAGAGTAAGATACTCATTTGAGAACGAGGACACTGAGTGTGACCACCTCGAGCAGTCATAAGGGAGCCTATCTTCTCATCGATGATAAGCTCGACACTGCAGCGTGTGTCTAGTTCTATGATCTGAGGTGCATTGGCAGCTCATCTTGAGGGTATTATAGTTTGACTACACCATAACTTGATCTCCTAGCCATTCAAAATTCTAAGGTGTATGTTGGCTATAGCATGTTCATTGCAGGAATTAGATCGCACCAAGATGGGATCTATCAACCTCGGTAGAGGAGGAGTAGTCCTATGATGATCATAAGATCGAGTCCTAAAACCCATGGCTATGGTAGTATGAAATAATAGAAAAAAGTTTTTATTAGGATTTCACATCTGACTCAAATCGAATGATTCATTCATATGATAAATGTTGGGTTTGATGAGTTTACCTTAACCCTAATCCCGTCGGAGCTCATGATAAAAGAATCCAATCACATAGGTAGCTACATCGAGAGGTTCACTATTTACTTTTGATGGATTGCCACTATATACTGCTATGTATCACTGGTGGATTTTGAGATCAATTAGAATTATCTTGATGATCGATAATTCTAATTGGATGAATCGAAAGATTTCTAGTCCATCAAAAAATATTTTGATTATGTTGATGATAGAGATTATAACATGTCCCATTACTATATAGAACTAAACCTAACCAGATCACACAAACAAAGGTTTGGGTCTGGATGTCATTAATTGAGCTAACCCAGTTCGATTGATTTGGATTAGATCCAATTAGATTCGAGAAAATCATGCTAGCACACGATTGAACCTAACATTCTCCTTCTGTAGTCTTTCTGGATCATCTCGACTGAGCCAAATTGAATTTGACTCATCCAAGAGCTTTGTATGGGTTTGTTCTAGTATGATTGAAACTTGTTCAGATCAGAAAAATCTTGTCCTAACTAGATCTAGGCTTGTTCTAATCCATCAGATGGAAATAGGACAAGACCTGCTAATTTGAAGAACTATTTGGATAAGGCTTATCCAGAAACTCTATAGAAATTTTTCTTGATCTGATTGGACCTTATCCTAGCCTAATCAAGACTTGTCCTAAATCTCATAAGATGGGAACAAGACAAGGATTGTCTTTGCTAGATTAGAGCTTGTCCTAAAATCATGAGATGAAATTTGGATAAGCCTCTTCCGAAAATTCTAGATGAATTTTTCTTGATCTGACTGGACCGAGTCTTGGCCTAATCAAGACTTGTTCTAATTTGATTAGGACTTGATCTAATTCCATTGGATGGGACTTGAAAAATATTTATCCAAAATTTCATCAGATGGGAATAGGACAATAGTCAAATGTTGATCCAGTATGATGAAAAGAAGAGATACGGTGTGTGCCCCCTAGAATTTATCTAAGGGTGCACGTCCATATGAAATTTATGTGAGGAATAAAGGGCGCACTCCCTCTTTGGCCATGCGCCCCATATGGATATGTATGGAGGTGTCCCATTCAAATCATGTTTGAATGGGTCAAAAGTTTGAATAGTTCAAACTCTTGGGAGATAAGAGTTGTGCGCCAACTTAATTTTATCCCAAATTATTCCATGCCATATTTCTTTATTTTTGTGTGACAAAAATCTGAAAAATGGGGTGTGAGGCATGGAGATCATGGGAGAGTCCTTCTGCTTATTGGCTTTGACTTGTTCAAAGTCACATGTGAAGGGACTCTTGGTTTGCTCTATAAATAGAGCCCTATGCAAGCTATTGTGCATAGAAAATTCTCTACGATGAAGTCCTACTAAAATCTCCATCTCCATGCCACCCTTATCTGATCCTCTCCCTCTTCTCCATGCCTAAGAGTTGGACAAAACCTGTGAGTAAAGATCAAGTCCTATTGGCGTGAAGATCAGCGAGAGACAATGATGTTCGTAAGATGAACGCGCAGCCTTTGGTGCTCATTTTGAGGGCTACGAGAAGACATCAGATTTGATCTTTGGAGATCAGATCCAGAAGGAGGAGACTCCCATATTTGATCTGAGTGGATACCAGTAGAGGTCAGACATGTGTGCGGCTCAATCAGAACCTCGAATCAGTCGTCAGATCATCACAATGGGTAAATGGTTTATCCAATCAGGTGATAAGTATTATCACTATTTTTATTTTTATTTTACTTCTAAATTTTAGATCAATCTAATTAGATTTGAGAACTCTCAGATCTGATGGGATCATAAAAAATTTTAAAATTATTTGGCTGCAAATTTGATCTGATCAGATGCATCCTGTGGTAGGTAAAATCTGATTTTTTCTTCACATCCAAATTATTTGCCTCCCCATTCTGAAATCAAAAGATTTTAGAAAAGCAAATCACTAGACTGTCATTACAAGAGCAAAAAATCACTTTAGTTTGGTATCCTTACATAATGCCAGAATTCTGAAATAATTTTCGTTCGATCAAGAGTGCTATTAGGCTTGTTACAAGGCCAACCACCTTGTGTCATTTTCTTATTTCTTTGTTTTTTTATTGAATTAAGGCATTTTTATGGCAATACTGCACGAGTTGCTATTTATAGTGAAGTATATCATCATGGGTAAGAAATTTTCCCACTTTTTCTATATTAATTTGCTACTACCAATATCTAGCAAGTACTAACATAGAACTTTTAGAGATCATTCAAGACTTATTGTTCCATGTATGGTATGGTAAATTATTTCAATTCTGATCGCTACTTCTTTGAAATATTGAGAATTTTATTATATCTGTATCTATAATAATTGGCATGACATATGAGACAACTAAAATTATATGAATTATAAATAGTATAATTAACATTTCATAGTCCATATATAGTCAATCTATAGATAACAAACTTATTTGGATATTTTGAAATATATTCATTTATATTGTTGCAACAAGGCTTCAGATAGTTGGAGAGGATTCATGCTGGAGAGTTGATCTGGGGTTAAGTCAACGTAGATCATGGACCAACCTGCAAGAAAAGTTTCAAGAATCAGTAGGATACTATCCAATTTAGGATCCTTCAATGCTTAAGTTAGTTGAAGCCTTATGAAAAAATAGTGAAAATGAAAGTTCTAGAAGGAAGAAAGAGAGGGTTTGAATAGAGAGTGGTTCGACTTTCTTTAATGAAGAAATTGAGAGTAATTTCAGTAAAATGTCCACTCTATGAATCTTATGCTTGAGCTTCCCTTCCAGAAGGATATTCTCTTTCTTTATTTATAGAGAAATTTACTTAGACCTTAAGAAAAGTTTGTTACACTGTTAATTAGTTTTAACAGAATGGTCAGCTGGATATCAGCTATTGGCCATTAGCCCAAGTGGAGTCTAGTTGTAGAATAATTGGAAGACAGCTATAGCCTAGCTGGATGATAGTTGTATCAAGATTGAAGAATTCAGGATTCTTTCTAATGCTGAGTTGTATACCGTATTGGCAGGTCGACTTTATGATGAGCTCAACCTCCAGTTGAGGGTGGCATTATGATGAGCTCAACCTTTGATTGAGGTCGACTTTATGATAAGCTTAACCTTCGTGAGGTCGGCTTTATGATGAGCTCAATCTCGTTGCTTCATGAGATCAACTTTATGATGAGCTCAACCTCCGTGAGGTCAGCAATATGATGAACTCAACATCTAATTGAGGTCGGCTTTTTAATGAGCTCGTCTTCTGATTAAGGTCGGCTTTATGATGAGCTCAACCTCTGGTTAAGGTCAACTTTATGATGAGCTCAATCTCTATTGAGGTCGGCAATATGATGAGCTTGATCCTTTATTAAGATAGGCCCTCTATTGAGGTTGGCAATATGATAACCTCAACCACCATGAGGTCGGCTTTATGATGAGTTCAACCTCTAATTGAGGTCGGCAAAATGATGAGCTCAACCTCTAGTTGAGGTCAGCAAAATGATGAGCTCAACCTCCTGAGGTCGGCTTTTTAATAAGCTCATCCTCTAGTTGAGGTTGGCTTTATGATGAGCACAACCTTTGGTTGAGATTGACTTTATGATGAGCTTAATCTCTATTGAGGTCGACAATATGATGAGCTCGACCTCTATTTGAGGTAGACTTTATGATGAGCTCAACCTCTGTTGAGATCGCCAATATGATGAGCTCAACCTCTGTGAGGTCGCTTTATGATCAGCTCAATCTCTACTTGAGGTCGGCAAAATAATTAGCTCAATCACCACGAGGCTAGCTTGCTGATGATCTTTTCTGATGAGATTGCTCTTCTGATGAGGTTGGCCTTTCAATGAGGTCAGCCTTCTGATGTGATCGGCCTTATAATGAGACTGGCTTTCTGATGAGATCGGCTTTCTGATAATCTGTTTTGATGAGATCGACCTTCTGATGATCCCTTCTAATAAGGTCATCCTTCTGATGATCTCTTCTAATGAGATGATCTCTTCTGATGAGATCGACCTTCTGATGATCTCTTTCAATGAGATCAGCCTTCTAATGATCTCTTTTGATGAGATTGATCTTTTGATGAGGTTGGCCTTCTGATGAGGCTGGCCTCTTGATAAGATTGACCTTCTGATGATCTCTTCTAATGAGATCGATCTTCTGATGAGGTTGGCCTTTCAATGAGGTCGGCCTTTCAATGAGGTCGGCTTTCTGATGAGGTCGGCCTTCTGATGAGATCGACCTTCTGATGAGGTCAGCCTTCTGATGAGATTGACCTCCTAATGAGGTTGGCCTTCTGATGACCTTTTTTGATGAAATTGGCCTTCTGATGATCTCTTTCGATGATGTTGGCCTTTTGATGACTTCTTTCAATGATGTCGGTCTTTTGATGACCTCTTTCAATGAGGTCAGCTTTCTGATGACCTCTTATGATGAGGTCAGCCTTTTGATGATCTTAACAGTCAAGCCTTAAAAAAAAAATTATCAATATGAAAATTCTTGGGTCATGAGGATATTTAACTAAGGTGGGATAACCCCCACAATACTTCACCCCCACTTCTGAGTCCAAAGAAGTTTCTTTTGAATGAAAGAAGTAGCCCAAGAAAAAAATTTTTGAGCCATGTATTTCTATCTCTTGGACAAATTTTCATAACTTTATTCAATGTAGTCTTGGGTAGATTTGATTTTCAATGATTAGGATAACTTTGATCTAGAGATGGGTACTTTATAGAGCTAGAAGATGAACCTGATCTAGAGATGTGTATTTTATTGAACTGCAAAATGAACTCAATTTGAAGATCGATATTTTATTGAGCTGCAAGATGAACTCAATTTGGAGATCGATATTTTATTGAGCTATAAGATGAACTCGATCCGTAGATCGGTATTTAACAAAAATCCAAGATAACCTCAATCCATAGATTGGTATTTGATAGAACTACAAGATGAACTCAATTCGGAGATCAGTATTTTATAGAGCTGTAAGATAAACTCGATCCAGAGATCGGTATTTTATAGAGCTGTAAGATAAACTCGATCTGAAGATCAGTATTTGATAGAAATCCAAGATAATCTCGATCTGTAATTCAGTATTTAATAGAGCTACAAGATAAACTCGATCTAAAGATCGATATTTTATAGAGCTGCAAGATAAACTTGATCTAGAGATCGATATTTGATAGAAATCCAAGATAATCTCAATCCATAGATTGGTATTTGATAGAGCTTCAAAATAATCTTGATCTAGAGATCGATATTTTATAGAACTATGAGATAAACTCGATTCAAAGATCGGTATTTGATAGAAATTTAAGATAACCTCGGTCCATAGATCGGTATTTAATAGAGCTTCAAGATAACCTCGATCCAAAGATCGGTATTTTTTATTGATAAGAAGATCTTATCTCCATTTGTACCCTTCGGGGCTTTATCGATCCGAAGATCAGATTTTTAATGATAGGGAGATCTTATCTCCATTTATGCCTTTCGGAACTCTACTAATTCGAAGATTGGATTTTTGATGAGAGAAAGATTTGGATTTAACTGTCCTATATAGGACTTAGGTAATTACATTTATAATAAACTATTGTAGTCAAGGAGTTAAATGGCTCGGATGGTTGAGTTAACTCTACTCCCCTGTATATGAGGTATTATCCATTTTGGCTCATAACCATCTTTAGGTTTCAATAGGCCTTAGGCTTCAATGAGCCTCTGTCATTTTGAGCTTCACGATTTTACCCTTTACAGGAAGAGAGAAAGTCCCAATTCATATAAGTCATATTTTTTCTTAACTCACAACTGATGTAGAACTAAAGATGCCATCCCCCCACAACATGAACATTATATGACTTCGATTGGGTTAATCATGAAGCCAATGCAGCTTAATATAATAAGTCAACTTCAAAATATTAAAAATGATATGACTTTAAGAATTAGATCGATTAACTAAGAATAAACCAATCTTATTAAGTCGAATGTAATAGATATTTAAGAAATACCTCTGTCCGATGTCGTCATGGGCAGATTGGGTCTTCCATATATCAGATGAGTTTCATCTTGAGATGTTTCATCTCCTTCCCTCTCAAGAATATATTATTTTAAAATTTCAAGTTGGAACTTGAGTTTTCTCAAATAGTTATCTCATTTAAATAAACTTTTTGCCCTTGTTTGATTTTTTTTTTGACTCATGTACTCAAGAACCTGTTATCCTGCAAGAAAAGAATAGAATAATAGATGTGGCTTGAGAGTCTTGAGAAAAGAAAAGGCTGGAAAGGATATTTTTGCCCCTCATCATGTTCTTGAGCACTAAGTCAGGCCCCTTGATTTTTTGAATTGGTGAGTGTTGTTGCATCACAGTACATAGGGGCCATCACTATTAATGTCATGAATTGACAGCTTAAAGCTCTAAGGGTAATGTGGTAAAATGATGTGACTTGATGAGACTACACAGAGGGACCTGGTTCCTTGTAGATAAGAATTGAGATATTGAAAAAAAAATTACTAAATGCTCATCGTCAGTGCACTGCATTTTTTGGGAAGAACTTTCATCTGCCCTCGAATCTACTCTATGATACATTGAAGTGGAAGTGGAATTGCCTCTGGCGCATCTCCAGGGAGAAGATGGTGAAGGTATAGAGTTGTTTTTGCTCTTTGATTCATCATTTTTTTCACAAAATTTTTGTATAAGGCTTCCTATTCACCATTTTCATAAAAATTTTTCAGACAAAAGTCCTTCCTCTAGCACCAATCTATTGCAGCAAGGCTTCAAATAATAATTGGAGAGGATTCACACTGGAGAGTTGATCTGGGGTTGAGTCGACGTGGATCACGGATCAACCTGCAAGAAAAGTTTTAAGAACCAATAGAGTACCCTCTGGTTTAGAACCCTTCGATGCTTAAGTAGCTGAGGCCTTATGAACAGATAGTGGAAATGAAAGTTCTAGAAGGCAGAAAGAGAGGATTTGAGTAGAGAGTGATTCGACTTTTTTCAGTGGAGAAGCTTAAGCACAAGATTCACAGAGTGGATACTCTACTGAAATCATGTTCGACTTTCCTACTGAAGTCAAACACTCTCTACTCAAACTCTCTTTCTGTCTTCTAGAACTTCCATTTTCACTATCTGGTCATAAGGCCTCAGCTAACTTAAGCATCGAAGGGTCCTAAATCAGAGGGTACCCCACTGGTTCTTGAAATTTTTCTTGCAGGTTCGTGATCCACGTCGACTCAACCCCAGATCAACTCTCCAGTGCGAATCTTCTCCAACTATCTAAAGCCTTGCTGCAACATATGTTATGTTACTTTACAATTTTAAATACATGTTAGGGTCAAAGTGATTATCACTATGATTTTCTTCCTTATTTTGTTACTTTTCTATTATTTTTGATGATCTTTTCTGTGTCCCTTCAGCTAATTATATTGAAGAGATTTACAAGAATTAATGTGTTTACTACTCTTTTCAGGGTTATGCAATACTTTGTGTGGGCTTCCCATCTTCTGATATTGAAGTTGAAACTCGGGATGAGGATGAGGTGTGATATTTGAAAGCAACACTCGTCAAGACTATTAAAAATAAAGCTCCAAGAGAATGAACCAATAAACTCTTTCTTTTTTTTTCTAAATATCATGGACAGCTTAGACTGCGCCATGATATCAGCTAAATATAACTTCCTTTTCCTTTGTAGGTTTACTGGCTTCAATTTGGACGATATTTTGCACGAGGACCTGTTGTGAGTTTTCTCAGCCTTTTTTTCGACGAGAGGGACAATTAGATTGAGGTAAAAAGAAAATTAGAATTAAGATTTTAGTATATGCATATGCACATGCGACTTTCTATGAAATTGCTTGGAACATTCTCATGTTATCCGAACAACCAAGGAAATGCTGCTTGCCTTGTATTTTTTCTTTTCCTTCTATCTTCAAGGGACGACCTTGTCAATTGTCATGTCCCGGGAACACATTAGATCCTTGATATTACAGCTGCAACACATGTACCAAGCCAACATTATATGTGGTTTGTATGTGTGATTGTTTTTGCAGCACATTATGGTACTTGCTATCAAATTTACATGTTCCACAGCATTTTGTGAACAGTCCGCTGATTTAGTTCTTGATCAATTAATTATTGGCTTAATATGCAGGAAAGGTATGACCATGCACTGGAGCTGGCCATGGGTGATGAATGATTCAAACCAGAGTCTAGCCTTAAGGATTAAAAGCAAAGTCTAGCCTTTATCCAAAGGCAAGCAGTTTTACCCTCCTCCACCAAGCCATTTCATTCCTTCCCTTCCTATATTACTGGTCGACAGCTGTATCTAGTTTTAGCATTCTTGGGGACTTTTCTCATCTTTGTTGGTTATGTGCTCTATTTTGTAGTCACATCACTCAATAGGAAAGTGAAATCAAAACAAAATGTTCAGAAGATTGCATTTTCACAAGACATTGAAGTTCACATGATGTGGCTTCCTGCAGATACCTGGAACAGCCACCAAGATACCTGGAACATTAGACTTATAACTTGCAATGGGAAGGGACGTTTGATGCTGCATAATGGAAAAATCAGTAAAACATAAATAATGGATTTAGTTGTATTATAAAAGCTAGAAGCTAGTGTTTTTATTAGATGAATGGAACTTCAGTAGGATGAGAAATGGAAAATGTTCATGTATTTAGTAATGTCTATCTTACATATTAGGTACTTGGGAGGGGCTTTTAGGTTTTGGGAGTCGATTCTTATATGAATAATGCTAACGAAGTTGAAATGATTAAGATGTTAGGTCATCTACATGTCAATGCACGTAGGATGAGCATAGAGGTATGTGAGCGTTGATGCAGTCTAATCCAAGCAAATTAGAGAAAACATATGACTCACACAAGTGATTGAGAATTTATGTATGATCAGCTAACATCCGAGACATGCTACAAAGAGGAGTTTGGATTTACAGGAAAAGGGTCTAAAAGGATTGGGAGGACCAAAGACCGAACCAACTTGAATGGACATATCAGTTGACACGATCTGATTGATGACAAATGTCTTTTTAGAACCAAGGTTCGTCAAAATGGTACTGGGGATTCTTAGCTTCATGTCTGAGATAGACATGAGAAAAGTGATTAAGCAGTCAACGTACAGATGATGCTCCAAAGCAAAAAAGCTAGCAATTTTAATAAGGGTATAAACAGTCAGGGCTAGCTCCGACTCAGCATGTTTTGTAATCAAATTGAGCTTGAGCCAACTCAATTAATTTCAAGCAAGACTTAAGTTGTTCATAACCATAACAATAGCCATAGCCATCTAACCTTTTCCTAATTATTTGGGATCGGTCTTATGGATACTCATTCACCATGTATTCTCAAGTTATTCAGTATTCACTTAAATTAGCTGATGAAATCTGAACATCTTTCATGACTTTCATTTTTATATCTTTAATTAGTTATCCTGAATATTGTTGAAATACATTATATTTTATCTAAATCATATTAATCTATAAAAACAAGGGTTTTGCGATGATACATGTTTCTGAAATCAATCCTTATAGTTGCCTTACAAGGGGTATAAAAGAAAGCAAGTATTGGGTACCAATTGCAACTTTATCAATTTTTTGAATTTAATAATTTGAGATGAAGTTAAACTATGAGAGATGGTCTGATCAACCAGAACTGTCACAGTAGTGATCCAACCATACTTAAAGCAGTTGGCCCACTGACCATTTGATCAAGACTTAGATTGGGATTTAATATGCCAAATGGACAGCATGCAACCATCTTTGAATATGAGTATAGATATGGATTTAACTATTTGAATTGTATTTATGAATATAATCCAAGTATTTGAGAAATTATTGATATTCTTATTTTGTGTTATCTAAAAATATATTGACTTTGCTTTTATATATATATATATATATATATATATATATATATATATATATAATTATTGAACAATTATTCGAATTACCTAGTTGGGGTGCTCATTATTTACTCGACTATTGAAATCATTATTTGAATTTTTCTATCATTACAAATTCAAAGAATTAGATGTCAATAGAGTACTGCTGTGAATGTATGGTTAGAAGCTACAACCAACATTGCTTAGAATTATATTGCTTTCTTCGTTTATTATTGAAAATATGTTAGACGTTCTTAATTACTTGTAAATAAATTCAGAAAAAAAAAGTAATCAGCTTACAAGCAATATAAGTAACTTGTAGGTGGCCTCAGCCTCATGGTAATAGTGCAAGCTTAATTTACTCAAAATATATTACAGGAATGACACAGCCTAGGTCATATTTTGATGAAAAAGAGGAAGAAGACATATAAAATAAGAAAACAACAAAAGAAAGAAAAATTCGCTTCTAGAGTTTTTCTTGATTCAATAATAGAAAAAATAAACTGAATATAATGTTGATCAAAATAATCATATTTATAAAAAAAAAGTATTAACTTAATATCTAAATAATCTAAAATCAAATAGAAAAAAGATTAGAACTTCAATACGTCTTGAGCACCCCAGCTTCCGTTGACTTGTCAAATGATAGAACCTCATCTCAAAACTAACTATAACAACAAAATGGTCAAATTTGTAGGACATGAAAAAAAAATTTTGAATTGAAATCTTATAAGCGATTTTGATACGGTAGGATCAAAATTAATAACACCAAATACAATAAGTCTGATTTCTTGTACTTTTTATCGCCCATGACGTCTACGTCAACGAAACCCCTCATCTAACGTAAAACCGCATATTGGTTTCACTCGTACTCTGTCTGACCTCTGAGTAAGTCCTGGCATGCAAGGTGATGGTAGTTCGATCCTGTGGAGACTCTTAAACTTGCTACAAGATAAGACGTTTCAAACAGTGAAACTGAATCCATCGGCGTGGGGTGTTACGTGCAGCATTATGCATCCATAGACTGTATAATTTTAGCAGAGTAGATCGCCACTGGAAATAAGAAAATATTAATGTTACAAAAGATGGATGCACCTCATGATGAGAAAGAGAGGTTCCTGCGTAGGGAGACCACCCTCTTCCTACAGGGAATTGCTTGATGAGAGAGCACCGGCAGTCCCCAGTGGCAGGAAAAGATGATTGTAGGATGGCCTGCATCCACGCGCAATATTGTTTTCACAACCCCGGCATATAATTCGGCAATCCTCCTCCGTGCCACGATGAACCTCATCCATTTCAATCTCTTGAAAGAAGATATCCGGAAGGATATTTTCATCTTGCCGTTCATCCTCCGTGTCCATCGCCTTGGAGGCATCGCGGTTCTCTCGGCTTCATTCTGCAGCCTCTGATAGTGGCCCTCAGAGGAACCTCGCATCATACCCTGGAAACCCATGTCAGGAGATGCTCGCTCTACGGTTCCTCAACGTAGATTATCGGTGGCACAGCTGGTGAGGACGGAGATATATGTAGATAAATTAGAAAGGGAAAGCAAACAAGGAATGTCTGCTCATGGGCACATGGAAGAATCGGTAGCAGTACTGAATGGAGCATGGAAGTGGATGGAAACCGACGAAAGTTGCCTACGTCTGGATTCCTTTGGACACATGGCTCCCATCATGGGCGCATCTCTCTTTCCCCTCCTCCTCACTCATCAGTCCCCACTCAGCTAGCAGTCTCTGTGTGTGTGCGTGTGCGTGCGGGTGTGTGTGTGTGTGTGTGTGTGTTTCTGTGCGATATACATTAATATGGCTCAAGATATATATGATTTTATAATGATTTGTATCAATGGTTAGACATGTGCAATCATTAACGACCAGGTTAGCAAACGTCGAGAAGAACCAAACAGATCATGGCCAATGATTTGTTAGGAGGGATGTAGACTATAAATATTCTAAATATAGATCGACAGACAGCCGTGTTTCATAATCTAATGATGTATGATTGCAATAGTTTTTGTACAATGAGAGGAGAGCAAATAAGCTTGCAAACTTTGTGTTACTTTATTTGCTATAGTCTTCTATTGCCTCTTACTTGAATCTCTCATTATGTGTCGATTCGCTTGGATTTGAGAGAATGAGACTGAAGAACATGAATATTGGCTTCAGTTGATTCACTAGAATATCTACATCTAGATTGCGACCTAGACACCTAAACTCTTAATCACTTTCACTCCATTTCCATCAAATTAATTTTCTCTGGCTGTACCTGCAACTCCTAGCCCCCTCTTGACCCCTCTTAGCTCCGACTGCTATTACCCTTTTTCAAAAAGTGATACTTTCGTACCTCAACCTTCTATTCAATTTACACGTAATGTGATGCCACAGCCCAATCACACTTGATCCAAATCCTCCAGCATGGATCTCAAAGTAGCAAACTAAAAAAAATAGAAGACTCCCACAGAAAGTCTTCTTCATCCTCTCGACCGACTCCTAGTCGGAGCTGAAATCCATGCCGAAGAGGAGTGAAACTCCTCTCCACCGAATCTATTTAAAGAAAAGAAGTCTTCCCTCTTTCCCCATCAAAAAATCGAGGCCCAAATAGCGGAGATCGCTGGATTTTCTTCATGGAAGCCTTCACCGTACTCATCAGAAATTGGGTTAAAAAGGTTGCCGGAGACTAAGGTAGGCCCGACCTTTTCCTCTCCTCTCTTTTTCCTTCCTTCCTATTGTGTTAGATGCCACCACCGGCCGCCGACTGTGTTGGAAGAAAATTTTTTTTTGAAAATCCCCTGCTTCAGCTCCTTGTCCTTCGAGTTTTCGATGTCGACGATCATTGCTGACCGCCGATATGGTGTGCCGAGCTGCACCGTCACAGCCCCGACTATCATCGGCCATTGGTTGGCAGCCATGACATTCGGTCCAAGAGACAAGAAGGGAGGACCTCACGGTCCCCTATTCCTCCAAAGAAAATCGCGGAAGAAGAAGAAAAAAAAGAAAAGAAAAAAAGAAAAAAAAGAAAAGGAAAAGAAAAAAAGAGAAGAATTTTCTTTCTCTTCCCTCTCTCCCTCCTCTAAGTCTGAATCTCACTTTCTCTCTCTAAAAGATTCATTTTCTCTCTCCTTTATGATTATTGAATTTTAATAAAAAAAAAGAAAGCAAGAAAAGAAAGAAGAAGATTTTTTCTTTCCTCTCTTTCCCTCTCAACTTTCTCTCTCTTTTTTCTCTCTCTAAAATTCTCTCTCTAGACTGCTTGTTTTTTTATAATTTTTCTCTCCTAGGATTTTCTAGATCTTAGAAAAGATTGATGATGAATTTGAATGACCCTAGTAAAAGGGTCTTAATTTATGATCGCTCGATGGCATACCGGCACCCACCTTGATCAGATCAGACATCGTTAGATTTTATCATCGATGATTTTATTAAATTATCGATGGTAATTTTATCATGATTTGAATTAAATTGTCTGGATTTGATCAATCGGATTATCGAACAATATCACCTGATTAGTTTTACTTCATCTTCATAGTTTCTCTCTCCTTTGGGATTCTATCTCCAAGTGATTTATGAAAATAATGAAAGATTCTTGATCTTACCACTTCGAATCTGATTAGATCTAGATAAATAGACTCTGAACCATCTGTCTCCTAGTCTAACTTTGATCGATGAGGTTAGGATGATCGGACCAATCTGAATCATTGGATATGACTACTGTTAATCTATTTTTTAGATTAATCATATCCTTTCTAATTATTAAAATTGATCATCTATAGGATTGTAGATGTTTGATAATAGGATATTGTGACATGACCTATGAACCAAGAATTTTGAAAATAAATTTGCAAGAATGATGTGGATTTGTTGGAATGCGTATGAGGTAAGTAATGTTTTACTTTTTTCTAGATTTATCAATAAATTATAATGTATTTACTTGACATGATTTATAAAATATTGCATGAATTTGATGGTGATATTTTATTATTGAAAGTATTTTATTTTTGAAATATTATGATGAATCATAATTAAAAGTATTGATCTTATTATGTATTACACTTGATTGATTTTGGTATCACATGATTATGTGCATTCTTAACAAACTGAAATAAGAAATATGAATTATGAAAAGAAATATGAATTAAAATGATTTGAACTCTCAGCCCAACTATGTGGAGGATTCTGCCAATAGGGACTAATACGTTAACAAAGATTTAGTCCTGAGGATTTATTTCGCCAGCAGACCAGCGACTAACCACCAGCAGACTAGCAATTCTGAAGGACATTGCTGCCAGATGATTCGCAGCTCACCGCAAGATGATACGCGGTATTATGACCCTGTTGCAGGGATAATATGCTCATAGTTCATGGCTGATGAGAATGAATGATAAGAATGATAAATAAAAATTTGATAAATTGAAAGAAAACTAAATTTTTGAAAAAAAATTCAAAAAGATTGAATATGATATGATAAATAATTTAAAAATACTGCATAATAGAATTAAGTTTTGAACTAATGAACTCTATGTATTCATTTTCTATAAGTGATGATTTATTTTATTTTCTTAATAAAATTTGATTAAAGTGATCATTACTTATTAGGCTATCTAGTTCATTACCCCTATTTTATTATTTTTATAGATTTTAAGAAATAAGATGATATAGGAGTATATATGAGCGAGTGATTAGAGATAGACAGGATGATTAGAAGCATAACATCGATACTCTTATTTTAGATAGAAATTTTATTAAAGCTGATATGAGAATCTTTTGAACATTATTGAAATTTCATGAAATATTAAAATTAGATTTTAATTAGTAAAATTTTAAATTAAATTTATTAATTGATTATTCCACTGTTGCTTGATGATAGCATGCTGAGATGCCTTGTATGCTTGTAGGAAGAGTATTCTATGAGTATGTGATG
This sequence comes from Cocos nucifera, assembly GCA_006176705.1. NCBI lineage: Eukaryota > Viridiplantae > Streptophyta > Magnoliopsida > Arecales > Arecaceae > Cocos > Cocos nucifera. The sequence goes on along the minus strand of QRFJ01000965.1, from coordinate 105,158 downwards.
ATTGCTATGACCCTCGGCTCACGATCTTGGATCGGGGGCATTAATATGATGCCCCAGCCTAATTAAGCTCGATCCAAACCCCCCAGCATGGATCTGAAAGCAGCAAACTAAAAAAAATTGAAGACTCCCATAGGTTGTCTTCTTCATCCTCCCGACCGACTCCTAGTCGGAGTCGAAATCCATGCTAGGAAGGAGTGAAACTCCTCCCCATCAAATCTATTTAAAGGGAAGAAGTCTTTCCTCTTTTCTGTAAGGATTGGTGTGGTGCTCTCAAGTCTTGGGAGGCCACAGTAGGAGCTAGGGTGTTGGCTCTAAGAGACTAAGATGGACGTGAGTCCTAGGACTAGGACAAGAGTTGTCTTAGGTGAATGCGGCATGTAGCCCTGCACGGACTCGAAATTCAGATGTGAGGACCTTGAGGGAGCTTGGTAGGTACTCCAAAAACTTAGGACACAAGGTGGAGCAAAAGATCAAAGTTAGAAGAAGAATTAGCTAAGACAAGGGGCTGATACACAGCCAAGCATGCTCGGATACGCAGTCGAGATGGCTCGGACTGAGATCGAGTTGACTCAGGGCATAACCAAGTCGGCCGTCTCAAGCAAATAGAAGATAGAGTTCGGACGAGACACAGATAAGCCAGCTTGACTTCTGAGAGAGATGGCTCGATGGTGGCATACAGAACATATGGGGTTTTCTGTTTGGTCTAGAATAGAATTTTATTCTAGGGGTCTTAAGGCCTAGACCAATAAGATCTTAAAGTGGCTAACACGTGTATGGATCGGATTTAGATCCAGGGGATGAGAGTATAAGAGACATGGGTGTACATAAGCTCGGTGAGTGCTTTCATGTATTGGATTAGCCTAGGAGAGTTTTTCATGTATTGGATTTAGATCCAGGGGATGAGAGGTTTTTAAATCTACCTGTTGGCTATTTTTGATTCAGTTTGATCATAGAGAATAGTGGGTTAAAGGTAGAATTTGAAAATTTTGATGGAAATGAAAGTTTCTATTAGATGTGTACCCTAGAAGCCAAATTAGTTATCACTTATAATACACTTCTAAGGATAATTTTATAATTTTAATTATAAATTAATAAATAAATTATTTTTCTATCACATCCTTTGAGTTAATGGTAATGGTGTGTATTTAAAAGTGTTTGTGATACATCCTTTAAGTTAATGGTAATGAGAATTCATATTTTCAAGAGTTAAAAATTTAAGACATGAATTTTTATAATAAACTCATAAACTGCTTCCGACCGTAGGATCATCATGATGATGGTGATTAATTCGAAAGATTGGTGTACGATCGCTTTCTTAGTATAGACATATCTTGAGTTTATGGTGTGGAGATATCAGAGCAAGAGTACAGATACTTATTAAAGAACGAGGGCACTGAGCATGACCACCTCGAGTAGTCATAAGAAAGTCTACCTTCTCGTCGATAACTGACTCGATGCTGTAGTGGTGTATATGGTTCTTTAACCTGAGGTGCATCGATAGTTCATTTTGAGGGTGTTATAGTTTGACTATACCATATCTCAATCTCCTAGTCATTCAGAATCCTAAGATGTATGTTGACTATAGCATGTTCATTATAGGAATTGGATTGCACCAATAAGAAGATCTATCTACCTCGGTAGATGAGGAGTAGCCCTATGATAATCATGAGATTGAGTTCTTAAGCCCATGGCCATAGCAGAGTGAAGATGATAGAAAAAGTTTCTATTAAGATTTGACATTGAACTCGAATCAAATAATTAATTCATATAACAGACATTGAGTTTAACGAGTTCACCTTAACCCTAATCCTGTCGGAGCTCAGGATAGATAACCCAATCACACAAATAGCTGCATCGAGAGGTTTACTTTCAATTTTGATGGGTTGCCATCATATACTGCTAGGTGTCACTGGTGGATTTTAGAAGTAATTAAAATAATTTTGATGATCAATCATTCTAATTGTATGAATCAGAAAAGTTTTGATTCATCGAAAGGTGTTTCGATAATGTCGATGATGGAGATCAAGATATATCTCATTACCATACAGAAATAAACCTAACTAGATCACACAAATAAGGTTTGGGTCTGGATGTCATCAATTATACTAATCTAGCTCGATTGATTTGGATTAGATCCAATCAGGTTCAAGGTAATCGTGCTAGCACATGATTGAGCCTAACTTTCTCCTTCTGAAATCTTTCTGATTCATCGCAACCAAGTCAAATTTGATTTAACTTATTTTTATATTTTTATTGAATTTATTTTCATCTGACTAAAATAAGTTTAGGTCAGATTAATTATAGAAATTAAATCCATCCATAGTCAAATTGGACTATGGTCAAAAGTTGACCTATTTGAGAGAATTGAGGGTCACCTGATCAGATACTTCTAAAATACTTTTTAAAAATTATTTTGATTTAGTTTTTGGTTATGTGATAGAGCACAAATTATACATTGGGTGTACCAAATTTCATAATTTTTGGAGGTGTCTAGACTGAGTTATAATTGAGTTTAATTCGGATCAAACTCTTGAGGGAAGAGTCCTAGGCGCAGTGGACTCTTCCTTATCTACTCATGCTGCCACCTTTCAGATTGATTTTTGGTGCTAAAATTAGATGGAATCTGAAAATTTTTGTGGAGATCAAGTTTAGGGTTCCAAAGATTGAAAAAATAAGGATTTTGGTCAAAGAGGGACTCTAACTTGGCGCTATGCTTTTGTATAAGAACCCTTGCGCCAAGGCTCTTCACGTAGAAATATTTTTCATACTGAAAGGCTACTATTCTAGATATCCCTTACCCCCTCTATCCTCTCTCTCCCTCTCTTCTACATGCCTAAAAAGTTAGGCACAAATCTGAGAAGAAGATCTAATCAAATTTGTGAAGAGTTCAGCATCTATGCGACGATGTTCGTGAGACGGACACGCTGCCTTCAGAAATTTTTTTGAAGGACTTTCAGATTAGATTTAGATCTAATCTTTGGAGAAAAGATTTTTAAGGAGAAGATGTCCAGATCTTTCCAAGTGGATACCGATAGAGGTCAGGTGCATGCATGGCTCCTTTCAGAACCTCAGAAAATATCAGGATCATCATAGGATAATCAGATTATCCAAACAAGGTATGAAATTAAATCTGATTTAATTTTTATTTTAATTTTTAATATTAGATCATCATGATTAGATTTAAGAATTCTTAAATCTGATTGCATCATTTAAAAATTTTTTAAAAAATCCATCTCAGATCTACATGATCCTGCGGTGGAAAATAGAATTTTTTCTTCAACTGATATCAGAGCTGCGTTAGCAGTTCTTTAAATCTACCTTAGATCTGATTTTATTTTTATTTATGATCTGATATTAAAAAATTTTAGATATCACATCAGATGTGATTAGATTTAAAATTAAAAAAATAAAAGTTAAATAATTTAGCTCTAATATGTATGAGATGCATGACTAGACTAGGTATAGAATAGTTCTATGTATAGTCTAGTATGATCATGTTATTATTTTGATTAAATATAATTTTAGATCTATTTAATTTTTATTTTTTTGATATTAATCATATCTAAAAATAAAAAGTAAAGTTTTTAATTTTTGATTTATTCATATGAGATATGAAAATTGCATTCTTAGACTAGTCATAGAATAGTTCTATAAGATATCTAGAATAGTTTTACATTTGATATGAACAAATTTTAATTTTTATTTTTTAGATTTAATATATGATATTTCATATCTAAAAGTATGCATATTGATGATATATGAGATGTATGCAAGATATGTATTAGTTAGATCTTTTTATATATGATATATGATCTAACTAGTTTTATAGTAAAAAATTATATTTTTGATTAAGGAGTTTCCCATGGCCGTCCAGTCATAAGAACAAAATAGGATTTAAAAGCCCTCTTCTTCCATTCGATGGGATGTTCTTATGGCGTGTAGGGATACTACACGTTCGTCCTTAATCAAAAATCAAAATTTATTTTTCTGCAAAATCCTAGATCCTAAAATTCTAAGATTTTTATTACATATTTTGTTCATGAATCCAAAACTTAGTCAAGAATTAAGATTATAAAATTAATTAGACCTAAAAATTATAAATTTTCAGATCTAACACATATTCATAAAATTGGATTCAGGCTTGGGTAGCTCAATTAGGTCCAGCAGTTAATCAAATCGAATCAAAAGTTGGTTAGATAGGATCAAAGAAAGCTTAGATTTGATCAGCCTAATAGGATTAAGTCTGGGTCAAGATCGAATCACATTGAGATATGACTTGATTAAATCAAGACCAAATTTAGCTCCATGGTTCGAGCCTGGATTGTAGGCTAACCCAATTAGTTCTAATTCGATAATTTGGTGTCTAAGGTAAGTTTGACAAATACGATCGATTGATTTTTAATTGAAAGCTACTCGATCTAAATGCATTCTTGTCGAGTTAATGGCATATCCCTTCCACCGGTCTCACTTATCTGACCATTTATGTCAACCCAGTTTTGATTTGAGGTGGCTAACAATTCGAGCCAACCCATGCCACTAAGTTAGTCATAATTGTTATGACTAAGTCAAGTCAAGTTTAAAGAAACCTAAATTTAATCTTTCTAAGAAAATATTAAGTCTAAGGTCTTCCACCATTGTAGATGTGCAGATCCTTCCTGGGATTAATTATTCTCGATTGGATAAGTGGTTCAGTTGCATCGAAAAGATGCAACCATGTCTATTAGGCATTGAATGCTATGGGTTGGAGAATAGGTTGGGCTCAATATTTTGGATACGGTGAAGAATTGAATCAAAAATCCAATCTATGCAAATGGTGGGTCTGATTTAACTAAGGAGTGGATCAGTATTTCGGACATGGTGAGATTCATGAATTAGATACCAGGTTAGGGTGCACCATGATTAGAGAATTATTAGATAAGAGTTGTCCACTCATCGGTTGACTCATCATCAATAACTATTAGGTGAGATGGTGAGTCAGTTGGTAGGACCGCACTGCCCAATAGAAATCAATAATCGTAGAGATTTTCGCATCTCTGCCAAGAAAGTATAGGAATCCAAGTAAATAGTGGAAGCCTAATTTCTTTAAAAATAAAATTTTTAAATAAATTTGTTAAGTCTAATTATAAAATTTAACTAAAAATTTTGACTCTCTATAGAAAAATATCTGCGTCTAACCCACTAGCCCGTATCCTGAATACCCATAGATTGACCAGATTCAACTACAAGGATTGGCTCCAAAACTTTAAAATTATTTTAGATTTCGAGAAGTTAACTCATGTGTTAGAATAGAATCCTCCCACCTTACCAGCTTGTCCATTCGCTAATCAGAGAGCGTCTCTCGAGAAGTGGATGGATGAAGATAACAAAGACAGATATTACATGTTGGGCTCGATATCTGATGAGCTCCAGCAACAACATGAAGACATTAAGACTAACCACCAAATATTGGCTCATCTATAAGAGTTGTTTGGTGAACAGAGTCATGCAGCCAAATATCAAGTCACTAAAAGACTATTTAAGGCTCAAATGCAAGATGGACAGTCGGTCTAAGATCATTATCTGATGATGATCAAGAACTTAAAAGAGCTTGAGAAGCTCGATGTCAAGTTAGATCAGGATCTATAGACTGACATAATTTTATAATCCTTGACTGATGCGTATGGGTAGTTCATCATAAACTACTATATGTATAAACTTCAGAATACCTTGGCTGAGCTCATGAATATGCTGGTTACTGCTGAGCTTTCTATGAAAGGTTCTAAAAGCTCAATACTTACTATGGAGTGAACTTCTTTCAAGAGAAAGTTTTTTGAAAAAAAAAAGTCTATGAAGAAGTAGAAGATGGATGGTAGAAAGAAGAAGGCAGAGCCGAAGAAGAAGGCTACTAACAAAGAAAAATATTTTCATTACAACACTAACGGCCATTGAAAGCAGAACTGCCCTCTTTACCTGACCAGCCTAAAGAATAAGAAGGTAGGTCCTTCTAAAGGTATGCTCGTTATAGAATCTAATCTTACGATTTCTTCTGCATCTAGTTGGATGCTTGACTCTGGTTTTAGTGCTCACTTGTGTACTTCTATGCAGGGTCTTGAGGATAGTAGAAGGCTGAGGAATGGTGAGATGATCCTATACGTCGAAAATGATGCAAGAGTTGCTACTATGGCCGTGAAAATCTATCCTCTATGATTATCATTAGGATTAGACTTAGTACTTAGAAATTATTTTTATGTGCCTGTAGTAAATAGGAATTTAACTTTTGTTTCATGTTTAGCACAGGAAGGCTATGTAATTAGTTTTCATAAGGACCATTGTAATATTCTTTATGAAAAAAATAAAATTACAAGTAGTTTTTTTATAAATAGTCTCTATTAGTTATATATTGATGTTTCTATTTTTAATATTTAGCAAAACATAAATGCCATAGAATCAAAGTGACTTAGGGATAGTCTAAATGATAGGTATCTTTGGCACCTTAGGCAGGTCATATAGCTGAAGATAGGGTTAACAAATTGGAGAAATTCGGACTGTTGAGTCCATTGACTTTCGAGTCATATCTGATTTATGAATCATGCCTTCAATGCAAAATGACCAAGCTTTCTTTTATGGGACATAGGAAAAAGGCCACAAATCTACTTGCCCTAGTACATACTAATGTATGCGGGCCATTTAATATGCTAGCTAGGAGTAATTATATCTACTTCATCATCTTTATCGATAATTTATCTTGGTATGGATATGTGTATTTGATGTGACATAAGTCTGAAGCTTTTGAAAAGTTCAAAGAATTCATACTCGAAGTAGAAAAATAAATAAAAAAATCCATTAAGATTCTTCGATCAGATCGAGGAGGCTAATACCTTAGTCAAAAATTCCTAGACTATCGTAAGGATAATGGCATAGTCTCTTATTGGACTCCACCTAGAATGCCTCAACTCAACAAGATTTTAGAATGGAGAAATTGAATCCTATTAGATATGGTTCGATCCATGATGAGCTTCACAGACCTTCCTAAGTTTTTTTGGGGATATAGTCTATTGACCGCTATATATCTACTGAATAGGATTTCATGTAAAATCGTTCCTACCATATTGTATGAGATATGGCATAGTAAGAAACCAAGTCTGAGTCATCATAGAATTTGGGGTTGTTTGGCCCATGTCAAGAGACAATAGACAGAGAAATTAGAGTCTAGGTTCTTTAGAGCTCGATTCATAGGATATCCTAAAGAGTCATTAGGATATTATTTCTATCTTCTGAAAGATCATAATATGATTGTGACTCGATACGCCATCTTTCTTAAAAAATAGTTTATTCAAGATAGTGGCATTGAAAGATAGATTAGGCTTGAGAAGAAAGTCTTCCAAGAGCCACGAGCCAAGAAACCTATGGAATCAAATCAGATTGAGTCAGTCCAATCACTACCTCATCCACCTCATAAATCAGAAAGAATTTTTCGTCCTCTTGAAAGATACTTAGGTACTATTTCAGAGGACATAGAGAAAATGTTTCTCATAGAAAAAGGGGTTCATGGTGATGATCCCAAAATCTATGATGAGGTAATATCAGATATCGACTCTGAGAAATGGCTAGAGGCAATGAAGTCAGAGATTGACTCAGTATGCTCGAACCAAGTCTAGACCTTGGTAGATCCACCTGAAGGTATAGTACCTATTGGATGTAAATGGATCATCAAAAGAAAGATAGGTGCCAATGAAAATGTAGAGACATTCAAAGCAAGGCTCGTAGCGAAAGGATATAGTCAGCGTAAAGGCATTGACTATCAGGATACTTTTTCATCAGTAGCCATGCTCAAATCCATCCACATATTGCTTGTTGTTGAGCCTATTTTGATTATGAAATTTGGCAAATGAACATAAAAATGGCGTTCTTAAATGGATATCTTGAGAAAGATATCTATATAAACAACCACTAAATTTCATATTCAATGATATTGATCATAAGGTTTGCAAGCTGCAAAAGTCCATATATGGACTTAAGCGAGCATCTCGGAGCTGGAATGCTAATTTCAATGATGTGATCAAATCATTTGGATTCATCAAGATTGAGGAGGAGTCCTATGTTTTCGAAAAGATCAGTGGGAGTGCTATTGTCTTCCTTGTACTATACGTGGATGACATCCTCCTAATTAAGAATGATATTTTCATGTTGACTATGGTCAAAATGTGGTTGTCCAAAGAATCTTTCATAAAAGACCTAAGAGAGGTATCCTTTACTCTATGAATTAAGGTCTATGGAGATAGACCAAATAGGAATCTGGGTCTCTCACAGAAGATGTACATAGAGGAGGTGCTATAGAGGTTTAGCATGAAAAATTCCAAGAGGAGATTGGTGCCCTTCAGACATGGCATTCATCTCTCCAAGAAGATGTGTCCCAACACACCTGAGGAGATTGAACGCATGAGCAAGATCTCTTATGCTTCAGCAATAGGGAGCCTTATGTATGCCATGCTATGTACACGACCTAATATTGCCCATGTTATGAGTGTCACGAACAGATATCAGTTGAATCCAAGGAAAAAGCACTGGACTTCTGTGAAATGTATCCTTAAGTACTTGAGAAGGACTAAGGATATATTTCTAGTCTTTAGTAATAGAAAACTCCAGGTGCATGGATATACAAACTCGGATTTTATGTCAGATATAGATGATCAAAAGTTGACATTTGAAAGTCTATTTATTTATAATAATGGTGCTGTCAGCTAAAAAAATTTCAACCAGACGGTGATAGTAGATTCCACCATGAAAGCAGAGTACATCACTGCATCGGAAGCTACAAAGGAGGCATTCTGATATAAGAAGTTTGCCACAGAGCTCGAAGTGATGCCATCAGATGCCATCCCTCTGTACTGCGACAACAATGGCGCCATAGCCCTAGCTAAGGAGCCGATATTTCATCAAAAATCTAAGCACATCGAACGACGATACCATCTCATCCATAATTATCTCGAGAAAGGATACGTCGAGGTCAAAAGAGTTGATACTGCAGATAATGCAGTTGATCCACTAATAAAGCCATTGAGCCAACAGAAGATCGAAGCCCATCTTGAGAAGATGGGACTTAGATTTGTAGCCAATTGGCTTTAAGTCAAATGGGAGTTTGTTAGATATATGCCCTAGAAGCCAGATTGGCTATCACTTGAAATACACTTCTAAAGATAATTTTATAATTTTGACTATAAATTAATAAATAAGTTATTTTTCTATCACAGTGTATATTTAAAAATGTCTATGATACATCCTTTGAGTTAATAGTAATGACAAATCATATTTTTAAAAGTTAAAAATTTAAGATATGAATTTTCATAATTAACTCATAAACTGCTCCAAACTGTAGGATCATCACGTAGATGGTGATCGATCCAAAAGATTGATGTATGATCGCTTTCTTAGGATAGACATATCTTGAGTCTATGATTTTGTTGGATATATGTGCCATAGAAGCCAGAATTGGCTGACACTTGTAATACACTTCTATGGGCAAAATTATAATTTTGACTATAATCAATAAAATGGGTTATTCTCTATCACATACGTGTATTTAGTATCTATGATACATCCTTTGAGTTAATGGTAATGATAATTCATATTTTCAAGAGTTGAAAATTTAAGAAATGAATAATCATTATTAACTCATAAAATGCTTCTGACCATAGGATCATCATGAGGATGGTGATTGATCTGGAAGATTGGTGTACAATCATTTCTCTTTAGTAGATGAGTCTTGAGTCTACGGTGTGGAGACATCGGAGCGAGAGTACAGATACTCGTTAGAGAATGAGGGCACTGAGCGTGACCACCTCGAGTAGTCATTAGGAAGTCTACCTTCTCATCAATGACTGACTCGATGCTGTAGTGGTGTGTCTGGTTCTTTGACCTGAGGTGCATCGACAGTTCACCTTGAGGGTGTTATAGTTTGACTACACCATAACTCGGTCTCCTAGCCATTCGGAATCCTGAGGTGTATGTTGGCTATAGCATGTTCATTGTAGGAACTGGATTGCATCAAGATGGAATCTATCTACCTCGGTGGTAGAGGAGCAGCCCTATGATGATCATGAGAATCAAGTCCAGAAGTCCCATGGCCATGGCAGAGTGAAATAATAGAAAGAGTTTCTATTTAGGTTTTCACATCGGACTTGAATCGAATGATTACATCATATGATAGAAACTAGGGTTTGACGAGTTCACCTTAACCCTAATCTGATCGAGACTCAAGATAGAAGAACTTAATCACACAGGTAGCTGCACCAAGAGGTTTGCATTCAGCTCTGATGGGTTGCCACCATATACTGCTAGGTGTCACTGGTGGATTTTGGGAGCAATTAGAATGATTTAGATGATCGATCATTCTAGCTGTTTGAATCAGAAGAGTTCTGATCCATCGAAAGGAGTTTCGATGATGTCGATGATAGAGATCATGACATATCCCATTACCATATAGAACTAAACCTAACTGGGTCATACAAATAAGGGTTTGAATCTGGTGATCATCAATTGAACTAATCCAGTTCAATTGATCTGAATGAGATTCAATTAGGTTCAAGAAAATCATGCTAGCACTCGATTGAACCTAACGTTCTTCTTTTACTATCATAAATAAGTTGTCCTGACTGAGCCAAAGGAGTTTGTGCTCAATCAGAGGCCTTCACTTGGTCTGACTGGAGCCTGTCCAGGTCAGAAAAGGGTTGTCTTATTTTGTAAGACAATACCTGCCATTTTTGGTCACCTGCCATTTCTCATCCTTTGAATTTGGTCAAAAGTTGACCTTTGACTGGTCAAATATTGACCATTGATACTTTGACTTCTGTCCATATATCACGCACCTATTGGAGAGCTGGTGGGGGCTTGTTTCTCTGCCAGAAGCTGGCAAGGAGGAGGGTGCACGCCACCCTTGGCGTGCGCCCAAGATGGAGGCACCCAAGAGTCCCTGTTGGATAGGGACTCTATCTCCTTTTTGGATTCTGATTAGACTCCTTCTAAGAACCAACTTTGACTGATCTTAGGCGCCATCTAAGAATGAATCCAAGGGACTCTATTTTCACCAATCAGATTTAGATCTGATTTCACAAAGAGTTGTGATTAGTTGGGAAGAAGAGGAGTTGGATCACGCATAGTCTATAAATAAGATCCTACACCCAACTCAAGGAATATCTAAAAATTCCCATACCCCAAAGGCTGCCTCTCTCCTCCTCCTCCATGCCAAGACCATCTTCTCCCTCTCCTCTCCATGCCCAAAGTAGTTTGGGATCTAAGTTGGTGCAATCCAGATGAGAGAAAGGCGATAGAAAGCTAGAAGGCTGCGCTGCTGCAAAAGACAACTGCTGATCTTCGAAAGTTATTTTGAAGATCCTCTAAATCAGATTCAGATCTAATTTTTGGAGACATGATAGAGAAGAAGAGGATCTCTAGATCCAGTCCGAGTAAATATCGATAAAGGTCAGGCACTTGCGTGGCTAGATCCAGAACCTTCCACTGCTTATAGGATCATCAATGGATAATAGGATTACCCTACATCAAGATAAATTAAATATGATCTAATTTATCTATATTTTATTCTTATTATTAGAATAATAAAAATCAGATCTGAAATATCTCAGATCTAATTTGGATCAAAGAGAAAAATTTTTGAAATATATCTCTTGATCCGATCAGATCTGAACGAACCTGATCCAAAAAATTAGAATTTTTTCTTTAATGGAGACATCGAAGTGAGAGTACAGATACTTATTAGAGAACGAGGATAATGAGCATGACCACCTTGAGTAGTCATAAGAAAGTCTACCTTCTTGTCGATGACTGACTCGATGCTGTAGTGGTGTGTATGGTTCTTTGATCTGAGGTGCATCGACAGTTCATCTTGAGGGTGTTATAGTTTGACTACACCATAACTCGGTCTTCTAGCCATTCGAAATTCTGAGGTGTATGTTGGCTATAGCATGTTCATTGTAGGAATTGGATTGCATCAATAAGAGGATCTATCTATCTTGATAGATGAGGAGTAGCCCTATGATAATCATGAGATTGAGTTCTTAAGCCCATGGCCATGGTAGAGTAAAGATGATAGAAAGAGTTTCTATTAGGATTTCACATTGGACTCGAATCGAATGATTAATTCATATGATGGACATTGGGTTTGACGAGTTCACCATAACCCTAATCCTATCGAGGCTCAAGATAGAAGAGCCCAATCACATAGGTAAATGTATCGAGAGGTTTATTTTCAGTTCTAATGGATTGCCATCATATACTGCTAGATATCACTGATGGATTTTGGGAGCAATTAGAATGATTTTGATGATCAATCATTCTAATTGTATGAATCAGAAAAATTCTGATCCATCGAAAGATATTTCGATAATGGAGATCACGACATATCTCATTACCATATAGAATAGAACCTAACTGGATTACACAAACAAGAGTTTGGATCTAGATGTCATTAATTGAGCTAACCTAGTTTGATTGATTTGGATTAGATCCAATCAGGTTCAAGGTAATCATGCTAGCACACGATTGAGCTTGATTTTCTCCTTCTAAAATCTTTCTGATTCATCATAACTAAGTCAAATTTAATTTGACTCATTCTTATATTTTGAATGGATTTATTTTCATCTGATTGGAATAAGTCCAGGTTAGATTAATTGTAGAAATTAAATCCATTCATAGTCAAATTGGACTAGGATCAAAAGTTGACTTATTTGAGAGAATTGAGGATCACCTAATCAGATGCTTTTTGAAAATTCTCTAAAAATTATTTTAATCTAATTTTTGGATATATGATAAAGCATGAATTGTACATTGGGTGTATCAAATTTCATGATTTTTAAAGATGTCTAGACTGAGTTATGATAGAGTTTGATTTGGATCAAACTCTTCAAGAAAAAAACCTAGGCTTAGTGGATGCTTCCTTATCTACTCATGCCACCACCTTTCATATTGATTTTTGGTGTCAAAATTAGATTAGATCTGAGAATTTTCATGGAGATCAAGTTTAATAGTCCTAATGGTCGAAAAAATAAGGATTTTGGTCAAAGAGGGACTCTAACTTGGTGCTATGCTTTTGTATAAGAACCCTTATGCCAAGGCTCTTCACATAGAAATATTTTTTATACCTAAAGGCTACCATTGCAGATATCCCACACCTCCTCTATCCTCTCTCTCCCTCTCTTTTACATGCTTAAAAAGTTAAGCATAAATCTGAGAAGAAGATCCAATCAAATTTATGAAGAGTTCAGCATCTACGTGATCGTGTTTGTGAAACGAACATGCTGCCTTCAGAAATTTTTTTGAAGAACTTTCAAATTAGATTCAGATCTAATATTTGGAGTAAAGATTTGTGAGGAGAAGACGTCTAGATTCTTTTCGAGTGGATACCGATAGAGGTCAGACGCGTGCATGACTTCTTCCAGAACCTTAGAAAATATCAGGATCATCGCAGGGTAATCAAATTATCCAAATAAGGTATGAAATTAAATCTAATTTAATTTTAATTTTAATTATTAATATTGGATCACCATGATCAGATCTGAGAACTCTTAGATCTGATTGAATTATTTATAAATTTTTAGAAAAATCCATCTCAGATCTGATTAGATCTGCACAATCCTACGATGAAAAATAGGATTTTTCCTTCAGTTTCACGATGTAGAAGGTTAGAGTGAAGGATCTACTGATTCAAATGAGACTAGATTTGGCCATGGAGGATAGGCTAGAGAAGATGTTAGACAAGAAGTAGAAGTCTTTAGAGAAAAGGGCATGTGCCACGATTAGAGCTTGTTTAGCAGATGAGGTGCTGTATGGCATGTTAGAAGAGAAGACACCTAAGGGTTTGTGGTCGAGGTTACATCAGTTATACATGGAAAAGAACATATACAATAAGTTGGTGCTGAAGAAGCAATTGTATAGCCTTCAGATGTAGGAGGGCAAGAATATTGCAGGACATATTTAGTGTTTTGACCAGATGAACATGGACTTGCTCAACATCGGGGTGGAGTTTGAAGAGGAGGACAAAATTTTATTATTGTTATGTTCGTTACCCGAGAGCTTCAATCCATTGGTAACTACAATTCTGTATGGTAAGGAGACACTGGTGTACGAGGAGATCATATCAGTACTAAGATCCAATAAGCAGCGGGAATGAATGATGAAAAGGAAAGTCTTCTAGGAGGGTCTCATGATTTCAAAGAGATCCAGGTAAGAAAAGAAGAAGGGTCAGCAAAGGGGCAATAAGAGGTCTAAGAAGTGCTTCAAGTATGGTGAAGTAGGGCATTTTAAGCGAGAATATCTGCTTTGAAAGAAGTGCAAGGATGGAGAAAAGTCTGATTCCATCATTTCAGTCACTAAAAGTGAAGAGTCGGATGAGTTCTTGGTGGTTTTGGAGGAGCCTGTAGGGTGCAGCATATCCGAGATAGTTTCAAAGGGATCCATAGAGTGTGGAGGATCTGAAGGGGCAACGACGATGTTCGAGATGCAGCGGCAGGCTTAGCAGTGTATCCTTGGATGGTTGGCCTTAAGGAACTCGATTATAGAGTAAGCTTCTGCAACATTAGGAAGACTTCAATTTCAGATGAAGCACCGAATAGAGGTGGCTTCATAAGTGAAGAAAGTTTTGAGACAAGTTCAGAGCGGAGGAGTGCAAGAGGATCAATATCCTAGCACCAATGCTGGAGATGCACAGTTCTAGATGGAGCAGCACGTGCAGAAGGACAGGCGCAGTTTCGAGGAGACCATGTCAGGGTATGCAGTGAGTGCAGGCATAGGATTGCTGCAGATTCTTCATGAAAGTCTAGAATAAATGATGCGGCTACCAAGCAGAAGGATGTCTACAACTTCAAGGATGGTGCATAGGTGCAAGCCAAGGTCTTCAGCGGTCGAGGTGGTCATTCCAAAGACCTCAAAGGAAGCTCAGTAGCTAAAGAAAGATGGCGGTGGCAAGGTGTGCACAAGTAGCTGTCAGGACCTACAACGACAATGGGATCATCCAGGAGAATATTGTCAAGTGTGCCAAGGTTTGGACGCAGCAAGATGGAGATTGTAAGGATTGGTGTGATGCTCAAGCCTTATGAGGCAGCAGGAGCTAGGGTGTTGGCTCCAAGAGACTAGGATGGGCATGAGTCATAGGGCTAGAATAGGAGTTGTCCTAGGTGAAGATGGCATGTAGGACCCAAGATGGAGTAAAAAACCAAAGCTAGAAGAAGAATCAGCCAAGACAAGGGACTGATACATAGGCAAGTTGGCTCAGATATGTAGTCAAATTGGCTTAGACTGAGATCGGGCCGACTCGGGGCACAGCTAAGTCGGCTATCTCAGGCAGATAGATGACAGAGTTCGGGCAAGACACAGATAAGCCAGCTCAACTTCTGAGAGAGCCAGCTCGACGGTGGCATATAGAACATACGGAGTTTTCTATTTGGTCTAGAATAGGATTTTATTCTAGGGGTCTTAAGGCCTAAATCAATAAGATCTTAAGGTAGCTAACACGTATATGGATTAGGTTTAGATCCAGGGGATGAGAGCATGGGAGACATAGATGTATATGGACTCGGTGAGTGCTTTCATGTATTAGATTAGTCTAGAAAAGTTTTTTAGCTGGGGTTGGGTTTATTAGAATTTATGTGATATAACAAAAATTCTATAGTATATAAACTCAGGTATTGTAACTTTTACAAAGAAGAAAAATCAATATATAGCTTTTCTCCCTAACTCTCTTCTCTTTTTTCTCTTTGGTTCCAATGCCAAGCCCTAGGTGCCATCTATCTTTGCTCTTCTTCATATTTCTAGATTAACACCCAGGTTCGAGTAAGAGATCGGATCTACGACTGTAGTTCTGAGCAGCCATAGGCACAATACTTGGTATCAGAGCTAGATGATGCCATAGTGATTACGATAACATTTTCTGGATCCAAAAACCAAGGCCCAATCGACGAGGATCGTTGAATTTTCTTCGTAGAAGCCTTCACCGTGCTCCTAAAAAAGTAAGTTGAAAAAGATGCCAGAGACCAAGGTAAGCCTGGCCTTTTCCTCTCCTCTCTTTTCCTTTCTTTCCTATTGTATTAGACGCCACCACTAGCCATCGGCTACGCCAAAGATATTTTCATTTTTGAAAATCCCCTGCTTCTGCCCTTGCCCTTCAATTTTTCGATGCCAACGATCATCACCGACAATCGGTATGGGTGTGTCGAGCTACACCATCGCAACCCCGACTGCCCCCAGCCATTGGCTGGTAGGCATGGCCTTTGGTTCAAGAGACAAGAAGGGGGGACCTCACGGTCCCCTATTCCTCTAATGAAAATCATGGAAGAAGAAGAAGAAAAAAAAAAGAGAAAAAAGAGAGAGATTTTCTCTCTCTTCCCACTCTTTCTCTTTTGAGTTTGAATCCCACATTCTCTAGAAGATTCATTTTCTCTCTCTAATATGATTATTGGATTTTAATAAAAAAAGAAAGAGAAAGAAAGAAAAGAAAAAGAAAAGAAAGAAGAAGATTTTTTCTCTCCCCTCTCTTTTTCTCTCAACTTTCTCTCTAGAAATTTCTCTCTCTAAAATTCTTTTCCTATACTTCTTATTTCTTTGTAATTTTTCTCTTCTAGAATTTTCTAGATCTTTAAAAAGATTGATGATGAATTTGAACGATCCTACTAAAAAGATCCTGATTTATGATCGCCGGACAGCATATCGACATCCACCTTGACCAGATCGGTATCATTAAATTTTATCATTCATAATTTTATTAAATTATCTATGAAAATTTTATCATGATTTGAATTAAATTATCTTGATCTGATCAATCGAATTATCGAACAATATTGCCTGATTAGTTTTGCTTCATCTTCATAGTTTCTCTCTCCTTTGGGCTTCTATCTCCACTTGATTTGTGAACATAGTAAAAGATTCTTGATCTTACCGATTCGAATCTGATTAGGCCCAGATAAATAAACTTTGAACCATCTGTCTCCTAGTCTAACTTTGATCGATGAGGTTAAGGTGATCGGACCAATCTAGACCATTGAATATGATTATTGTTAATCTATTTTTTAGATTAATCATATTCTTTCTAATTATTGAAATTGATCATCTATAGGATTGTAGATGTTTGATAATAGGGTACTGCAACATGATCTATGAATCGAGGATTTTGGAAAGAAATTTGCAAGAATGATGTGGATTTGTTGAAATACATATGAGATAAGTAATGTTTCATTTTTTTAAGATTTATCGATAAATTATAATATATTTACTTGACATGATTTATGCAATGGTGTATGAATTTGATGGTGATATTTTGTTATTGAAAGTATTTTATTTTTGAAATATTATTATGAATCATGATTAAAAGTATTGATCTTATTATGTATTACACTTGATTGATTTTGGTATCACATGATTATGTGCATTCTTAACGAATTTAAATAAGAAACATGAATTATGAAAGAAAATATGAATTAAAATAAATTGAACTCTCAGTCTAATTATATGGAGGATCCTATCAATGGGGGCTAATACGTTATCAAAGATTTAGTCTTGAGGATTTATATCACTAGCAGACCAGTGACTAACCACCAACAGACCACCGATTCTGAAAGACGTTGCTGTCAGATGATTCGCAGCTCATCACAAGATGATACATGGTGTTATGATCCAACCACAGGGATAATATGATCATAGCTCATGACTGATGAGAATGAATGATAAGAATGACTGATAAGAATTTGATAAATTAAAAAAAAATTAAATTTTTGAAAGAAAACTCAAAAAGATTGAATATGATATGATAAATAATTTGAAAATACTGCTAATAGAATTTGATTTTAAACTGATGAACTTTATATATTCATTTTTCATAAGTGATGATTTATTTTATTTGCCTAATGAAATCTAATTAAAGTGATCATTGCTTACTGGGCTGTCTAGCTCATTATTCTTATTTTATTATTTTTATAGATCTTAAAAAATAAGATGATATAGGGATATGTATGAAAGAGTGACTAGAGACAGACAGGATGATTAGAAGCAGAACATTGATACTTTATTTTAGATAGAAATTTTATTGAAGCTGATGTAAGAATCTTTTGAACATTATTAAAATTTCATGAGATATTGAAATTAGATTTTAATTAGTTATATTTTAGATTTAATTTATAGATTAATTATTTTACTGTTGCTTATTGATAGCATGATGAGATGCCTTGCATGCTTGTAGAAAAAATTTTCTATGAGTGTGCGGCGATTGCCATGACCCTTGGTTCGCAATCTCAAATTGAGGACATGATAATTAAAGTGGTATCAGAGAATAAGTGGATAAATTATGATACTTAGAATCGAACATAGGATGAGTGTAGGTGGATAGACACTAGAGACATTGGGATGTCGATTAATGATGATTACAATATAGGTTATCTTCATGATTTGTGACTAAACCTTGTGATTAAGAATGAAAAGATCACTTACGAATAATTATTCAGAGGATTTGGTATATGATTGATAATCTAAGGATCATATTGTGATTATTTGAATTTCGATATAAAGAAGTTGCAAAAGGATTGATCATAAATTTTTTTTTATATATTATGATTATTATTTTGATTTTTAGTTGTTAAAAATGAATTGAAAACTCAAATCCGATGTGAGAGCAATACTATGATATTGCTTATAGTTGACAAAGTAGAAGGCAAGGTAAAGATTTAGTAATAAAATGTTGTTTCAGATTAGACTAAGAAGGATTTTTATAATATCTGATTGGAATATTCTTCGAAGTTGAACTTTATATACAGATCATGTATAGGTCAGTATGTGCAAGGAAAGTATATTTGAAATATTTTTCTTATTGATTTTACTTATCAGATTTTGGTTGTCTAAATGAATTGATGTGAGTATTAAGATTTAATTCATAGAGGATTAGCAAACCTATGTGATGGTTTGAATGTGATATTAGACTCAATAATTAATTAAGATGGTTGTGTACAAGGCAAAAATAGGAAAGAGAATTGAAAGTTAATCTTTTGGCTTCAATTGAAATTTAAAATTTTAGATCTTTTCCATTTATAGAAAGAGAAATATTTTGATCAAAATTATTTCATGAATCTAAAAAATTTTGATTGTTAGATCAGAGTGTGCAGTAAAAAGCATGATGATCGAGATTATTCTGAGTTAGTTAGCAATATTGATTCTTTAAGTCAAAAGGTTATGATAGATGATTTGATTTGATTTTCTCTACAAGAAATTCGTTGATAATGGAAATGACAATGATCTTAATTCTGGATTATTTTGGATATCACCATATGATTTTTAGAAGTAGATATTCTGTCTATTATGTCAAGAATTTTTGGCATCCAGAGTCTTGATAGGTGGATCTTTGATTCTTGATTTTGGATTTAGAACATTTAGAGACAAATTTTCTTTATCCTAGAATTGAATCTTATGCTTTTCCATTCGTTAGAAAAAATTTAAGATTGTTTATCAATCCTTAATTTTGATCTTAAATTTTCTTATCCTCAAGCATCCATATATTGAGAGTACAATAAGGTTTGTTCATGATCTTGTGGTATATCGATTAAATTATAAGCAATTGATATTTTTGGCAAGAAACTTGATATCCTTATTTGGAAATAAGATATCAATTTTGATTTCAAGAAATGAGTGGTTCTGAGTAGGATTTACTTTTGAGGTATTGATCCTTGTTCTTATAAGAAATGAAATTATGATTATGAAACTTTAAAGTTCAAAAAAAAAAATCTTTGACAGAAAATTTTAGGATGAAATTTCTTTTAGGAGGGAAGAATGTGATGCCCCAGTCCAATCAGGCTTGTCTAAACCCCCAGCACTGATCTTAATGAAAGAAATATGCCCTACAAGCCAATCGAAATATGTTTTTTAATGGATTATTCTTTTATCTTCCAAACTAATGTAATAATATTTTAAAATAATAAAGATATTTATTTCATTATATATTGTATTTTAATTATTAAGATTATGATGAATTCCATAAATTAGAACTATGATTTTAGGATTATGATGAGATATACCAGTGAGATCTAAAATCTTAAAATCCTAATTTAAAATATGCCTGGTTGATGGAATATTCAATTGGGGATCAATTTTTTCGGAAAGACTGGCACAACCTATGTATGCTTGATGGAGAGGGTGATTGATCTCACAATCACTTATGTATGATACTAATATAAGGATGTGGGTGCTCATTAGAGAATGAGTTTATTGAATTGATCCGATTTGAGAATATCTAATAGAGTCTTATCTACATGTCAATAGATGGTTCTCATAGTGGGAGTTGTGCATGTAATCTTTTGACCTGAGACTACTATAGAACCTTATATACATGAAATCATATTTTAGTTCATACTCATTCATGACTAGATCATGTATAGGATATTCTGGATATAGTGGATTGCATATGGAGGTTGTGAGTAGGTCAATATAGAATCGATCACTCCTAGTAAGAGGAGATCGCATCCTACCTGCTTCAATCGAATGATGAATGAGGAAGACTTTGATCAAAGCATGATGAAAATTAGAAATAGTTTATAATGTTTCATTAATCAAATCATCATCATATGATTGGAAGAAATATGAATATAAAAATGGATTTGACATGTTTTCATATCCATAGTTATATTCGGGATGCAAGATGATCGAAGGATCCTATTGCACGGCAATGAAGGATATTTTTGATATTTCTATTAAAATTTTATATCTTTTGGGTAAACATAATACTGTTAGATATATGTGCCCTAGAAGCCAGAATTGGCTGACACTTGTAATACACTTCTAGGGGCAAAATTATAATTTTGACTAAAAGCAATAAATGGGTTATTTTCTATCACATATGTGTATTTAGTGTCTGTGATACATCCTTTGAGTTAATGGTAATGATAATTCATATTTTCAAAAGTTGAAAATTTAAGACATGAATAATCATTATTAACTCATAAATTGCTCCCGACCATAGGATCATCACGAGGATGGTGATTGATCCAAAAGGTTGGTGTACAATCGCTTCTCTACAGTAGATGAGTCTTAAGTCTATGGTGTGGAGACACTGGAGCGAGAGTACAGATACTCGTTAGAGAATGAGGGTACTGAGCGTGACCACCTCGAGTAGTCATTAGGGAGTCTACCTTCTCATCGATGACTGACTCGATGCTGCAGTAGTGTGTCTGGTTCTTTGACCTGAGATGCATTGACAGTTCACCTTGAGGGTGTTATAGTTTGACTACACCATTACTCGATCTCCTAGCCATATGGAACCCTGAGGTGTATGTTGGCTATGACATGTTCATTGTAGGAACTGGATGACATCAAGATGGAATCTATCTACCTCGGTGGTAGAGGAGCAGCCCTATGATGATCATGAGAATCAAGTCTAGAAATCCATGGCCATGGTAGAGTGAAATAATAGAAAGAGTTTCTATTTAGATTTTCATATTGGACTTGAATCGAATGATTACATCATATGACAGAGACTAGGGTTTGACGAGTTTACCTTAACCCTAATCTGATCGGGGCTCAAGATAGAAGGACTGAATCACACAGGTAGCTGCACCAAGAGGTTCGCATTCAGCTCTGATGGGTTGCCACCATATACTGCTAGGTGTCACTGGTGGATTTTGGGAGCAATTAGAATGATTTAGATGATCGATCATTCTAGCTGTTCGAATCAGAAGAGTTCTGATCCATCGAAAGGAGTTTCGATGATGTCAATGATAGAGATCATGATATATCCCATTATCATACAGAACTGAATCTAACTGGGTCACACAAATAAGGGTTTGAATCTGGTGATCATCAATTGAACTGATCTAGTTCAATTGATCTGAATGAGATTCAATTAGGTTCAAGAAAATCGTGCTGGCACTCGATTGAACCTAACGTTCTTCTTTTGCTATCATAAATAAGTTGTCCTGTCTGAGCCAAAGGAGTTTGTGCTTAATCAAAGGCCTTCATATGGTCTGACTGGAGGTTGTCCAAGTTAGAAAAGGTTGTCTTATTTGTAAGACATTACCAGCCATTTTTGGTCACCTGCCATTTCTTGTTCTTTGACTTTGGTCAAAAGTCTACCTTTGACTGGTCAAATGTTGACCATTGACTCTTTGACTTTTGACCACATGTCATGCACCTATTGGAGAGCTGGTGGGGGCCTGTCCCCCTGCCAGAACCTGGCAAGGAAGAGGGCGCACGCCAAGGGTGGCGTGAGCCCAAGTTTGGAGGAGTCTTGGAGTCCTTGTTGGACAAGGACTCCACCTCTCTTTTGGATTCCAATTAGAGTTCTCCCTAAAACCAACTTTGACTAGTCTTAGGCGCCCTCTAAGTAGGAATCTAGGGGACTCTATTCCCACTAATCAGATTTAGATCTGATTTTACAAAGGATTGTGATTGGTTGGGAATAAGAGAAGCTGGATCACAGTCAGTCTATAAATAAGACCCTGTGCCCAACTCAAAAAGAAGTAATTGAATTGATATCAAAGTTTCCCATGCCCCAAGGCTGCCTCTCCCCTCTTCCTCCGTGCCAAACCATCTTATCCCTTTGCTCTCCACGTCCAAAAGGAGTTTTGGACCTTGGTTGGTGCGATCCAAATCAAAGAAAGACGATCAAAAGCAAGAAGGCTGCACTGCTGCAAAGGACGACTGCAGATCTTCAAAAGGAGTTTTGAAGATCCTTCAGATCAGATCCAGATCTGACTTTTGGAGGTATGATAGAGAAGAAAAGGATCTCCAGATCTAGCCTGAGTGGATATCGATAGAGGCCAGGTGCTTGCGTGGCTAGATCCAGAACCTTTCGCTGCAAACAGGATCATCAACAGGATAATAGGATTACCCAAATCAAGTAAATTAAATTAAATTTAATTTATCTTTATTTTATTTCTATTATTAAAATAATAAAATCAGATTTGAAACATCCCAGATCTGATTGGGATTGAGAGAAAAATTTTGAAATATATCTCTCGATCTGATCAGATTTGAACGAACCTAGTCCGGAAAATCAGAATTTTCCTTCAGATACATTGTTAGACATCAATATTATTTTTTAAATTTGATCGAATTAAAGAGTTTAATTTGATCATTAATTAGAAAGTGTTCTAATTGATCGAATCGGATCAGCTCAATTTGACCTAAATCGATTTGGTTAAGTTCTAACCAAATTAGGTCAAATTGCACCTAGACCCATTACTGGCTAGATATGAAATCCAATAGGTCACACACAAGGAAAATTGATTGAGGGTTTAATTGGATTAGATCAAGTTTATAGGTTGAACATGCTAGCATATGTTGCAAACCCTAGCACCTAGATTCGAATCAAATTCGAATTGGATTCCGATTTGGGCTAATTTAGATCTGATTTGAGCCAAATCAGATTTGGTCTTGAATTGGGTGTAGCTTAGGATTATTGGGCTTAATGTTGGGTGACACATACCTGAGTCACATGTGCCAGACACTCTCTCTCTTGGCGCATGGGAAGAGTTTCATGCGCTAGGGATTCTTGGCATAAGAATTGTTGGTGCCAATTTTCGATGCCTTACCCATATTATTTTTTATGTAACATTTATTATGTGGTTCTAGATCTGAATAGAAGGGTGCCTAAGAGTCCTTCTATAGGTGAAACACTTTGGTGTTTTATCTTATAAAAATTGGATAAGGACAAAGTCCTAGCCGTCCCCCCTAGTTGGCGCCTCTTGGACTAAGAGTCCAATGCACCATTGACTCCTGACATTTCCATGCCTATTCCATGCCCAAAAATCTGAGATGGTGCACAAAATAAAGGACATTGGATAGCCTTTTCATTAGATCTCTTTCATTATTTTTGGCATCACATAAATAAAGTTACACGACTCTTCGTGAAAACTACGTAGAATTAGTCCAAAGAGTTCTGCTTTAAGGCACCTCTTTGAATTAATTTTATGTACTCCACATGGCATTATTTTTAGATGGGGCATGAGATCCTTGAGTGGGCATGAGATGAAGATGTGGTAAGGCATGAAAAATTAGAGGAGGTGCCCCTACGTATATTATAAATAGGGGTGCACTTCGGGAGTCCATGTAATTCAGAACTCTCTCCTTCTTTCTTACATCCTCTCCCTAATTGTCCAATTTCTCTCTTCCTTCCTTTGTTAAGACAAAATTCCTATTAAAGGATAAGAGATCTGCTATAGGATAAGAGATTAGGAAGAGAGTAAAGGAATACAAGGAGAATAGAAAGAAAGAAAAGGATAGGCCAAGAGAGTGACAGAAAAGGCTTAGGAAGGTTATGCCCAAATTATTAAAGTTCTTATCATAAAAATTTTAATTAAAATAATTAGAGGTATTAGTATTGGAAATTATGTTCCAAAGCTAATCATCAACCTATTGATGATTGAGATATTATAATTGATTTATTAATTAATAAAAAATATTTTGACATCTTTTTCATCATAAGTTTAAATCTTCTAATGAACTCCATTGTTGTAATGAAGTTCTTAGAACTATTTAGTTTCGATAAAGAAAAAATTTATCGATTAGTCCTTAAATTTATTCATGACCAAATGCTAGACTGTTAATTAGGACGATAGCGACTATCAAGCATAGGTCGCTATATGCCATATAGATTGGTTGTCCTCTTAACCAAGGTGCATGAAGATACTGGTATGGCATACAGGTGAGATGTATGGATACATCATCATTGAACGTGATCAACTTTAAAGCATTCTGCTATCGAGAATGTCTTTGATGGGATATAGGTATAAGTATCCCTTAGACCTAAGATCATCTCAATGACTTGCAAGCAACTCACTGTGCTTTGGTACCGAACTAACTGAATTTCTAATTCAGCAATGGAAGGCTTCTGGGCATAGTCAAGTACTTGTAAAGTCAAAGTATGATCAAGATGGAATTGACCACTCCAAGAGTTGGAGAAGAATGTATCACTGTATTTCAATATAGCAAAACCTTGGCTAGGATAATCCATCAGATGGATTTGGTATTTTGAAATACAATATGGACAACCTAATCAAAGTTAATAGTTAAACTCTGATGTGCCTACAAGCATTATAGTCAAGGAGATGAATTATATAGAAACTATATCCTCATGGGTTCTAAGGATGGTGTTCTACACCTTCAACCTATCCGACTGTCGGGTATCATTGCTAGATGGTCACTTTGATTGGTACAAAAATTTATTTCTATGCTATTAGCTTAGGTTCAGACCTATGAGGTCACACATATTAGAGCTTACGATCTAATAGGATAGTTGATCAATGATTAAGAATCGTTCTAGGGTTAAACAATCAATACGATTGGTGTTTAACCTAGTGCAAGTATTGCAGGAGGATCGATTAGCAATTAAATTACTAATTGGCTTAATTTGATTAAGCCAATAGGTTGAGATTAAGTTTAATTAAATATAATTTAATTAAATTTAGTTTGAGCTTGATTGGATCAAGTCTAATTGATTTATTGGATAAGCCAAGTGCAAGGAAGAACTAGTCCTAGTCTAACTAGGACTCCGATTAACCCAATTTTCTAATTTGATTAAAAAATAAATTAGAATTAAATATAATTAAATTTAATTTAATTAAGTTTTTAAATGGATTAGGGCCTTATTTAATTGAGTTTGTTTAATCTTGATTTTATTTGATTAGAAAATCTTGTTTGACCAAGTCAAAATAGGAGTCCTAGTGTGACTAGGACTCCCTATCTCCTTGCGCCACCTTGGTCCCAACGCCCCCTATACCTATTTTTTAGATATTTTTTATGAAAAATTCCCTTTTTTTTTATTTCCATGCCCCCTCTCTCCCTCCAAGTCATATTTAAAAGTTAGGTGGAAGACCAAGTCAAAGAAGGAATTGGTTTTGCTTAGGATTCTATGAGATAGAATCCTTGTTGACCAAAACATCTTTCCTTGAGTGCCACCCTCTCTTTTAATTAATTTTTTTCTTATTCTACCAAAATAATCTTCTTTTTTGTGCACCCTCTCTTGCTGGTCCATGCAAAAAATTATGGAGGAGGGGCGCCCCAACAACTTTCCATGTTTGGATATTCCTAGTCTAGAAATTTGACCTAATTTGGACTCTTCCTTTTTCCTATTTATTGGATGAATTTTGTTCTAATTTGTTTATGAAATATAGAGCTTTGGGAGAGATTTGGGATGTGCAAAAATCAAAGAAAGAGGGTCCTTGGGTGTGGGGGTTCCCTAGGTACCAAACTAAGTGTCTAGGTGAGAGAAAAGAGAAGAAGAAGAGGGTCTTCTTCTAGGGCTGTTTTATTTTCAATCTCTCCTCCTTTCTTTTAAGTTTTTTTTTGAGAGATTCTCAGATCAAAAAACTCTTATCTTTCTTCTCATATTTTGGAGAGTCCAAATTTCAAAGTAGGAGGCATTGGATCAACCATCAAAGAAGGATCGGTACAGTACTAGCATGCTATGCTGATTTTCTGCATCAGACTTCAGATTAGAGATCGTAGGCTCATGTGGATGACTCCTAGAGGTTAGATGCATGTGTGGCTCATGACTTCATTCTCAAACCAAGATTAGTAAGTTAGAACATCTAAACTTGCTTAGGTAATAGATCTGATCTATAAACTTCATACCTGCATTTGATATAGTATAGATCTAGGTTGATTTGATCAATATTTTTTTTTTCTTATTTAATTTTAATTTTTAACTTAATATCATACCTTAATCATGTAATAGATATGAGATTTAGGTATTTATATTATTATTTAAATAAATTTTAGATTTATTTAAGTCTTCCGCTGTAAGATCTTAAAAAAATTTTAAGATCTACGTATGAAACCTTAGATCTGGTTCCTTCAGCTAGTGGCTTGATCGAGTTTCTATGTGGATTAACATTGGAAGGTGAACACGTGGGCACCTAGTGAAATCCCTAATGGACTGCTGTCGACGATCAGAGTCAAATTAGGATTTAGTGATCAGAGATATGTTCCTATACCCTATGTTATATTATAAATGCATATTATATGATTTAAATTCTAATAAGGTAGTCCTAGGATTTGAGTTTGATTTCATAATTTCATATAATTTGCTTTGAAATTCATGCTTCCTCCCTATACACTAAATCCTACGGCGGTATAAGAGCAAGCCTTATTAGGTTTAATCATATGTTATTATGCTTATAGTTTAATGGCAATATTATAAATATGATATGATCATGTTTGATATGATTAGCATGTTATTAATATGATATGATTATATTTAATTAAGCATAATTAAATTATAATGTATATCAGTCTATAAGGTTGCCCTGGCATAGTGGCGAATGTCCACTATGTGATGATGGTTGTCCTAGAATGATATTACATGCTAATATATTTTATATGCCATGATTGATATAATCAATTCATGTGTATTATTTGATTAAAATTAGAATGTGCATGGAGAACAATTCAAGCTCTCTATAAAATCATATTAAGTTGTAGTGTAATTAACAGAGATAGCAGAACCAGTCTTGATGTCTAATTGATCGATCGGTATCTAGAAAAGTAATTCATGATTGGTAAAGAGAAAGTAGTTTCTAATTAATTTTATTGTCTGACCTGGTCAATTTATTGGTATCTAAGAAAAGCAACGGGAGGACCCCCACCTTTCTCCCACTTACCTGATCAAAGATTAATATAATTCTTGATTGGGATGCTTAGTATTATATTCACTATATTAAGACGTTCCTTCATACTAGTTCATTATTATGTCACGAACCATATTAGGTTTGTTGTGTAACCACAAGATCTATTATGGAGACTGATGTAATATTATTCTAGTGCATTGAGATGCTTACAGCATTTTGGATATACTGCTTTGTTGTGTAACTATAAAAGTAGTTATATTTCATTTTTGATTGTATAAAAATAAAGGGTCCTACTTAACTAAAATATTATAGTTTATTATGCTAACACAAGGCTATTAATATTTTAGAGGCCAAGAATATTTTGAGAATTGAATGAGATATAATTAAAAAGAGTTTCCTACCTTTGAACTTATAAAAGGTTTATTATGCAACCATAAGACCTTTTATAAGGAATTACGGTCTCAATCCTACTAAGAAAACTAATTAGAATTTTTCGATTATCATAGTAGAGGGTTATGATTTTTGATAAAATAGTGGAAGATAATTAAATTAAAATCCTAATTTAATTGTGTAGATCATCATGAGTTGTTTGCTTATGTAATATTTTTTATTATGTAGATTAAATGGCTTCTTCACTTTCACTGTATAGTATATTGGATTCAAATAAATTGACCGATCCTAATTATATGGATTGGCTGAGAAATTTAAAAATAGTACTCAGTTAAGAGAAACTCTTCTATATTCTTGATGCTCCTGATTCTTATCCATTAGGCGAAGATGCCATAGAGAAAGAAAAGTTCATATATAAAATATGAAAAAATGATTCTCTTACTATCAAGTGCATCATACTTACCTCCATGAGTAATGAATTACAAAGATAATATGATGGCATGGATGCTCAATCCATATCGCTCAATTTAAAAGAGCTTTATGGAGAATAGAGTAGGACTACTAGATATGAGATATCTAAACAGTTATTCCATGTCAGGATGACAGAAGGTTCATCTATGCAAAACCATGTGTTGAAGATAATTGATCTGATCACTCAAGTAGATCAATTAGATTTTGTCGTGGATGGAGAGTTAAGTCAGGATCTGATCCTGCAATCACTTTTAGAATTATTTTCTCAGTTTGTTATGAACTATCACATGAATAAATTGAATACTTTCTTGCCTGAGCTACTAAATATGCTCAAAACAACAGAGAGCCATATCAAAAAGGATAAGGCTCCTCTTCTTCTTCTTGTAGATGGAAACTCCAAGAAGAAGGTAGGCAAAAAAGATTCTAAGAGGAGGCTGAATCCTAAAGATGGCATAAATAAGAAGAAAAAGAGGAAGAAGGCCTCTGTATAGATGACATGCTTTTACTGTAATAAGGCAGATCATTGGAAGAGGAATTACAAGGCTTACCTTGCAACTATAAAGAATGGTGCAAGTGATGCACCAAAAGATATGTATAAAATATATACAATATTGTCATTGAAGTCTTCCATTTCAAACTCTTGGGTATTAGATACTGGCTGTGATTTTTTTATCTGCAAATCTTTGTAGGGGCTGCAGAAAATTAGGAGTTTGAAGAAAGATGACTTCGAGCTCTATGATGCTGGAGGAGATTCTATCCAAGTGGAAGCTGTAGAAATAAATATATTGAAGTTACCTTCTAAAAAGATCTTAGAGCTAACAAATTATTATTATCTGCCTAAGATCATTAGAAATATTGTATCTATATGCTTGTTATTAAAATAAGATAATAATTTTGATGTAACAAGCAATGGTTGCTCGATCAAATATTTTAATAAAATAATATGCAATGGCATTTTTAACAAAGGTCTATTGACTTTATATATGGATGATAATATATTTCATGTTGATGAAAATAGAAAGTGTAAGAAAGAAGAAATAAATAATACTTTACTTTGGCATTGTCGACTTGGTCATATTAGTGAGATCAGGATTAACAAGTTATACAAAAAAAAAAAATTTGATCCTTATGATTATGAATCATTAGGAACTTGTGAATCATGTTTCATGGGTAAAATGACCAAGACTCCACTTAGTGGACATGGAGAAAGGACAAATGAGTTATTAAAACTTATATATACAGATGTATGTGATCCTATGACAACTCAGGCCAGAGGAGGATACTCTTATTTTATAATGTTCATTGATAATTTATCTAGATTTGGATATGTGTATCTTATGAAACATAAATCTGAAGCTTTTGATAAATTTAAAGAATATCAAAGTATGGTTGAGAAACAAACTGAAAAGAGTATAAAAATTCTTTGATCTGATCGAAAAAGAGAATACTTATCCAGTGAATTTCTAGACTATCTTAAAGTAAAGAAGATTCTCTCTGAATGGACTCCTTCTTATACATTATAGTTAAATGATGTAGTCGAAAAGAGAAATTATACCTTATTGGATATGGTATGGTTCATGATGTGCTTCACAGAGTTATCTATTTTCTTCTAAGGTCATGCCCTAGAGACCGCAGTATACATCTTGAATAGAGTACCTTCTAAGTCTGTATCTAGCACTCCATATGAGATATGGAGATCTTAAGTATCTTAAGATATAGGATTGTCCGACATATGTCAAAAAAAATTTTGGAGATAAGCTAAATACTAGAGCAGATAGATGTCTATTTATAGGATATTCTAGAGATAGTATGGAATATCTATTCTACCATCCTACTGAACAAAAGATGTTTGTAAGTAGGCATGCAACTTTCATGAAGAAAGAGTTTATCCTAGAAAGAGACAGTGGGAGAAACATTTAACTTAGTGAAGTTCAAAAAAAATAAATAGAAATTGCTCAATCAAGTTAACAGATATATAGGGAAGAACCTGAACACATAACTCCTATCCAAAGTTCTGATAGAGTGCGACATGCACCTATGAGGTATGGGCTCATTATTGAAAATAATGAAGCCCAAGTCATTGAGAATGATGAACCATTGACCTATATGGAAGCAGTCATGAGTAGAGACTCAGACAAATGACTGGTTGCCATGCAATTCGAAATGGACTCCATGTATGCCAACAAAATATGGACTTTAGTGGATGCACCAGAGGGTGTGAACCCTATTGGGTGCAAATGGATCTATAAAAAAAAGATTGGAGTGGATGGTCAAGTTGAAACCTATAAGACCAGATTGATGGCTAAGGATTTCAGGCAAAAATAGGATATAGATTATGATGAAACATTCTCATCTGTTGCCATGCTCAAATCTATTTGGATTATGCTTGCCATAGCAACATACTATGATTATGAAATATGGCAAATGGATGTGAAGATCGCTTTCCTTATATGATTTTCTTGAGGAGAAAGTCTATATATCATAGCTAGAGGAATTTATCTCAAGTGAGAGACCAAATCAGGTATGCAAGCTTAAGAGATCTATTTATGGATTAAAGCAAGCTTCAAGAAGTTGGAACATTCGCTTTGATGTTACAGTCAAAGAGTTTAGCTTCATCAAGAATATGGATGAACCATGTGTGTATAAGAAGACTAATGGGAGTGCCATAGTTTTCTTAGTTCTGCATGTAGATGACATACTCCTCATTGGGAATGATATCCCAATAGTACAATCGATCAAGTTATGACTATCAAATAAGTTTTCCATGAAAGACTTGGAAGAAGCATCCTATATACTTGGAATAAAGATCTATAGAGATAGATCTAAGAGGATGCTAGGCTTGTCCTAATCTAGGTACATTGACTTAATACAGAAAAGGTTCAGTATGGATGGGAGCAGAAGAGGTCACTTACCCATAAATCAAGGCATACATCTCTCTAAGAAGATGTTTCCTAAGACACCTGAAGAGAGAAATAGAATGAGTTCTATTCCTTATGCTTCGACTGTAGGATCAATAATATATGACATGTTATGTACCAGGCCTGATGTTGCTTATGTCTTAGGCATAGCTAGTAGATTTCGGGCTGATCTAGGAGAGGATCATTGGAAGCTGTGAAAAATATTCTTAAGTACTTATAAGGATTTAGGATATTTTTCTAATATATGGTGGATCTGATCTTAAACTAGAAGTATATTTTGACTCTAATTTTCAATCAGATCCAGATGATAGTAAATCCATTTCAGAATATGTTTTTACTCTGAATGGTGGAGCAGTGAGTTAAAAGAGTACCAAGTAGCCAACTATAGCTAACTCAACCATTGAGGTAGATACATAGCTGCAAGTGAAGCCACCAAGGAAGCTATCTAGATGAAGAAGTTCATCATTGAATTGGGTGTTGTTCTCGAGATTGAAAATCTAGTACCACTTTACTGTAATAGTACTGGAGCGGTTGCTCAAGCAAAGGAACCAAGGTCTCATTATAAATCCAAGCATATTCTGAGATGCTTCCATCTCATTCGTGAAATAATTGAGAGATAAGATGTTGTCATTGAACGAGTAGATATAAAAAATAATATAGTAGACTTATTCACTAAGGCTTTATCACAGCAGGTCGATTACCACCTCGATTGTATGGCATTAAAATATAAGAGCAATTGACTTTAGTGCAAGTGGGAGATTAAAAGAAACATGCCCTACAAGTCAATTAAAATATGTATTTTGATGGATTATTCTTTTATCTTTCAAACTCATATAATGATATTTTAAATCAATAAAGGCATTTATTTCATCATATGCTGCATCTTAATTATTAAGATTATGATGAACTCCATACATTAGGGCTATGATTTTAGTGTTATAATGAGATCATACCAGTAAGACCTAAAATCTTAAATCCTAATTTAAAGTATTTTTGGTTGATGGAACATTGAGTTGGGGATCAATATTTTCATAAATACTGGCACAACCTATGTATTCTCGATGGAGAGGATGATTGATCTCATAATCACTTGTGTATGACACTAATACAAGGATGTACATGCTCATTAGAGAATGAGTTCACTGAATTGATTCAATTTGAGAATATCTAATGGAGTCTTATCTACATGTCAATAGATGGTTCTCATAGTGAAAGTTATGCATTTAATTCTTTGATCTGAGACTACCATAAAATCTTGTATGCATGAAACCATATTTTGGTTCATACTCATTCATGACTCGATCATATATGGGGTGTTCTGAATATGATGGATTGCATATGGAGGTTGTGAGTAGGACAACATGAAATCGATCACTCCTAGTAAGAGGAGATCGCATCCTAGCTACAATCGAATGATGATTCAGAAAGACTTTGATCAAAGCATGATGAAAATTAGAAATGGTTTCTAATGTTCATTAATTGATTCATCATCATATGATTGGAAGAAATATGAATATGAAAATAAATTTGACATGTTTTCATATCCATAGTCATATTCAGGATGCAGGATAATCGAAGGATCCTGTTGCATGGTAACTTTCCATTGAAGAATATTTTTGGTATTTCTACTAAAATTCTATATCTTCTAGGTAGACATGATACATTGCTAGACATCAATTTTATCTTATGGGTTTGATCAAATTAAAAAGTTTAATTTGATCATTAATTAGAAAGTATTCTAATTGATCGAATCGGATCAGCTCAATTTGACCTAAATCGGTTTGGTTGAGTTCTAACCAAATTAGATCAAATCACATCTAGATCCACTGCTAGCTAGATGTGGAACCCAATGGATCATACATAAAAAAATTGATCAAGGATCTAATTGGATTAGATCAAGTTTGCAGGTTGAACAAGCTAGCACATGTTGCAAATCTTGGCACCTAGATTCGAATTGAGTTCCGATTTGGGCTAATTTAGATCCGATTTAAGCCAAATTAGATTTGGTCTTGAATTGGGTATAGCTTAGGCTTATTGAGCTTACTGTTGGGTGCCACATACCTAAGTCCCACGTGCCAGAGACTCACTCTTGGTGCATGGGAAGAGCTTCATGCGCTAGAGATTCTTGGCACTAGAATTGTTGGCGCCAATCTTCGATGCCTTATCCATATTATTTTTTACGTAATATTTGTTATGTGGTTCTAGATCTGAATATAAGGGCACCTAAGAGTCCTTCTGTAGGTGAAACACTTTGGTGTTTTATCTTAAAAAAATTGGATAAGGATAAAGTCCTAGCCATCCCCCCCTAGTTAGCACCTCTTGGACTAAGAGTCCAATGCGCCATAGACTCTTGACTTTTCCATGCCTATTCCATGCCCAAAAATCTGAGATGGTGCACAAAATAAAGGCCATTGATGGCCTTTTCATCAGATCTCATCCCTTATTTTTTGGCACCACATAAATGAAGTTATGCAACTCTTCGTGAAAACTACATAGAATTAGTCCAAAAAGTTCTTCGGCTTTAAGGCACCTCTTTAATTTAATTTTACATACTCCACATGACATTATTTTTAGATGGGGCATGAGATCCTTGAGTGAGTGTGAGATGAAGATGTGGTAAGGTGTGAGAAATTAGAGGAGGCGCCCCTACGTACATTATAAATAGGGGCGCACTCCGGGAATCCATGTCATTCAGAACTCTCTCCTTCTTTCTTACATCCTCTCCCTAATTGTCCAATTTCTCTCTTCCTTCTCTTGTTAAGATAAAAGTCTTATTAAAAGACAAAAGGTCTGCTACCGGACAAGGGCTTAGGAAGAGAGTAAAAAAAGACAAGGAGAATAGAAAGAAAGAAAAAGGTAGACCAGGAGGCTGATAGAAAAGGCTAAAAAAAGTTATGCCCAAATAATTAAAGTTCTTATTATAAAAATTTTAATTAAAATAATTAGAGGTGCTAGTGCCTTGATCGAGTTCTTATGTGGATCAACGTTGGAAGGTGAACACATGGGTACCTGGTAGAATCCCTGATAGACTGCTACTGACAATCAGGATCAAATTAGGGTTTAGCAATCAAAGGTATATTTCTATACTTTATGTTATATTATAAATGCATATTATATGATTTAAATTCTAATATGATGGTCTTAGGGTTTGGATTTGATTTTATGATTTCATACAATTTGCTTTGAAATTCATGCTTCCATCCTATACACCAAATCCTACACACAAAGCAGCAAACTAAAAAAAAAATAGAAGACTCCCATAGGGAGTCTTCCTCATCCTCCTGATCGACTCCTAGTCGGAGTCAAAATCAATGCCGGGGAGGAATGAAACTCCTCCCCACCCAATCTATTTAAAGGGAAGAAGTCTTTCCTCCTTTCCCCATCCAAAAATCGAGGCCCAATCGACGGGGATCGCCGAATTTTCTTCGCGAAAGCCTTCACCATGCTCATCGAAAAGTGGGTTGAAAAGGCCGCCGAAGACCAAGGTAAGCCCGACCTTTCCCTCTCCTCTCTTTTTTCTTCCTTCCTATTGTGTTAGATGCCACCACCAGCCACCGGCTGCACTGGAGGAAGTTTTTTTTTGAAAATCCCATGCTTCTGCCCGTTGCACTTAGATTTTCTGACACCAACGATCATTGCCGACTATCGGTATGCGTTTGCTGGGCTGCATCATCATAACACCAATTACCACCGGTCATTGGTTGGCCATGACCTTAGGTCCAAGAGACAAGAAGGAGGGACCTCACGGTCCCCTGTTCCTCCAAAGAAAATCGCAGAAGAAGAAGGAAAAAAAGAACAAAAAAAAAGAGAGGAATTTTCTCTCTCTTCCCTCTCTCCCTTCTTTGAGTTTGAATCCCACTTTCTCACTCTAGAAGATTCATTTTCTCTCTCTTATATGATTATTAGATTTTAATAAAAAAAGAAAGCAAGAAAAAAAGAAAAGAAAGAAGATTTTTTCTTTACTCTCTCTTTCCCTCTCAACTTTCTCTCTCTATTTTCTCTCTCTATAATTTTCTCTCTCTAAAATTTTCTCTAGACTGCTTGTTTCTTTATAATTTCTCTCTCCTAGAATTTTCTAGATCTTTAAAAAAATTGATGATGAATTTGAACAATCCTAATAAAAGGGTCCTGATTTATGATCGTCGGACGACATACCGGCACCCACCTTGACCAGACCAGACATCATTAGATTTTATCATCCATGATTTTATTAAATTATCCATGATAATTTCATCAAGATTTGAATTAAATTATCTTGATCTGATTAATCGGATTATTGAACAACATCGCCTGATTAGTTTTGCTTCATCTTCATTATTTCTCTCTCCTTTGGACTTCTATCTCCATTTGATTTGTGAACATAATGAAAGATTCATGATCTTACTACTTTGAATCCAATTAGACCTAGATAAATAGACTTTGAACCATCTATCTCCTAGTCTAACTTTGATCGATGAGGTTAGGATGATCGGACCAATCTGGACTGTTGAATATGACTATTATTAATCTATTTTTTAGATTAATCATATCTTTTCTAATTATTGAAATTGATTATCTATAGAATTGTAGATGTCTAATAATAGGGTACTGCGACATGATCTATGAACCAAGGATTTTAGAAAAAAATTTGCAAGAATAATGTGGATTTGTTGAAATTCGTATGAGATAAGTAATGTTTTACTTTTGCTAGATTTATCGATAAATTATAATGTATTTTCTTGACATGATTTATGAAATTATGTATTAATTTGATGGTGATATTTTATTATTAAAAATATTTTATTTTTAAAATATTATGATGAATCATGATTAAAAATATTGATCTTATTATGTATTACACTTGATTGATTTTGGTATCACATGATTATGTGCATTCTTAATGAACTGAAATAAGAAACATGAATTATGAAAAGAAATATGAATTAAAATGATTTGAACTCTCAGCCTGACTATGTGGAGGATCCCATCAATGGAAGCTAATACATTGGTAAAGATTTAATCTTGAGGATTTATATCGCCAGCAGATCAGCAATTCCAAAAGACATTGCTGCCAGATAATTCGCAACTCACCACCAGATGATATATGGTGTTATGATCCTATCGCATGGATAATATGGTCATAGCTCATGGTTGATGAGAATGAATAATAAGAATGATAAGAATGACTGATAAGAATTTAATAAATTGATAGAAAACTCAAAAAGATTGAATATGATATGATAAATAATTTGAAAATATTGCATAATAGAATTTGATTTTAAACTAATGAACTCTATATATTCATTTTCTATAAGTGATGATTTATTTTATTTATCTAATGAAATCTAATTAAAATGATCATTGCTTACTGGACTATCTAACTCATTATCCTTATTTTATTATTTTTACAGATCTTGAGAAATAAGATGATATAGGAGTATGTATAAGAGAGTAATTAATGACAAACAGGATGATTAGAAGTAGAACATCGATACTTTAGATAGATATTTTATTGAAACTGATGTAAGAATCTTTTGAACATTATTGAAATTTTATAAGATATTGAAATTAGATTTTAATTAGTTAAATTTTAAATTTAATTTATTGATTAATTATTTCGTTGTTTCTTATTGATAGCATGATGAGATGTCTTGCATGCTTGTAGAAAAATTTTCTTATAAGTGTGCGGTGGTTGCCATGACCATCAATTTGTGATCTCGGGTCGGGGACATGACATATAAAATTACGACTCTTGCTTTTGCAGCTTCTATATACTTGTTTTAACCTTCGCACCCCATGTTAATCTATGTCCACATCAGCATCCTCCTATCCCTATACCTGCATCATGTTCTCTTCAACAAAGAACGATCTCTGTACTTCTCACCTTGTACCCCTAGAGATCGGCCCACCAAGGAGCTCGAAACGGAGATGCATGAGCAAGAAGAGGGCCACTGGACGCTCGCTCATAGCTACCACCACAAAAGTTGCCGATCTACATTCTGGTCCACTAGCTGAAAAGATGAAGCCTTGGGCGAGCTTATGGAAAATCATCATCAGATCTCCAAGAGCTTATAGAAAACCATCTTCGGATCTCTGAAACACCAGAAAGCCTTCCAAGCAGCTACAGTACCTGAAGATGTGAAACTAGCTAGAAGCTTTCAAGGGAATGATCAAGTTACTTAACAACCAAGAAGAGATCATGTTCACTGTTGGAGAACTTCCGATTGAGAGAACTGGCCATGCTACATAGCAGTTCTGCAAGGAATTTACAGAGGTGGTGTTGACAATTTTTATTACCACTAAAAATCCAATAATTAGTTGTAGCAAAGCAATTTAATGGCACATAGGCCACCATTAAGATCAATTCTCATGACAACACACCTTCTGGAAGGTCCTTGATGTCTAGGTTCATGATCAACTCCACCCTATCGGAGGGAGTCCATACAACACCATCCAAAGCATTCTAAAAATATCAATCTCAATCAAAGATCTAGAAGCCGAGTTCATGCCCCACACTAATCCCACAAATCTAATGGAAAACTAATCAATATCAGATCCTTCCCGGCAGCAGCTAACTGTCGTTGAAACCAATTTGATGCACCATATCCATCGCTAGATCACTTTTATTCTATAAGATCGCCCACATCAAGATAGCTTCTTCGAGTGATTTTAGCCCTTCATTTTCATATTTTAGTCAAGCTATGAGAACGCTCATTTTTATCGATCTAGAAGGCCCTTAAGCCTAAAATAACTCCTTATATCTCCCAACTTATTAGACAACGGCCTCCATTAAAAGAATTGCTTCCTCTCTATTGCTCAGATACACGATCCAAGGGAAAAATGAATTAAGTTTTTTAAGAATTTAAAGTAAATATATGCTCAACTAATACTTAGCTAAGTATCAGTAAAGTGGAAGCAATGTGCAATTAAGAAGATATATAGAAACTATTGAAAGTAAGAAAAAAGCAATAATCACATACATACAAATATATGATTTTATAGTAGTTCGATGCCAAACTCAGCATTTACATCATCTCCCTAATATGTTCTTTTTGAAATTTCACTATAAACTCTTCAAGATTATAGCTTGATTATTTTGCTCGGCCTCACAACCAAATTTAAATGATATTTTAATAAAAATTAACTAAAATCACTCTCTCAAGCTACTCATAGGCTTATACAATCAATACGATCCAATTCAAGACTTATATTGGCTTTTTCATGAAGTTTCAATATCCTCAATTGAAGCTTGTTATGGTAGAAAATAATTATGAGTGAGAATATAAATAAAAGCTCCCAGGGAGCAAATAAAAAGGTCGTTAAAGCTCAAGTAGATGTTGTTGAGAACACATGGTTGGATGAGTTCTAGAGTGAGAAACTCTGGTGAAAGGTCCAGGGATCTTAGAGAGAGAAATCAACCACCTCTCATCACTAACCCTCCTCCACCATCTCCAATCATTTATACGCCATACCGCCACCACCCACATGTAGATCATTACTATCCCAAGGCCACAGGTACAAACAAAATCTCGGTTATCCGTCAACATCCTAACGGAGCCACTAGAGAGGCAAACTTCGGAGAGAATCCGGTGCATCATCGTCATCAAGCACCTCAAACAAACACAGAAAGACTGAGAGTTAAACCTGGCAATCTACCTTCGCAAAGCGATCATCTCACTGGCGCTTCCTCAGGGCCCCTCTGACAATGGCGGATGGTCGATGGACGAGGGTCGAGCCACGAAGGCGTCACTGCAAGAACCAAGTGCCACAACGAAGGAAACCTCCGCTTCGACGAAATGATGAAGTCCTTCTACCTCTCACTAGAGCCAATCTTGTTCCACTTGGTACCGGACATCTAACGCCTCTCCCAAAAGTACCACCCAAGTCCTGACTATGGGTAAGGAGTTACTCACTCATAACCCGGGAAGTGTACTCCTTCGACCTCGGCATACGCAACCCACTCACCACCAACCATATTGTCCTCCTCGTAACCCCCCTGGGCCTTGATCCTTGAAACCTCTATTTGCATCAAAACCCATGCAACCCCATTGCCTGCGACTTGCCATGCAACAGCCATTGCACCCCGCCGAACCCTGCCGCATCTCAACCTCTCCCCTTCGTTCCTACGCTGATGTCATTAAGGAAAATGTCAAATCAAATGCGCCATCCGGTAGTGTTAACTCTATCAAACCTGCCCAACATCCTTCAGCATTTACTGGTACTTATCATCCTTCCCGATGATCCATCGTTGACTTTAAAAAGAGGTATGCTTCCGCTATGGTGATAAGGATCACCAGAAAAATTTCTATCAGAATCTTTATCGTTGTTTCCTCTGCCGTACATGACCAAAACCTGTAAACTCTCCTCCCATAACACCAATTACACCCAAGCATGTACCAGCATGAGCCACATCCACACAACCTATCTGGTGTGAATACTAGTCACCATGATTCATTATAGTTCGATTGTTGATATTCTGAGTTCTGTAATGAATTTTATTTTGAATCTTGTAAAGGGATTGTAGTTGGAGTCTTAAATTAGGTTTGATTTCTTAATTAGAGTCGACTATTTGGGTTTGATTTGTAATTGAGTTCTGCTCAAGTCAACCACCTGAATGAGTTTTTATAGAGGCACGACATCTTAAAGTCGCACGTCCAGATGACTTCTTCACATGCATATGCCCAGATTAGCGTGAGACTTATTCACGCGCGCGTATGAGAGAGCTTCTCGGCAGCATTTGAAAACTGAACACCATCCAGATGCGGTCTATCTCCATGCATGAAAATAACGCCCTCCTTCCATTAACGCCATCATACAAATATGGAGAATCACGTCCTTCCATCAATGCCCTCATGCAAATCCAGAGAATCCTTCCATCAACGTTTTCATGCAAATATGAAGAATTGCACCTTTCTGTTTTAGCTCTTCTTTCTATTTTAGCTTGTTAGAGTTTTCTTTTAAAAGGAAAAACAAGGGTCTTGTAATAAGTAGATGATTGAGAATAAAATTTCTAGTTTCTTCTCCTTACAAGTTCTCTTCTTTCTTCCCCCTCCTAGTCAATTATTCTTCTCTCTTTCCTCTCTTCTTTCTCTATCTTTCTTCCTTTCTCCTCTCTCCATCTCTTTTCTGAATTTCCCTCAAGGTTTAAAGTTGAAGAACGACGACCCCTCGGCAAATCCCACCAATCTGCTAGATCCCAACACAACAGCCTACCTTCCATGCCCACATCCTCCCTATGTCGTCATTAGCATCCACGGATTTAGATTCTTCACCCCCTAATTTTCTATTCCCAACATCCTTTGATATATCTACTCCTTTCATGATTGCTGATTCATTTAGTTGGTGCAGGCAATTCTTCCCATGCTCAAATCAAATCCTCATGATCTTGGACCATGGAGAACTTGTTAACAACCACGACTTGATCTGACATTTGATTTCTCTCTCATCCAAAAATCATAATCGGCATATTTATGAGATCCCTTACTTCTAAATATATCTCTGAGTAGATCATTATTGTAGAAAACTAAAATCCTTGTTTCTTTATTAATTAGATATAAAAGTTTTAATTGTGATTGATGCCTTAATTATAGATAGTTTCTCAACAATCAATGGTCCGAATCTAGATCCAGAGGGGTTGATTTATATGTAAGCATAACTGTAGTCTCATCCGATTTTAATATAATTATCTCCATAGTCTTTAGTTTATTAGTTATCTACCGACTGTGAAATAAATATGATTGCTTGCTTTCTCTAGATCTAACATTTGTCCCACATCAATTTGATATTAGAGCATGGTTAGATTAGGACTAAAGTTTTGCATTTAGATAATTTTCTACATCAAAATCTGCATACCGGTACCCTACATAGTCCTCAGAAGAGCTGCAATTCCCATTTCCAGAGGACTCAAAAAATTCTCAAATTTTTTGTATAGGTTCTAGACTTGATTGTTAAGTGGGATTTTAAATTTCATTGGAATATGAAACCATTTGATTCTCAAAGACCCTTCTAAAAGATCTTATACGTCGGAACTTTTGCATCTAAAAATTGTTAAGAAAATTATTTACGCATACTTGGAAGAAATAAACTTTTCCATCTATAGGAGAATTAAAAATTCATGAACCTTGATGATTTGGAAACTAGATTTGATAAGAAAGATTTTCATAAGTGGAGATCTAGAAAATTGATCTGAGATCATTGCCAGATTTATCTGTTAGTTGTAGGTTTACGAATAGA
Source organism: Cocos nucifera (assembly GCA_006176705.1). Classification (NCBI taxonomy): domain Eukaryota; kingdom Viridiplantae; phylum Streptophyta; class Magnoliopsida; order Arecales; family Arecaceae; genus Cocos; species Cocos nucifera. Next base: position 63,583 of record QRFJ01000965.1, on the reverse strand, counting down.
TTTTCATAAGAAAGATTTCCAAGCAGTTATAATGATATAAGTGACTTCCATCAATCAAATGAAGCATCATCAATCAAGAGGCTTTTGAAGAAAATTAAGACTTTACACATCATAAAAAAAGTGGTTAATGAGAGATAAATTAAGTTTAAGAAGCAAGCCTAGCCTATAAAATAAATTAGAGAATAAAGGCTATCAAAATTCAAATGGCATGCTTGGCATGCATCTTAGTTGACTAAGATTAAAGGTTAGTCGACTATGTCTCAGAAAGCAGCGAAGATGGAAAGCATAGAAAAAAAAGATTTCTGGACCTAGGGGACTTAGTTGACTAAGTCTCAAAAGTTAGTTGACTATATCTCAGAAGACTACAGAAGACAGACAGTATGACCCAGAAAACTTAATCACTTAAATCTTAGAAGTTAGTCGACTATGTCTCAGAAGATAGACAACATAGAAAAATAAAAATTTTAGACCTAAGAGACTTAGTCGATGAAGTCTTAGAAGTTAGTCGACTATATCTCAAAAAACTGCAGAAGATAGAAAGCGCAGAAAAGACTGAAGTTGAGGTGCAGGGGACTTAGTCGACTAAGTCAAAGGAGGTTAATCGACTAAGTTACTGTAATGACTAATTTTTTCTAGAATTATACTTTTTTAGTCCCAACTTTTTTTCAACGGCTAGATTTTCGTGCCTAACAACTAGGACATTAAATGTGAAGGATGCAGTGCAGTATTAGCAGTGCTACTTTCAAACTTTTTTTCAAAAATAGCAAAGATGCAGTGAAAGAAGTAATTAATCTAATTAATTATCTACTGATCATATCAGAATATTAAATCCTACACTAAGGATCTAAATATAATATGCATGCATTCATATAGATCTAAAAATTAAACTATAGCAAACTATTTAGTACATCTATTTGTTTAGAATATAATATCTTTTCGCAGATAGCTGATCACCATAATCTAAATCTACCAGATAATGCTCTAGTATCATACTATAGCCGCACATATGTCCAACCTCTACGGTTGATCCATATGGAGCTCTTGATCTTGATCAGCCCTATTGGAGTGCTAGCTCCTCGACGGAGCTTTTGACGGTTGATCAAGATCGATCCAATCGATCATCCATTTTTTAATTTTTTGGATGCTCCAAAAAATCAAAACTCATTCATTGGAGGATGATAAGATGATGTACAAAATTTGGTGGCGATCCGATGCTCACAGTACTCGATCTCTCCACCCGAACCTAGATTCCCAAATCTTGGGATTCACTCGGCCTAAAAACCCTAATGCACTAAAAACTCTCTCATGCCCTCTCTATGTGGAGTTTTTTTATGAAACAAGTTTTCATGGAAAGATGACTTTCAAATCTATAAATTTTATTTAAGTCGTATCTAAAAATTAGGTATTTTTAGAGATGAAAATCAGAAGAGAATAGAGGCATGAAGAAAAAATAAAGTGTTGTAGGACCTTGCTCACCTTCACTCCAAGATTTTTTTTCATCCAAAACCAATGCCCAATCACTTTCAAATTTTTACCATGGAATGATATCCCCTCTGTCTTCACATACAAAAATCCTCATAATTTATTGCATGAAAAATAAGTAGAAATGCTGCATGGAGTAGATAGGTTAAGATTGGTTGAACTAGTTTCAACCAACTTCTAGTATTTGAATTCAAACACAAGTCTATCCAGTTCCAACACCCATACCACCTATTTCACACATAGAAGGACTTTTCTTCTACGTGCATGCCCATTTTTTAGAAAAAATTGACGATCAAAAAGAGAGAAAGGCATGGAGATAAGGATAAGAGGGAGAGAGAGGTTTTAACCAAATCAACCTCTATGAATTCAAAATTCAAAAAAAAATTTGAACTGGTCCAACACTTGACCAGGTCAAAGAGAGAGAAAGGGGGTCAAAATTTCTTCTCTTCATGAGAGAAACTTACATAAAAAATAAAGGTGGGCATGGGCAAGGTAGAAAAGTCAAACATGAGGTGGCACATGGGGAGGTTTGAATTCAAACAGGATTTGAATTAGTCCAAGTTGGTTTAAACCAAATCAAATTAATTTAAAACCAACTAGACCAGATTAAATCCAACTAAATTAGGCTTAATCCAACCTATTTAATTTTTAATCAAATTAGAAATTAATTTGGTTCAGCCCTTAATCAAATCAGGATCAAATCTTCTATAGTGATTAGGTCAACTCATGACCTAATCAGGTCAAATCCAATCGAATCCAATTCGATTAAACTTGATCAAATCCTCATTGCTCAATTAAATTGAGCTAATCAACAATCAAATTACTGATTAATTTTTTAATAAATATAGAGTCCTAATCGGATGGGAGTCTGGGCAACAGAGTTCCATCATTATGAAACTCTCGAAGAGTCCCACTCTAGTGGGACTCTTGAACCTAGTGTCCCAAATGAATGATACTCATAAACATAGAGTCCCAGACCAGTACGACTCTTGATCAGAGAGTCCTAGATGAGTGGGACTTAGAGTTTCAATCCATCAGGACTCTAGATCAGCCATTAAATTAGGTTGTAACTCCTATTGTGTGTGACCCCATTGGTTCGAATCCTAAGCTGGCAGCATAGAAACTAATTTTCTGCACCAATTGATGTGACCATCTAGCAATGGTACCCAACATCCAGATAGGTTGAATTTATCGTAATATAATATCGACGAACCTATGGAATATGGTTACCATATAATTCATCCCTATGACTCTGTGTAATAGATGACTCAGGGTTAGACTATCAGCCCTAATAAATACATCCATGTCGTGTCTCAAAGCAATTAGTCCCATGACTCCTCACTAAGACTATCCTGGCCAAGGCTTTGCTGAATTGAAACATAATTGAATACAACTCCTGAACCCAGGAGTGGTCAATCCCATCTTAATACATGCACCGACTCCTCAAGTACTTGACTATGCCTAGAAAACTTCCATCACTGAATTAAAAATTTAGATAGTCCGACACTAAAGCATAGTGAGTTGCTTGAAAGTCACCGTAGTGATCTTAGATTAGAGGGACACTTATACCCATATTCCATTGGAGCTAATCTTGATAGAAGAAAAGCTTTAGAGTTGGTCACATTCAGTGCAGATATACCCATACATCTTACTTGCATGCCATACCAGTATCTCAACACTCCTTGGTTACGAGAACAACCAACCTATATGGCATGTAATAATTTATACTCGATAAACATGGTCATCCTAAGTAACAACATATCTTTTGATCCTGAATAATTTAAGGATTAAACGATAAATCCTTCTTTGTCGAATCTAGATAGTCCTAAGAACTTCATCATAATATAGGAGTTCATTAGAAGACAATAGAATTTATGATAAAAAAATATCAAAATAATTTTTATTAATTTATAATTTATATATAATTATAAATATATAGTCCAACCATCAACAGGCTGATGATTGGCTTTGAAACATATTTCCAACAATCCCCACTTGGACTAATGCCAATCGGTGCAGTATCTAATACCTATCTTCGACTTGAAGTCATTGAACTCCTTTACCACAATAGCTTTAGTGAATGGGTAGGCCAGGTTCTTCTTTCTATCAATCTTTTGAAGGTCAACATCATCTTGATCCATAATTTCTCAGATAAAGTGGTAGCAGTGCAGAATATGCTTCGTTCGCTGGTGTGCCTTTGGTTCTTTCACCTGAGCAATGGCTCCAGAGTTGTCGCAATAGAGCAGAACTAGACCATCAAGGGAGGGTGCTACTCCAAGCTCGATGATGAATTTTCTTAGCCACACTATTTTTTTTAATAGCATCTGATGCAGCGACATACTCCACCTCACAAACTGAATCGACTACAGTGTGCTACTTGAAACTCTTCCAGCAGACAGCCCTACTATTAAGAGTGAATATATATTCCGACACACTCTTGCTATCATCATGATCAGACTGAAAATTAGAGTCTATGAACCCCATAAGTTTCAAGTCTGATTCATCATATACAAGCCACTGGCCCTTAGTATTTCTTAAATATTTTAGGATAATTTTAACAACCTTCTAGTAGTTCTTCCCTGGATCAGATTGATATCTACTCACTATCCCTAGTGAGTATGCCACATCTGATCACGTACATATCATGGCATATATTATAAAATCTACTATCGAAAATATGGTATTCTACTCATACACTCTCTTTCTAGAGATGTTATCGGATAATGCCTCTTTGAAATAAAAATTTTATGGCCTATCGGTAGATAGTCTTTCTTGAAATTCTCCAAACTGAACTATTTTAGCATCGTATCAATATACGTAGATTGGGACAATCCAAGTAATCTTTTAGATCTATCTCTATAAATTTTCATCTCTAGAATGTAAGAAACTTCTTTCAGATCTTTCATGGAGAACTGTGATGATAGCAAGATCTTTATTTCTTATAATGCAGAAACATCATTCTCGATTAAGAAAATATCATCCACATACAATACTAAGAATACTATTGCTGGACCATTATCCCACTTGTATATGCAGGGCTCCTCTTCATTTTTAATAAAGCCATATATTTTGATTATTCTATCAAATCGTATGTTCTAGCTCTGAGATACCTACTTCTGTCCATAAATGGATCTCTAAAGTCTACACATCTTAGACTCATCTGTGAATATGAATTTTTCAGGCTGTATCATATACACCTCTTCATCCTGCTCTTCATTTAGAAAAGCCATTTTTACATCCATCTATCAAATTTCATAGTTCAAATGGACAGCGATGGCAAGCATAATGTGAATGAATTTGAGCATTATCATATGAGAGAACATCTCGTAATAGTCAATACCATAACGTTGATGATACCCCTTGGCAACCAGATAGACTTTATAGATCTCCATCTTTCTACCTGCATTCCATTTTCTTTTAAAGACCCACTTACATCTTATAGATTTTATCTCTTTAAGTGGGTCAACCAATGTCCATACATCGTTGACTTTCATGGACTCCATTTTGAATTTCATGACCTCAAGCCATTTCTCAGAGTTGGATCTCTGCATTGCATCCATGTAGGTGATCGGATCCTCATCGTTCTCATCGAATTTGATAAGATCTCCATCTCAAACCAAAAAATCATAGTATCTATTCGGTTAACGTGGTACTTTACCAGATCGCCTTAAGGGTGCATCTACAATGAGTTCTGGTTCTGATCTAATCAGATCCATCTCAGGTTCAACAACTTGTGTCTATTCTTTCACCTACCGAACTTCATCAAGTTATAAATATCGTTATTCAATTATCCAATAAAAATTATAACATCATTCAAAATGATATTACAAAAAAAAAATTTATTAATATTTCAAAATCATTCATGGTCAAAAGGCCTACAGAAATGACATTCAATAAGAAAGTTGGACAAAAATGACATTCATTAAGAATAACTTTATTTGAATTGATTACAAAGTTCGTGATTCCTAAAGCTAGAATTGAAACTTATCTTCTATCTCCAACATTCAGGAATCTCTCATCTTGATCAAATTTCTTACTGACCTGCAAGCCCTACATAGAATTATAAATATGATAAGGGCTTTCAGTATCTAATACCCAAGTAGTAGAATCAAATAAAAAAAAATTACAAGGTGTTATCATATAATTACCTTACCCAACAATCACTTGCTTCTTCCCTGACTTGTTCGGATCTAGGAAGGCAATTTATAGAGGACAATTTCTCTTTTAGTGCCCCTGCTTGTTGCAGAAGAAGCACTCCACCTAGCTTTGGTCGGGCTTGCACTTTTTGGTCTGACCCTATGCAGTCGTCCCATCACACGACTGCACCTTCTTGTTTTTCTTCTTCTTGTTCTTCTTTCCTTTCTTAAAAGATCGACGACCAAAAGAAGACCCTTCCACTACATTCACCATTTTCTTATGGAGTTGGTGATCCTTCTCAAAGTTCTGCAGCAATCCCAATAAGCCATAGTAATTGACTACAGGCTTTGTCATTCTAAAATGAGTCAGAAAAGGAAGGAAGAACTTGGACAAGGAATTAAGGATCACATCGTCATCGAGCTACTCGTGTAGAGAAAAGCCCAACTTGCTAAGGCCTTCAGTCATCTCGATCATGTGCAATACATGATCGGTGACTGAGGCCCCATCCCTCAATTGAGCGTTAAAAATGGCACAATATGTTTTGTGCCTTTCAACGTCATCAGGCATGCCAAAGAAGTCGTTCAATATTTGAAGCATCTCCTATGGCTGCGCATTTTCGAATCTGCGGCTAAACTCATCGTTCATTGCCGCCAGCATTATGCACCAAATGATGGTGCAATCGTTAAGCCACTTTTGATAAGTGTCTCGTATCGCTTTCAGAGTTGGCTCCTCAGGTGCTGGATCCGTTACTATAAAAAGAATTTGCTCATGCTCCAGGATTATTTTCAACTTACGATACCAGCTATCGAAGTTGGATCCCATTAATTTATCATTGTCTAACAATGATCGGAGCGACAGATTAGTGGCCATTTCTATACAAAAAAAAATCAAATCTAATTACTATATGAATCAATTATCCTAAAGACTTGGACTTTAGTCTAAAGGTTCTTCTACTATTTCATATGAATTGGTAGCCTCTATCTCCAATTCGAAAAATTATTTTAATTTTTTAGTGGGTACTAGAATCCACATAGACTACATAAGAGCCCAACTTTGGTTGGTCAACCCATGTGCATCTATGGGTAGATTCAAAATCAATTATTTCTCTAAATAACTTTTAGTAATATTAATTTTATCCCGGAGATCTAATTAGTAAGTTTCGGCCTCTACTAAAAAAGTTTGTTTAGGTCCAACCATTAACATGACCACATTTGATTTTATCTAACCAATAAATAATCAAGCCCGACTTTGGTTAGCCAACCTAACCATCATCAGAAAGACTTAACCAAATTATCATTTGATGAATGATAATTTTATTAGTCAATAATCACCAGGCCTTTGGGCCTCTAATGATCATTACACTAGTGAACCCATTATCACTCTACTTAATGGAAGGCTATGATTTAGTTATCTATATAACTATTTCATTTTTAAGGATCTAATAATTTTAGAGAATTTAATTAACATATTTTAAAAAGAGAAAGAAATATAGCAAGCCAATTTCAATCCTCCCACTGACTTTACAAAATTAGATTAAAAAAAGATCTAATCTAAGCTAGCATTAGGAGTACCTAAATTAGTTAGACTAATTTATCTAATTGACATGGATGAGCCCAAATCATCAAGTAATCTAATCAAAATCTAATTCACCAGGATGGCCAGGTAAGTGAGATTAGTGAAAGGGATATACCATTAACTCGTCAAAGACTGAATCAATGCAAGTAGTTTCCAATTAACAATCATTGTTCAAACTGCCAGACTTACCTTAGACACCGTCCGGTTAATTAGTTTCAATTTGATCAACCTAATAATTATGAGTTCGATCACGTAGCCACGAATCAAGTCTATTTGGTCCTCGTTAAAAGCATGGACTTGACCAACTACAACTATTGTAATTGATTCTATATAATTCTTGATCTAATCTAAATTAACATTAAATTAGATTTGATCAATTACTCTAAATTAGTCCATTCTTTAACTAACCTTAGGTCTAACCTAATTAATGGACCTAATTCAACTAACTCAATAACCCACATTTTATGATTGATGACTTAGAGTCTTAATTCATAATTCTAGATACTAAATCATTATACTTAATTTTAATTAAGTTTATGGGTTGAGGGTTAGGGTTCAGCATTTCAAAAATATTTTTTAAAATTTTGATAGGTTCTTTACAACTTAGCATTGTTCACCAATTGAGTCGACTCACTTTAAAATTAAATCGACTCAATTCACAAACAATACTAGTTGTAGGGTTTAATCTGAAACTATATACACTACATAATACTAATTCATGAATTAAACTTTAGATCCTATCTAAACATGCATTCATGATAAAAAATTAGATTAAAGTCTTATTTAATTAGATCATAAATATAATAGATCAGATCTAAGGTTTTATGATTAACGATTTAGATCAGCAACGTATCAGGATAACCATTTCACTATAGGGGCTAAATCCTACAGCAGGATAACCTTCAGTCCATGCGATCTTGATTTTAATTTTTAGATCTAATTAATTAGATTATTTGATTAATATTTAGATTAAATCTAAATTATCAATCTAAACATGCAAGCATATCATATTTAGCGAGCCTTGCTCTGATACCATTTAAAGGATGTAGTGCAGGGTTTGCAGTGCTACTCTCGAAAATTATTTTCAAAAATAGTAAAGATGAAGTGAAAGAAGTAATTAATTTAATTAATTATCTATCGATCATATCAGAATATTAAATCCTATACTAAGGATCTAAATATTATATGCATTCATTCATATAGATCTAAAATAAAACTATGCAGCAAACTATTTACTACATCTATGTGTTTAGAATATAATATCTTTTTGCAGGTAGCTAATCATCATAATATGAATTCACTAGATAATGCTCCAGTATCGTATGATAGTGCACATGTATCCAGTCTCTACGGTTGGTCTACACAGAGCTCTTGGTCCCGATCAGGCCCACTGGAGTGCTAGCTCCTTGACGGCTGATTACGATCGATCCGATCGATTATCCACTTTCTAATTTTTTAGATGCTCCAAAAATTCAAAACTCATTCTTTGGAGGATGATGAGATAATGTACAAAGTTTGATGATGATCCAATGCTCACAACACTCGATCTCTCCATCCGAACCTAGATTTCCAAATCTTGGGTTTCACTCGGCTCAAAAACCCTGATGCACTAAAAATCCTCTCATGCCCTCTCTGTGTAGAGTTTTTCTATGAAACAAGTTTTTATAGAAAGATGACTTTCAAATATATAAATTTTGTTTAGATAATATCTAAAAATTGAGTGTCCTTAGAGACAAAAGTCAGAAGAGAATAGAGGCATGAAGGAAAAATAAAGTGCTATAGGACCCTGCTCACCTTCACTCCAAGATTTCTTTTGCCCAAAACCAATGCCCAATCACTTTCAAATTTTTACCATGGAATGGTAACCCCTCTAGATTCATGAAAAAAAATCTGCATAATTTATTTCTTGAAAAATAAGTAAAAATGCCATGTGGAGTGGATAGATTAAGATTGGTTAAAATAGTTTCAACCAACTTCTAGTATTTGAATTCAAATGCAAGTCTATCCAATTCCAATGCCCATACCACCTATTTCACACGTAGAAGGACTTTCCTTCTATGTGCATGTCTATTTTTTACAGAAAAATGGCAACCAAAAAGAGAGAAGGGCATGGAGATAAGGACAAGAGGGAGAGAGAGGTTTCAACCAAACCAATCTCTATGAATTCAAAATTCAAAAAAACAATTGAACCAGTACAACACTTGACCAGGTCAAAGAGAGAAAGAAAGGGGGCACAAATTCCTTCTCTTTGTGAGAGAAACTTATGTAAAAAACAAAGATGGGCATGGGCAAGGTAGAAAAATCAACATGAGGTGGCGCATGGGAAGGTTTGAATTCAAACAGGGTTTGAATTAGTCTAAGTTGGTTTCAACCAAATCAAATTAATTCAAAATCAACTAGATTAGGTTAAATCCAATCAAATTAGAGTTAACCTAACTTATTTAATTTTTAATTAAATTAAAAATTAATTTGGTCCAGTCTCTGATCAAATCAGAATCAAATCTCCTATAGCGATTAGGTCAACTTATGACCTAATCGGGTCAAACCCAATCAAATCCAATTCAATTAAGCTTGATTAAATTTTTATTGCTCAATTAAATTAAGTTAATTAATAATGAAATTACTAATTAATTTTTTAATAAATATAGAGTCCCAATTGGATGGGAGTTTGGGCAATAGAGTCCCATCACTATGAAACTCTTGAAGAGTTCCACTCCAGTGGGACTCTTAAACCCAGTGTCCCAAACAAATGTTACTCAAGATCATAGAGTTTCAGACCAGTGGGACTCTTGATTAAAGAGTCCCAAATGAGTGGAACTCAGAGTTTCAGTCCATCAGGATTCTAGATCAGCTATCAGATCAGGTAGTAACTCCTATTGTGTGTGATCTCATAGGTTCGAATCCTAAGCCAGTATCATAGAAACTGATTTTCTATATCAATTGATATGACCATCTAGCAATGATACCCAACATTCGGATAGATTGAATTTATCGCAATACAATATCGACGAAGCTATGGAATATGGTTACCATATAATTAATCTCTATGACCTTTGTGTAATAAATGACTCAAGTTTATACTATCAATCCTAGTAAATACATCCATGTCGTGTCTCAAAATAATTAGTCCCATGACTCCTCACTAAGACTACCCTAGCCAAGGCTTTGCTAAATTGAAACACAATTGAACACAGCTCCTGAAACTAAAAGTGGTCAATCCCATCTTGATACACGCACCGACTCCTCAAGTACTTGACTGCACCCAGAAATCTTCCATCACTAAATTAAAAATTTAAGTAGTCTGGCACTAAAGCATAGTGAGTTGCTTGAAAGTCACCATGGTGATCTCGGGTTAGAGGGACACTTATAGCCATATTCCATCAAATCTAATCTTGATAGGAGAAAAGTTTCGGAGTTGGTCACGTTCAGTACAGATGTACCCATACATCATATTTGCATGCCATACTAGTGTCTCAACACTCCTTGGTTATGAAGACAACCAACCTATATGGCACACAATGATCTATACTCGATAAATATTATCGTCCTAAGTAACAACGAATCTTTTGCTCGTGAATAATTTAAGGACTAAACGATAAATCCTCATTTGTCGAATCTAGATAGTCCTAAGGACTTCATCACAACACAGAAGTTCATTAGAAGACAATAGAATTTATGATGAAAAAAATATCAAAATAATTTTTATTAATTTATAATTCATATACAATTATAAATGTATAGCCCAACCGTCAACAAGCTGATGATTGACTTTAGGATATATTTCCAACAAAATGTGGCTTCTTCAAAGGTTTTAGAGTAGTGGAAAGGCCTTCGAATATATAAGGAACATTTAAGAACTTCAAAAAGGACTTTTTGCAATCAATATTCAAGAGCCTTCAAGCCTACACCAAGTGCATTCATTATGAGAGCTATCAAGTGAAGAGAAGGATTCATTTTTCTAAAGATTCTATGTCCTTCTAATCATTCTCAAAGTGAGAGAAGCCAAGATGCAAGCATTGAAGAGCTTCACCAACTTCTCTCAACCATTGAAGAAGAAGAGCAATGCAATCAAGCATTCCATCTTCCAAACACTTCTTCTTTGGGCTTCATTGAGTTTTTTTTTTCTAAACTTCTTTTAATAGCATGATTGTGTTGTATTTATTTACAAGTTTCTTGGGATGAGAAACTTAGGGTTGGTCTAAGCCTAAAGTTGGATGTTGTAAAGATTTGATTGGTGAATCTAGATCAAAATCAATTGGGGTTGATTGTTAGCCCAAAAAAATAATCATTATAGAGGTTGTAGTTGGTGAGCCTAGGTCAAAATCAATCGGATTGAATTGTGAGCCTAAGAAAAATAATTGAACTATAATCAATTAAGTGATTATAGTTGAACTCTCAAGTGATTCACTTGAGGAGTGAACGTAGGTGCCAAGGTTGGTGTCGAACCACTATAAAAACTTAGTCTCTTGTGCTTGTATTGTGGTATTTTCATTGCTCTCATTCTATACTTAAATTTCACATTATTTTACCAAGCACTCAATATTAAAATTCAGCTAAATTAGTAATTAAAATTTTTAAAACATCCAATTTACCCCTCCTCTTAGGTGGCCATCCTTGGGCAACAAGTGGTATCAAAGCAGGTGCTCTATATTAATTATTGACCTAATGAACTTAGAGCTAAAGATTTAATGGCAAACCTAATTGGAACTTTATTGGTTGAAGGGCAATCAACCAATAGACTCCTGCTTTTCAATGAAACTAATTATACCTATTGAAAAGCAATGGGAGCACTGTTGTCTTCCTCGTATTGTACGTGGATGACATCCTCCTTATTGAGAATGATATTTCCATGATGACAACAGTCAAATTATGGTTGTCCAAGCAATTCTCCATGAAGGATCTAGGTGAAGCATCCTTTATTCTAGGAATTAAGGTCTATAGGGATAGACCGAATAGGATGCTAGGACTTTCATAGAAGATATACATAGAGGAAGTACTAAAGAGGTTTAGTATGAAAAACTCTAAGAGGGGATTAATACCCTTCAGACATGGTATTCATCTTTCCAAGAAGATGTGCCCTAGCACACCTGAGGAAATAGAATGCATGAGCAAGATCCCTTATGCTTCTGCAATAGGGAGCCTCATGTATGCCATGCTATGTACATGACCTGATATAGCCCATGCTGTGAGTGTCACAAGCAGATATCAGTCAAATCCAGATGAAGAACACTGGACTTCTATGAAATGTATCCTTAAGTACTTGAGAAGAACTAAGGATATGATGTTGGTCTTTGGTAACGGAGAACTCCAAGTCTAGGGATACACAGACTCGAATTTCATGTCCGATATAGATGATCGAAAATCGATATCTGGGAGTCTGTTTATGTGCAATAGTGGTGCTATCAGCTGAAAGAGTTTCAAGCAAATGGTGATAGCAGATTCCACCATGGAAGCAGAATATATCGCTGCATCAGAAGCTGCGAAGGAAGCATTCTGGTATAAAAAGTTTGCTGTAGAAATCAGAGTAATGCCATCAGATGCCATTCCTCTATACTGCGATAATAATGGCGCCATAGCCCTTGCTAAGGAGCCAAGGTCTCATCAAAAATTCAAGCACATTGAGCGACCATACCACCTCATCCGTGATTATCTCGAGAAGGATTATGTCGAGGTTAAGAGAGTCAACTCCATAGATAATGTGGCAGACCCACTTACAAAGTCGTTGGACCAGCAAAAGATCGAAGCCCATCTTGAGAAGATGGGACTTAGACTTATAGCCAATTGGCTTTAGGATAAGTGAGAGTTTGTTAGATATATGTGCCCTAGAAGCCAGAATTGGCTGACACTTGTAATACACTTCTAGGGGCAAAATTATAATTTTGACTATAATATCAATAAAATGGATTATTTTCTATCACATATATGTGTATTTAGTGTCTGTGATACATCCTTTGAGTTAATGGTAATGATAATTCATATTTTCAAGAGTTGAAAATTTAAGACATGAATAATCATTATTAACTCATAAAATGCTCCCGACCATAGGATCATCATGAGGATGGTGATTGATCCGAAAGATTGGTGTACAATCGCTTCTCTTATAGTAGATGAGTCTTGAGTCTATGGTGTAGGAGACACTAGGAGCGAGAGTACAGATACTCGTTAGAGAATGAGGGCACTGAGCATGACCACCTCGAGTAGTCATTAGGAAGTCTACCTTCTTATCGATGACTGACTCGAATGCTGTAGTGTGTGTCTAATTTCTTTGACCTGAGGTGCATCGACAGTTCACCTTGAGGGTGTTATAGTTTGACTACACCATGACTCGATCTCCTAGCCATTCGAAATCCTGAGGTGTATGTTGGCTATAGCATGTTCATTGTAGGAATTGGATTGCACCAAGATGGAATCTATCTACCTCGGTGGATGAGGAGCAGCCCTATGATGATCATGAGAATCAAGTCCATAAGCCCATGGCCATGGTAGAGAGAGTGAAATAATAGAAAGAGTTTCTATTAAGGTTTTCACATCGGACTTGAATCGAATGATTAAATCATATGATAGAAATTAGGGTTTGACGAGTTCACCTTAACCCTAATCTGATCGGGGCTCAAGATAGAAGAACTTAATCACATAGTAGCTGCACCGAAGAGGTTCGCATTTTCAGCTTTTGATGGGTTGCCACCATATACTGCTAGGTGTCACTGGTGGATTTTGGGAGCAATTAGAATGATTTAGATGATCGATCATTCTAGTTGTCTGAAATCAGAAGAGTTCTGATCCATCGAAAGGAGTTTCGATGATGTCGATGATAGGAGATTGTTGACACAGAATCTG